>CM065054.1:32431761-32943431 GCA_032883995.1 Coronaproctus castanopsis | reverse complement strand
GGAACTTAACCTTTACACCTACATCCGATTGACGTTGTTTGAAAACTGTGAACACTATACTCATATAGAAATTAAACACCAGTACGAAACCTTGTTTTACTCCCGTATTTATAGGAAACAACCCGGTTAGTCCGGCGTCACATACTACAGTTGCTTTGGTATCCTATGCAGTTGTTTTAGGAGTCTTAGTATAATTTAGGCGGGCATTCTACTCCTTTTAAACATGTCCATAACATCTCAGGAATATATATACATATATATATTATATATATATATATATACATATATATATATATATATATATATATATATATATATATATATATATATATATATGTATATATATATACATATATATATATATATATATATGTATAAATCTTGTCCTTATGAATTGGGCTAGGCTTCTTTTTTTGCAATTATCCGTGATAGTATTTTTTTTTTTTTTAAACAGAATTTTGTATTCAAATACAAACGGAAAATTTCGTTTTAATGGAATTAAGGACGATACATTATTTATCGATGATCATGGTAGTTGGCTGAAATCCAGAAAGTATCGATAAAAATTAACAATAAAATCATTCATCGAACTAATACATTTAAATACTATTTAGGCTGCGACATTAATAGTGCCTGTAACCCGGATTATGAAATAAGGAACAGAATTGAATGAGCAAGGACTATATTCTTGACAATTGGAAAGTATTTACAAATATATACCTGATAAGCATATCATTTCTAGATATTTACGCGAATTTACAAATCTCATTTTCCGTCGTTTAACATTTATTTACATTAACCTTAAGCGATAAAAAAAACACAAAAAGTAATCAAAATCATCTAAATTTGTATTAAAGGAATACAATGCTTTTCGGCCATTAAGCCATTTTCGAGTGTAGGTAAATTAAAAAATAAACACAAAAATAATGAAATATTAAAAAGAAAAAAGAAAAAAGAAAAAATGACAAATAAACAAAAAAATAAAGTATAGGACAATAGAAAGAAGAAGAAATTTATTTATTGACATAAATTCATTAAAAGTACAAAAGTACAAAATAATAAGAATTACGCGTACCGGAATTATAATATCCTTACCGCTAATAAACAAAATTCTTTATACGTAATATATCTTATAGTATATTTACTAGATTACAGATATAAATATATAAAACGCGGGAAAAAATTTGAAAAAAAACCCCACTCCATAAAACGCTTTGTATCACATTAAGCATACAAAAAGGAATATTATTCGATATAATAACAATTATAATATAATATAACACACATATACTTACCTATATATATATATATACATACATACATACACACACATGTATATACACATATACACAGATACATTAAATATTAATCATTTACAGTAAATTATGTTTAAGGCGTCTATGCTTATACTTTGTGTACATAAACTGTAGCTGCCTGGAATCGTAATTTCCGATCATTGAGATGTACCGATTTTCATGCAATACACAATTATCGCAGAACTTACGAGTTATAGTAGGAATATAATCCCGAATAAAGGGTATATTTAATATCTCACGCATGTCCACTATTCTGGCATACCTTGGGGCACTTAATACGCATCTTAAACACCTATTTTGTACTAATTGCAATTTATTAAAGCTCGCCTTCGAGATAGAAGACCACGCGGGATAAGCATAAGTCATCACAGGACGAATAAGCGCTTTATAAATGATGAGCTTATTATTAACGTTAAGGTACGATTTACGATTAAATAACGCATACACTGTACTTACTATATATATATATATATATATATAATAAAATAGAGATATAAGGACTATTTATAATCTAGGTAGACTGAAAAGAAATGTAGAGATGAGTAAAATTAAATAATAATACCAGAATTTAAAGTGTAGGAATATAAGGCCATGAATACATGAGCATTTTGAAGAGCTAAGAGAAATGCAATATTTATAGGAAACGGAAATTTAAGGCCGTAAAGAGCTTGATAAAAAGCAACACAAAAATAATTACTACAATGGCAACATTCGAGGATAACATTGTTCGCATCGGCCACTAAATGGGTGTCCGTGGGATGTGACCAGTTAGGAGAACTAACAAGTTTCAACTTACGTAGCGAAGCAGAAAGGCGACTATTGCCGAGTCTCATGGTAGGAAAATACTTAATTTATATATGTACGATATTACAAAGAATAGGAATAAGGCATTGGCAAGAATTAAAATGTAAAATCGATATTTTCATATGGAAAAAATTATAAAAAGAAAATTACTACAAAAAATGAAAATAATAAAATAAAAAGATAAAAATAATTAATTAAATACGATGACAAGTTTTGCTGAAGAATTCGCTTTAACAGATAGATTATAAATTGAATCTTTATTTATTTATTTTTTTTTTTTTTTAATATCGGAAATAGAATTCGTAATTTTTCTGCAAGTCAGTGTATGTGGTTAATATGTAGATTATTACGTATGTATCGCCGATTGGTTGACCGCTTTGTTTACCATATTCGCAATTAGTTTATAATCAAATCCGTTATTCCGCATTACTAGTCTTTGTAATGTTGTACATCTAAATTAAGTATTTTTTACGTTTTAATTTTATTTAGTTGTTATATTTATCGCTCTTTAATTATTTTTTTAATTATTTCTATTTATGTACACTTGAAAATGGATCCGAAATTTTATTAATACTTATTTAATGATTTTTAACTACTTTTTTATCGGTTATTATTTTTTTATTTAAATCACTACATTCCGCGCCAGTTCAAATTTATTCACCTAGTTTATACTGTGAACACATTCGTTCTTATCGATCGTAATTTTTGATTTATTCGGTTCAAATTCTGTCGTAAGTTTTTTTTTTTCATCCGGAATTTAGTTTTGAAGCGAAACTTCTATTGGCGCGTTGCATACAGGGAGTTTAAAACGAGCGAGCGAGGCAAAGGCTTACGCGCATAGGCAGGCCTATTCTCACGGTGCAGTTGGGGTGTTCATCTGTTTCCCGCATGCTGTACTCGTAAACGTGTATATTCAGTTGACATACATAGATACAAAATCTATGACAGACATGCGTCTATGTAGAGGTTTGCGGCAGAATAGATGTTACATTTTAAAAACGCTATAACTTTTACAAATCAAAACCAATCCAAAAAAAGGTTAGCAACAAATGAAAAGCGCGTGTAACGTCATTTTATTATCAGTCAACAACGTGCGTTTTGTGTTAAAACGTTTTATGAAACACACGCGATTGCGGTAGTGCGGCGTCGTTTTAGAACTCATTTTCATGTGAAGAAGAATGCTGCGGTGCTCTCTCGCCCCTCAATAACGAGGTGGATGCAACAGTTCGAAAGCATCTGTCTGTCTGACAACCGGGAAACAGTTGCATATCACAGTGTGGTGCGGAATAAGTTCTCATGGAATCATCGGGACTTACTTCTTTGACAAAACGGTTACTGTAAACACGGCTCGTTACGATGTTGAACGATTTCGAGAGAAACCGGCTTTAAAGCGGAAAAGAATATTCAGTAAAATTTATTTTCAACAAAGACGGTGCAACTGCCCACAATTGCAACGCGACGGTGGAAGTTTTACGCGAGATGCTTGTAGACCGAATCATTTCCAAAAACAGCGTTGTTTTATGGCCACCCTGAAGAAAAATGTTTTTTCTGCGAAGGTCACCAGCATCGAAGATTTCAAGACCAGAATTGGAAATGAAATCGCTGTCATCGATAAAAAAAATGTTAAACAAGGTTTTTCAACATTTTTTAAATCGGTTAATTTGTGTGAAAGCATAATTTTATGATGTTATTTTTAAAATTAAATAAATTATACAAAATGATGTTTTCTCCTCTTTCTAATAGTGCAAACCTTTTTCGGATTAGTTTCGATTTATAAAAGTTATAGCGTTTTTAAAATGTAACATCCACCCTGCCGCACCCTATATACATACATATATATATATATATATATATATATATATATATATATATATATATATATATATATATATATATATATATATATAAACTTTTTTGTATATTCGTACTTTATCTTACGCATGCGCGCGCTATACGTTATTTCGTTCAAATCTTCTCTGCACAAAGAATTTATGTACGACGTAGATTTGAGAACGAAAACATTTGAGTCATCGTCGCGTCAAGTTAAGCATAGCGGACAGTGCTTTCCTCTTATTTGTGAAATTTTTGTACGAAATCGCGAGTTTATTAAATAAGTTGGGAGAACGACTTTAAGCTGCACTCCCTGTGCCGACCAGGCGTAGATTTTTTTTTGATCCGCTTATTATTACATTCGGATCGCCTCTGCTCATTTACGCTGGCAACCGTAAATCATCGAGAGGTGATTATCTTACTCAATAATTCGTAAATATTCTAAAATGTCTTAATAATTTTGGTAGACTCAAATTACTTACTTGAGATATTCGATCTTGTAATATTTCATACTATCACTATCTTTTTATTACAACAGTTTAAAATGTAACGTTTTCAGAAATAAATTAGAACTAAAACTATCATTTTTACTTTTTAAAACTAATTATTAAAAGATTATAAATACGATTCTTAACGATGTGGCTTTAGTAGCTATCTTCGCGTTTAGTACTGAAGAATTACGTCATTAAATCAAGCGTAATATATGTAGACAACACATACTGGAAAATTCTTACCCGTCGCCATATAAGCGTGAAGATAACATTTTATCCAGACGAAACTTGGATAAATTTTTAATATGCACCGTAATATATATTGAGCAATGGCAGAACTTCGTAGAATATTGCCTAACATTAAAGACATGTGTTTTCCGTTGTAAGCGTCCCTTTTATCGAATGCAGAAACGTTGTAGTAGCTCATATTTTCATGTGAAGGTAAAACATACGAAAGGTACGACCTTTTAGAAAATATTAAAGAGTAAATCGTTTTATACGAAAACAATTTTATAATTAAAGATAATGTATTTTATATTTAATAAATTTCGGTCGATTAACAATTCGTCGCCCGAGATAGTAGAGTAATAGATCTTCGGTTTTTAAAATAGTTGCAACTTTTTAAATAAAACTTCGAAAATTTTCAACGATCTACAATTTTACCGGTTTCATTTTAAATTTTATCGTTTATTTACTCTTCTTAATTTTTAAAATTAACGCTTATTTAACTTTTTTTTTTTTTTGTGGTGTTTTATTCGTAAGTGTTTTAAGCTCTCCTTAATAACTGACAACGATATCATTCACTTTATTCAGCTACACATAGGGGTCAATGAGAGCTGATGTACACTGAGAGCATTAGTCAATCGCCTCTCACTTATTACTATTCAGCTGCAGCCGTCTCTCCCCAAACTCCCGTGGTTCTATATCTTTAAGAAGATTAGTCGTAAGGAAATTGTACTCATCAGTAGATTACGATTTGGACACCATTTGTCGCCTGACCGTCTCTTTTCCGTACGCAGTCTCTAAGAAAGTCCCTTCTATACCCTCCATTCTGAACAGTCTGCAACCCCGATCATGTCTTTTTTGAATGCTCTGGTGTGGGGCGCCGTTGCGTTCGGAGCTTTACCTTGCTACGTTCATCGAGTATTACACCTCCGTTATATCGTCCCTTCGCCATCTGGATAATCTACAATTATTCCCTCATAAAGCGACACATCTCTAGAGAAGTCGACATCCTTGATGAAGATGTAGATAGTCGCCCCTCGGGTAAGAAATCTTTCCTTTAGAGTAATTTTTTTACAGACGTTTCTTTAATATTTTCCAGCGTTAGTTTTTCTTTCTTCCCGATACGTGGGCAATTCACCCCTTAAACTCTCGTTTCAACGAGGATAATACTACTACTTTTACTTTTTTTTTTTTTTTTTTTAAATAATAATAATTAAAAAAAAAGTATTTTTTAGTAATTTACAATTAAACACATTAACGCGCATATATAATAGACACGCGCGAATAGGCAACACATGCCTACGTACACAATAATACAAAAATTAACATACATTCAAGCATACTTCAATATACGAAGATTATAAAAATATAAAAATTGCCTATAAGCTCTCGCTTGACGATGGGAATTTTTACGTGTTGTACGATGCAGTATTATTACGTATTACTAATACAAATATTTCAAATATGAAAATAATATAACATCGCACTCAGTGGCGTAGACTTGATTGATGAGGGGGTTCAAACAAAACTAAATTCTAACGGTAAACCCAAGTTAAATTGAACTTTAAATAACCAAAACTCAAGTAGGTTAAACCCCAATAAGCAATCCAACTCGCCAGAGTTAAATTTATACTTATTAGACGTCGAATATGTAATTCTATTAGAAGCAATAAGAAATATTTAACGTCGCTGGAACACATTAAAAGTACGTTATCGAGGACACAGATGGTTACAATAAAAAAAAAATAAACGATAAATAATGACATTATATTTTTTGAAGGAATAATACATAATTAAATTTAAAATTTAAAATTTAAAATTTATTTTTCGAGTTTTTCTACGACATTCTTCTAGTACCTGCTATATTACAAAAAACTATTTACTTCGAAAACAATGAAATTTAAATAAAATAAATGAAAATTAAAAAAAAAAAAATATGTTTAACAAATGCAAAACTGCATTTAACAACGAGTATATATTTTCTTATTATCAGATTGATTCTAAATGGGGTGGGTGGTTCAGACCCTCAAATCCCCTCCCCCTTGGATACGCCGCTGATCGCACTAATAATTAGAGTAATATTAATAAGCGAATGACTCATTATAATAAACTATAATACGTCTACGATTATATTTTGTATATATGTATAAACAATAATTATACTCGCTGATAGATTCACGATTAAGATATGGTGTGCAGGCATGGGGTTTAGCTAAGAAGTGTTATACTGTACGTTATCGTTTACAGAGAAAATCCTTACAGCTAATTACAAGAGATAATGATAGTTGAATGACATAAACCTTTGAAGGAGGAAAACATGCTGGATATAAAAGGATCGTGCTTAATGGTTAGAATGTTGGATTATATTAGAAATCGGAAACCTGTAAAAGTTAAGGAAAGAAAAGAAGTAACATATGATCTAAAGGAAAATACAAAAATATATCATAATACCGAAATCGAAGCATGGAAATCAGACAGAATATTGCCGCGTACGATGAACGTGATACCGGAAGAAATATTGAACGAAAGGGTGGAGAGGAAACTAAAACGTGAATTAAAAAAATGGTTACAAAATAAGGAAAATGTGGATAAAATACTATAAGAATAATGAAATGACGAGAATTAATACAAATATAGTACGATACAATTCGAATGCCAGGATTCTACTACCGATTGGAAAATTAAAAATTTTGCTGTAAATGGGAGCCTATATGTGGATGATTAGAGTGGAAATATATTGTTCGCAAATTGAAAATATGAATTAAAACTACTCTAACAGACGTATAAATGTATTCTATGTGTGTGTGTGTGAGCATGGTATCAGTACTTAAGCTCACTTTGGGAGTTAAGTTAAAGAGTATGTGAGAGTGTAAATGAGTTATAATTATATAAATAAACGGTAATTAAAGAAATCAATGTAATAAATGTAATCGAAATAAAAGTTTATAGTAAGCGTAAGTGTATAATATTAAATGTAAAATTACCCGTCGACAAGCGAAAGCTTGACGGGATAAGTAGTATTAAAACAATTGTATTACGTCGTATGAGTGTAAAGCTTGACGGGATAAGTAGTATTAAAACAATTGTATTACGTCGTATGAGTGTTGTTGTGTTGAGGCGTGATTATGAGTGTATATATCATTATAAAATTTATCACAAATATTCGTTTTAGAAAAAAAGAAAATCGGAATCCTAATTACCTATTAACGAGATAAACTCATTATATACGATCGTAGAAAAATTTACGCGATATATTAAGAATGTAATACGAGGTAATTTCAGAATAGTACATAATTATAACGAGGAGCATTTATGCGCCTAAGACGTCTGTTCTGAATGAGCTGAAATTTATTATAACTAGCGTTCGATATCGAACACCAAATAGCGAGACGAGCGTAAGTAAATACCGGACGTATTAATGTTTTTTTATAAATAATAAGTTTATTGCGCGTGTTCGGGAATGTTTTTTTATTAAACACGGGATATATATAATATATAATATATATATATATATTATATATTATATATATATATATATATATATATATATATATATATATATATATATATATATGGAAGATATGGATTTATTAATCCCCGTATTAAGGTAGTCGATATGTTTAATGAAGCTAAGTTTGTTGTCAAAAACAACGCTTAAATATCGAATCCGGTCTGACCAGTTAATTCGCCGCTCGGCAGCTTATTTGGCAATTTTGTCGTTTGCGTGTAAAGAAAATGACTTCGGTTTTCGATGGATTCTGATTTTTCCGCTTACTATAATATCTGAGAATAGACGATATGCCGATTTGAAGTCTGTTCTGGATAATAAATGCACTATAAAAAATAGTCGCATCGTCTGCGTAGAGTATGCGTGTGCATTCGGCACTTCTGAGGGGAATCATATAAATATAACGTGAAAAGAAAAATCATCGATAAAAAGTTCTATCGCGTAAATAACTACTAATTAAAATTAAATAAAGAGGAAATTTACGTTCGATCGTCTAAAAAAGGTGCCACGTATATAGTGTCCAATGCTTAAAAAGAGCACCGTGCCAGCGTGTTGACGACGATTAAAATTATGTATCACAAACTCGGCTAAGTGTGGATATTTTATGAACCGTACATTAAGAACAATATCGTTAGGTATCGGAATATTTCCTTAATCTGATTAGAATAATTTTTTCACGCCAACTCCCTTAAAATGCTACGTAATACTAATTTGTGGAATGTCGCAAATGTGAGAACTGTCATTCCGTAGTTGAGGAGGGGACAATTTTGCGGTTTTGCGACAGTACGGAAAATAACCGAATTCAAAAAGCGCGGTTTAATATATATTCGTAAATTCTACGATGTGATTCGACGCAAGTTTTTAAATTTCATCACGTCCTGCAGAATGTTTAGCTTTAATTGATTTAATATAAATATCTTACGAAATGACGAAAATCGTTTTATTTACACCGTTTTTAATAAAGCTGATCTCGTTATCGTATTTAATTATTCGATTAAACCCGTTCGTTTTGTATTTTCTCTCTACCTCGGTTTCATTTCGTTTCTACTCGCGCACTCTCTCTATACTTGATCCGAATTTACTTTATATCTTCGTACAATTCCGTTTTACCGTTTTCGCAACTAGATTTCGGTTTCTCTTCCAGTTGATTAAAAGGTATTTTCGATTTTTCTTTCACTATATATAGTAATAGTATATCTTCGTGAAAAATCAATTGAAAATTAGTTAAATCACTAATATTTATTTACTTATAGAAAACACAAAGCTTTTCGGGCCATTATCGAGTGAAACATTTTTAAAAAATCATAAAGTTTAAAAATATAAATTAAATATAATTACTTAAAAATATTCGATGGTGATTGTGAAAATATACTCCAAAAATGCTGTTTCTGTTCTGTCTATTTTTTGAATTGTTGAAGTTTAACATCGATATATTTGTTTATTAATTTCGTCTTTTTATATTAATTTTTTCTTCAATATTATTTTCCGGATTCTGTAAAAGTTGTATAAATTTTAAATTTTTCATTTACTGTCGGGATGTATGATGTCCGAAAGTCAAATATAGAATATAAAAATATACGAACGCAACATTTTTTAAAAACACAATTTTACAAGTAAAACGAAAATAAATATTAGAAAATCTGATAATCTCTGAAAAGCTTTGTGTTTTCTCTAAGAAAATAAATATTAGTGATTTAACTAATTTTCAATTGATTTTTTATAAAAAAAAAAAAAAAAAACCACTACATTCCACATTATATAAAAAATTAAAATTTCGTAATTTTGGCTTTTCTTTTTGTAAACTTAAAACGCTATGTGTGTCATATTCTGTTTTCACCTTTTAATTATACTTCTATACTCCGCGTCGACTAAGGTGGTACGGACACGTGCTACGAGCTCGACATAATGGCAGTGGTTCGCCGGTATCGGTAGCGTATACGTTTCAACTTAAAAGATACGAAGGCCAAATAATATTATAAAGATGGATGTTAGAGATGTGGTCGGTACATTTCTTCAGATCTAGCAAATAGCCGAATTCGATGAAAACGATCTATTTATATAGCAGACCCGATGCTAACGGGAAAATTCCGCGGATGATGAAGAAGAAGACTCCATTTAACGAAAACAAAAGATATAGCGTAAGCGATACCGAGAAAAAACAAATTAGGCGAAAAAATAAATCAGCACGATAGTAGAAAGAACAAATTAGAAATGCGTAATCGCACTTTTTTTTTTTTTTTTAGATTTAATCGATTTTCGATTAATTAATTATGAATTTTATAATTTATTCCTCAATTTATTTCATATTGATTATTACGATTATTACTTTTTTGTAATAGGTCATGGCGGTGTTAATCAATTAGGCGGCGTTTTCGTTAACGGCCGACCATTACCGGACGTTGTGCGTCAAAGAATAGTCGAACTGGCTCATAACGGAGTACGTCCCTGCGACATATCCAGACAGTTGAGAGTATCTCACGGTTGCGTTTCGAAAATTTTATCCAGGTTAGAATTATCGTCGTTAATTCCCTAATTTTAATAGAAATTATTAAGTTACTTTCTAACGACAGTAATAACCGTGCGAAGGAATTTTTTACTAAATTTAGACGACAAATTAAAACGCAAATACGTAGCCGTACATAATATGTATTTTAGTATTTACGTATGTACGCTGCACATATATTATAATTAATTTTTACATAGATCGCGGCCGTCCTATTTACCGATTTGACTAATAGATAAAGTCGCGTGTTCATCGGCGACATTTAGTCGAAAATAATTTGAAAGATTTTGATATTTCTTTTGCGTTAAGGATGAAAACGTTTAATTAAAAGAAAAATTGAATTTTGACATTTCTAAGGATGAAAACGATTAATTGAACAATTTTAAACGTTTTCATCCCCGATATCAAAATCCTTACGTAAAGTACGACTAGTTGCGAATGTAATTGTAATCAGATAATTTCGTTACGACTGCCGAACGCCGGACCGTGCGCAATTATTAATGACTATAAAAATTCTGAATATGGAGAATATAATTTTGTAAAAAAAAAACACCTTTCATAAGCGAAAACCATCAATTTTAATGTCAAACATACGTCTCGCGTAATCCTTCATTTTTTTTATGTATACGTATAGATTTAAGTTTTTTAAAATGTAATTACTATCGCCAATGCTAAACGCATCGGAATGTATTCAATTATAACGCAACGTCGCCATTATCAGTGTATTTTGCAAATCGGACAGATTGAAGAGGCTGTAATGGTCACGTGGGTTATTCCGGCCACAAAAGGAGATATCTATATATATATATATATATATATATATATATATATATATATATATATATATATATACATAGTACCATCAATTCGAAAATTAGTAGGGGACATCGTTTGACAGTCCTTACTAACCCAAATTCTGGAGACAATCATTGCTTTCTTCAAGTTTTGTTTACTTGCTAACAAGATCGTAATTATTCACGGGCCAATATGGCTGAAGACTTTCCATACCATACGAAATTAAAATTTAAACTCAGGCCGTGCGAGCAAAATAAAAAAACAAAAACAAAAAACTATACATATCTATATCTATCTATATATCTATCTATCTATCTATCTATCTATATATATATATATATATATATATATATATATATATATATATATATATATATATATATAAAACACATTAAAATAACTTCAAATTCGGGTTTTTACCAACCACCGGGAAAATAAAACTACTTGTAATCAGTTATAATTTCCACCACCCAAGAACATATTAAATGATAAATTTGATGATATTCGTTCACAGATCTCCCACGATAACCTTAAAATTAACGTACATATCCATACTTTTGTTTTAATAAATCACAAGCTTATCTTTTTGTACTTTTGTCAAGCACAAATATAAACACGCGCACACACATATATGTACATATATGAATTTCGCGGGAAAACCACTAATCTAATATCTATTTTAATGTTGACAAATATATATATATATATATATATATATATATATATATATATATATATATATGCATGAATTTCCATTCATCTGATTCAAACCAACAAGCGATGCTTATTTTAGGAATTACGCTATTTTCAGATGAATTAAAAAGTAAAAATAGACATAATCACCTAAGAAGAACTATATTTTAAAATATTAGGAAATTTCACTTTATACGATTTAACTATGTCGCGTTTGTCTGAGGAATTTCTTTCTTAATGTGCTCTTCTAAAGTTCGACGGTTTGAAAATATCTTATAAATTTTCGTTTTTTCTTTAATTTAGAATATGCGATAATCGTAATAAAGTATATATTCGTATTTTTAATATTCGCATTTAAAGCAAATCTCTACGTTCTACCTAAACAGATCATCTATATATCCGTTACATCTATCTAGTTTATCTCTGTTCTGTCAGTCCACCTAATCGATCTATCTGTACTGATTTTTTAATCGTTATCCGCATGTCCGCACCATTTCCGTTTATTATTATTTTTCGGCGTCCGTTCCGTTCATTTATGACTTCGAAGCGGTATCTATACGTAATCGTTCTACTATTCGTTGATTGGTGTTTGTTTCATTTTTTCTTCTATGCGTTTTTTCCTCAATATCCACTTTTCGCTACTTTTTATATTCAGACTGGTAGTAGAACACGCAATACTTTTTTTTTCTTTCTAGATTTAAAAGTATTTCAGCTTCCTGAAATATGTTCCTACGTAAAGTCCACCTTCCACTTTTTTTTTGCCCTAGTCAATATGACCGTTGCGACCCGTGACATATACGTCTCCATTTATTGTGCCCGGTCGATCCTTTACGATGTCTATCCATCGTAATGGTGGTCGTTCCTTTTCTCTCTTGTTTGACATGTTTCCTAACGATACCTTTCCTATGCTGTAATCTTCATCTCTTGCGATATGTCCAAACAACTGAAGGACTCGTTTCTCACAAATCGCACTGAGCCCCTGTTCAATACTCCTATTTCGTCTATTACGGCAGCATTAGTTACGCGTGCCGGTCATAGTATTTTCAGGACACACTTCTCCATGTCCATAATTCGAAAGCATTGATTCGACTTTTATCCGTTTCTTTCATTGTTCGTGTGTCTACCGCGTATAATACAATTGGAAAAACCAACGTCTTCGGCAATTTTTTCCTCGTGTCTAATTTCTCCGCGCTAAATAAAATCTGTTTCAATCGCACAACAGCCTTTCTTCCAAGGGCTATTCGTCGCTTTATTTCCTTCGATGTTATTGAACAACCCAAGTATGTATAGTGATCTACCATTTCGAACTTTTCGAGAAAGTCGTTATTGTTTCCTCGGCCAGATCCGTTCAATATTATTATTATTATTTTTTCATATTCTAACCCATACTTCTCACTGATCACTTTTACTTTCTGTATGATTTTGACCATTTCAGTGGCTGATGTTGCTACAGGGTGTAGCGTCATCAGCATATCTCAGGTTTGATATTTTACGTCTGTCTATAGTTAACAAAAGTCACTTATCAACTCGAATGTTAATAAGCAACGTTGCCTAAGCGGTTAAACCGAAAGGCTGAAATAGGGCACAACGACGCATTCCATAGCGATTTGATTTATCATGGCCATCCTCAGCTTGTTTACTTTGCACAGGCGAGCTATAAATCGGTTTTTTGCCGTTAATTACTTATCCTAAATAAATAATTCCGCCGACTATTATTTCCGTTTTTCAATCTTTTGTATGTACACGTGCGCGATTTGTATATTATTTGTTTGTATACGTGTATTTAGTTTTATTTACGTTTATTTTTTAAGGCCTATTTTTTTTTTTTTTTTTTTTAGTATATTTTCGAAACTGGATTGTCTCGTGTATTGTATCTGTATTCGAATTTTAATTCGAAATAATCGTTTCCAGAAGCGACATGATTAGAGTAATGACTTAATAACATACTCGACTTTTCGTATATTACGTTCGTATACGTAAGAAAACAAAAGTCACGCCTTCGATCGTCGTTACTTTGGTAATACGAATTCGATTATATTAAAATGAGAAAAAAAAAATCGTAATAATACTAACAATAATAATAATAATAATAATAAAAATGATGAAAAAAAGGAAAAAAACTGAAAGAAGTGCGGACGTTTTAAGTAAATTATGTCGGTAGGTCTATTATATTAATTTTTCGATTATGTTAATGGGAATTTCACGACGAATGTTTGTACACGTGTCCACGAATAAGAAGTTTCAGTCGCACGCGACTGACCAAAAAACCCCAAATAAATAAGTAACCAAGTAAATAAATAGATAAATTTATTCCTCAAAAAAGAAACGACCATCGGAAAACACAATATGGCCGCGCGACCATCATTGTAAGCATTGTTGATAAAAGGCGACTACGCGCAAGAACGACGCAGGTAAAGTAAATAATAGTAACAATATCGGTAATAATAATAATAATAAGAAGAAGAAGAACAATAACATCATTTCAGCTTAAGCGGACGCTAGTGACAAAATGTTAATATTTGTAAATTTAGAGTTTCGAACGAAAACATGAACACTCATTCGAGAATACGTTAATTCATTTTTGAAAAATTAAAAGTTCTATTATTTATATAAAAATTTTACTTTATTAAAATATTTTATGATAATAAGTAAATTAGTAGTTTATCTATCTATATATATTTTTTTTAACGATTCTATTTAACATTTTATACGTGAAGAAGTGCAACATCATCGTGACGATCAAATATTACATTCCATTTATCTCCGCAGAAGAACTGATAATATAAAACTAAACTTATTCGCAAAACTGAGTTCTACTTAGAAATCATAATAAAACAAAACTTGTAAAGCTCAACAATTTTTCCTAAAAGCTGTCATTATATATTTAAAGTTGAATACGTTTGCGCCGTGTTAATCTTCCATATAAGTGTAGACCTAAAAATACCTTACCTCCTCCTTAGTAGGGACTTTTTTGTTATTTATATATATATATATATATATATATATATATATATATATATACACTTACAGGTGTTATGAATTTATTTGTGAAAGTAACATGAGTACCACTTTGTCGAGCGCAGCTAAACCTAAAGTTAGAGAAAATTTACTGGCTAGCAGTCAAAGCTATCGCTTGAAAATAAATGTTTAATATATAAACAAATTCTCGCACCCGTTTGGATCTACGGATGCCAACTATGGGGCTGCAGTGCTAAAACCCAATAATATCCGCATAATACTGAGATTTCAAAACAAAATTTTCAGAACAATGACAAACGCACCTTGGTTCGTGAGCAATGATACCCTTCACCAAGATACAAAAACTCGATATGTACAAGACGTCATTAAAGAAACAGCAAAAAGACATAACGCTGTACAGTCATACTAATAACACCGCGTTAAATCTCCCGGATAATTCATTGGAGATTAGGAGACTAAAGAGGACGAAACTATTTGATTTGGCTGTTTAGTTCAGCATCAGACTAAAGAAGACAAACATATGATTCAACATGAAATCATAATTCTGCCTATCATTGGACAGCTGAATGTATTAGAGCAATTATCTCCATCATCTATTGATAGCCAAGCTTGGCTAAATACAACAGTATACACTCTCACGTAGAAAAATTTATCAAAGATCCCCCACCTACACGTCTCAGCAGCAGGAAACCAGCATGGCTGACGGCTAACGAACTATAGAGCACTACAAAATGGAAGGAAATATAGGTTAAGCAGACTCCAACAAACGGAAAATTAATATCAAATCCGGCTAGCAGGGTGCCAGGATTTGGTCTCAACAGAAAAACATGGTGCAATTTAAATCGCGTCAGAACCAACCAGGGTCGTTGCAAATATTTAATGAACAAATGGAAACTGTCGGAAACGGAGCTGTGCAGCTGTGGCGAGATCCAAACGATGTCACACTTTATAAATTCGTGTAAAGTAAATAGCTTTAATAAAGGACTGATTGGGCTACATTCACTAGAAGAAGGCGCAGAATGCTGGCTGTCGAACGTGAATTTATAATGCAGGATATCTCTAAATAAGCGCGTAATTGATACGATAATAATAAAACTAAGAAAACATACGCAGGAAAAATTGAAAGATTACAGAAAAAAATGCTCGAGGTTAATAAGTCAACGCGAAGACAAAGCAACGAGTGAATTAAAAAAAGAATTAAATGTATTATACGTAAATGGTCTATATTTGTTAGTGAAAATATGGAACTATATCATAAATGAAAATATAAAATAAGAGAAAAGTATACAGACAAAATATGGCGCACAAATAGACAAATATATTATGAGAAGAATGTTAAATGAAATCCCGCATGACATATTAAAACAAACAAATATTAAAATAATAATAATAATAATAATAAAAGAAAATTAAAAGTTGGTTGATGGATGAAACGGTGGTAAATAAAATAAATAATAATTCAAAATAAAGAAAAACTGGAAAAAGGGCCATTGTAAAAACAAAAATTCAGAGAGGGATTGAGTATAGCGACGCTACGCAAGTTCCGCTACAAATACTAGTGCAAAAATATACATAAAAAAAAGTAATTAAAATACCTACATAATAAGAAAATGAAAAATAAAAAGTGTGAGTGAAGTTGTGGAAATGGATGTGAGCAAATGATGTGTCAGTAGGAAGAAGTGTAAATGTAATTCAATATATCAAAATTATGAAAATTATTACATAATTATATTAAGATGATGTAAATTATATGTAAGTAAATCTGTCGACAAGCAAACGGCTTGACGGAACAATTGAGAAATGTTAATTATAAGGCGTGTTTGTGTTACCATATAAATGTGCATGCACTCTATAAATTTAAAAAAATATACGTTTTTCAAAAAAAAAAAAAAATAGTGTCAGTATTAACATTAAAAGATGTCGTTAAATTTAATTTATGAGAATCATTGGTTAAATAATTCGTATATTTTAGTTTTATATATATGCCTCGGCTTATACCTGTTACGTACTTAATGTATTATATCTTTCTATCTAATAGTAAAGAAATCTAACGCTCAAGATAATTCCGGTTACTAGGTAATCGGGAGAGCATCCCGGCACCACCTAACAAAAGGAGAATTTTTTTTTTCACGTTTCAGTGAAATAAAATCTTAGGCGCACAAATTGACTATCAAAAGTCGGTACGTCTATAAATAAACAAGCGAAAATTAACAACACAAAACTACTACCAATAAAAGAAATCACTTACTCAATATATTTTTAAACGATTTTGAACAATTTAATCCAGTAATTATGTTCATAATAATTTTCAAAATAAACTATAATAATTTTATATATTTAAACGAACAATTTATTATACATATATATATACAATTTATATATATATATATATATATATATATATATATATATATATATATATCATCATCATGGGTGTTTCAGTCATTTGACTGGTTCGCCCCTATCGTCCAAGTCCTCCACCTTTTCCTATCCGCTGTTTGTCTTTTTAATTCCCCATACGTCTTAATAGTTGCTTCCTTCTTGACTGTGTCTATCAACGTCTGTCTTGGTCTTCCTTTCGATCTGCGCATCGGTATTCGCCCTTCTATACCATCTTTTAGTAGGCTATCATGCCTTAACACATGTCCGATCCATTTTAGCCTAGATTTCCTGATCGTTTTCAAAAGTGATCTTTTTTCTTGCACTCTGTGGAAAACTTCTTCATTAGATATCTTATCGACCCATGAGATTTTCAATAGTCGTCGCCAGCACCATGTTTCGAAAGCTTCAATTTTTTCCTTCTCTCTTTTATTTAGCGTCCAAGTTTCCGCCGCATAAAGTGCCACTGCCCAGACATATGATTTAACTATACGTTTACGTAATCCAATGGAAAGCGTGTTCTGCGTAATTCTTTTTCTCATTAATGCCATTTTTGCCACTGCAATTCTTTGTCGGATTTCGTTGGTGCAATATACGTTCTCTGTTATTATATGTCCTAGATATTTAAAACATTTAACTTGTTCCAATTTTTTATCACCGATTGATATGTTCATTTCCACTGGATTTTTACTCATGCACATAACTTTGGTCTTTTGAATATTTATATTCATTCCGTTATATATATATATATATATATATATATATATATATATATATATATATATATATATATATATATATACTTCAGGTACCTCGGAAACGGATTAAACAATTTGGATGAAAATTTTCGCATACTTGTAATCTATTGAGTAATCGTAAATGGTCTGTATGGAAATTATGAATTTGCAAATTTTGAGACCCGACCCCGAGTACACTCCTATAAAAGTTTGGAAATTTCCAATTTATTTTCGAATTACTTATTTCGGAAAGTGTTATGAAACGGAATTAAAGTAGTTATGGTTACGTATACAACAGTTTTTAATACTGGACGCTATTCGTATGTAAATATATTTCCTGGAATCAAGAAGATCTTACGAAAAAAAAATAAACATACCGAGCAAAGTTCAGTTAGGTACATAAATTTAAAATAATAATAATAATCATATCGAAATAAATTTAAACAACAAAAAATGAATTAATATCACTACGGCTTGTTATTGTATTATTATTTATGTAAAATTTTATATTATCGGATGTTTTTATTTATTTATATTTTATTGTGTTATTGTTTATATACAAAAATTTTATATTTCTGATTGTTAATTGCGTTATTTAACACACTCACTATCACATTACTTAAAAGCGTTTTATTACTTTAATAACTTTTTTAAATCATCTAAGTAATATTTTTACATTTTATATTTTTATAAATTTGTGTATATTTTTATAATTTACATTTGTTTACATTCATTTTATAATGGCTTAACGACTGAAAAGCTTTGTGATTTTTCATAAAGAAAACATTTTTAGTGATTACCTGTAGATTACCAGTAGATTTACGTGTCATGTACTGCACCTAGGCCAGAGGCACGGGAAAGGAGAGAACGTAAGGTTAGTGAGAATCAGTAGAAAGTTGGAAGAATAAACTGGAAGTACGGATTGTTAAATTTGATTATATAAATCGGAGGATTTAAGAAAATTTAATAAACTATTGGAAGCATCTTGCGTGTAGGAAAGAATGTTTAGGAGCCTGAGCGGTTTGTCGAGGATAGAACGTTGGAAGTTGAATTGCACACATTCAAAGGAGAATATGTTCGACGGTAATGAGGACATTACAGGTTGAACAAAGAGGAGGAGGAAGATTTTGTAGGATATAGCTGTGTGAGATATTAGTATGACCTAGGCGCAGACGAGCAAGTACAACATCATCTCTTCTGTTGGCCGAGTGAGATGGAATCCGGAGGTATGTAGTGTCTCGAACGGATCGAAGTTTGTTGGTGAATGCAGACCACTGGAGGTTCCATGATTTACGCACTGAAGATTTTATGAAAGTCTGGAGATCTTTCATGAGTTTAACTCCTTCGTTGTACATTCCAATAATTTTCAAAATTACGAAATAAATTTACTCGGAATTCCGAGTGATATTTAATAATAATCGCGAGTAAATTTAAACTTAGTAAGGAAATATTTTTAATTTAATCTCTAAATAGTAAAAAAAAAAATTGCGCACGTAGTAGAAACTATTTTTTTTTTTTTTTTTTTTGTCCGGTACCACCATGTGTACTGCTGTTATGGCCAGGAGCACCCGAAGGTAATTATTGGATATTATATAAAGTTGATCATATCTATATTTCGGAGAAATTGAAGAACTGTTTGTGCTGCAATTGTGGGTTATCGGTTAAAACTTCTTGTAATGAATTGCAACTGAAATTTTGAAGTCGGTATGTGGAGTATTGTAGACACTCGAGAAATCGGGTGTCTAGACGCAGCGGGAGCACAATGGTGGATGTTTTATCACAGTGTGACCAATGACGAAATAGAACTAGCTGTTCCTTCCTACTGTGTAAAAAAAAAAAAAGATCCCCAAGGAAAACGATAAGAACGGATAGAGCTCTAAGGTGATTTAGGAATAACATTCCATAGATCGCAAAAGTTTTTATTTGTTTTGTGTTTGATGGAATCAGATTCAGATATAGGAGTTAATGAAACTATTTCAAAATGTTTTAATTTATTCTAAATTAAGTAATTTTCAATTTTCTTCATAATTTGCATCCTTTCATTCGTACGTTATCAAATTTACGCGCGAAATAATTACCAAATTTTATACAGGGCTACGTTTATTATAAAATATCCCTTGCCTACGTGCGGTGAACATTAGATAATTTTCGATGTATTTATATCCAAATTTGTAAAATTTTAGCTAATTCACATCGACTAGAATATAAACCAGTTTGTTAGTATTAAAATTTCGTGCGCAGGCCGTGTTATAGCGGACATCGTGACTGAACGAATTAAGAATAAACATTTCGATATTTTAAGTATGTGAACGGTCTAATTCGAAAATAAGCATCGGACAGAACGAATAGAAGGGGGGACCGACCGAACGTACATGAACGCTAATATTCCGTGTCGAATGAGTTGGTACTTAATAAACCGTATTGAAAACGGGCACCCCTTCACGCTAACACCCTATTGATGATTATCCGGCCGACGGTTATATCATCTATCTCTTTCTTACATATACATATACGTATGTATATAAAAATAATAAACATATCAACTTCTTTAGGGTAGCATTACACTTAATCTGATAGTGATTGAAACCCACTTCATAAATTTTACACGCATTTGATTCTTAAAAATATTTATATATATATATATATATATATATATATATATATATATATATATATATATATATATAATAGATGCTATAGGAAAGTACTGTGAAGAAAGACGAAACACTAAAACGGATAATGAACGTGTAGTTCGTTTTCGTCAGGACGTATGTCGCTTAAGTGAAAAGTTCGGTATTTCAAACGGTCTCTTCCTTTTCTGTTTCTCTACGCATGTTACGTCCATATTACGATGAGTGGGGTGGAGTGAAGTGGAGGTGAAAATTGATAATGACGAGGGTAGAGTAAGTATTTTACTATAAATCCAGAGAACGGAACATCGAAATGAGAATGCAATTAAATAATAAGCTAGTACGATAGAAAAAATAACTATAATCGAATTACAGTTAATAAATTGAGTTCGGAAAATTCCTCAAATTAAACAAACGAAAAAATAACATATAGAAGAATTTCAATTGATAATATACTACACTCTATCCGACTAAGCGACGGCTGCACTTCTCTAGATGCAGAGTTGTATGGAATTATGTACTGCATTGAGTACATCAGATCAGCTGTACTTCCACTTCGCAAAACATTGGTCATAACAGACTCCCTCTCCTCTCTACAACTAATATGCCGTCAAGATAATAAAAATACATTAATATTAGAAATTCAACACAATCTAAACACACTACATAAGGAAGGATGGGAAATCCGCTTTCTGTGGATCCCAAGACACATTGGGATGAACGGTAGTGATAAAGTAGACCTTGAAGCTCGGTCTATGGTACTTTCACCAGCACCAGAATACTCACCACCTCTATCAACATTAGCACACATACTCATGAACAACAGCAAGCAGGAATGGACGACCGACTGGACCTCACAAACAACCTTCTTTAGGAGCATAAAATCAACTATAGAACCTTGGTGGCCTCCAGATGGCACAAGTAGAAAAGAATATGGTACCCTAAACCGTCTACGAGTGGGTCATACAGCCATATCACACAATTACCTTTATACCAAAAGCCCTCCACCAACAAACTGCTCCTTATGCGGACATTTAACAGAACCAACAGTCACACACTTAATCTACAACTGCCAAACACTCACACCACACAGGTTAAAACACAAAATACAGGGCCCGATACACACAATACTTTCAAACAACCCTCAATCAATAGTTAGCATTCTGGCTTTTGTAAGAGAAAGCGGACTCCTAGCATACATATAAACTAGACACACGTCTCCTTATGCTGTAATAACCCTGGTAGTTACAAGGCATATGGAGAGTTACATAATATTTAAAAAAAAAAAAAAAAAATTATCACCCTTGAATCACGAACAAATTTCTATATATTTATAATATATAATCAATAGGAATAAGTTAGCTACAGATTACTACGAGGATTTTTACAAAAATGATGATTTAGATATTACCATTTACGATCGCGTAGAAGTGGATACGGTTCCAAAAGTTGTTTATAATGAAATAACTGCCGTAATTAAAGAATGGAAGAAAGAAAAAGATTGTGGATTCGATCGAATTTACGGGGAACATTTGATAAGAGCGTCGGAATGTTTGATTAACGTTTGTGAAAAATTGATTTTTGATAAAATATTTGAGTTGGAAAAATTTCCTGAAGAAATGGCTATATCCAGTATTATATTACTACATAAAAAAGGCTCTCGTAATAATTTAGATAATTATCGACCGATTAGTTTGATTCCTATTATGTGCAAGTTGTTTATGAAGGTCTTTGAAAGACGCGTACATAATGTTTTAGATGAATACCAACCACAAAAACAAGCTGGATAAGCGGATTTTCGACTATTGATAATATTCATATAGTTAATCAAGTTATAGAAAAGTGTCGGGAATACAACTTTGAAGTTATATATTGTCCTTATAGATTTCATTAAAGCCTTCGATAGCATAAAGCACGGTGCGCTGTTCGATGCTTTACAACATGCAGGCGTGGAAACGAAATATTTAAATTTAATTCAGGAAACTGATAAACTAAGTAAGGCTTACATTTCATTAGAAACGAATAGTAGAATATTTAGTCAACCCAGAGGAACAAAACAAGGCGATTCAATTGTTCGGTCACTTTTCAATGCTGTACTTGAATTTGCAATAAGGAAATTAAACTGGGAAACTAAAGGTTTAAATATCAACGGACAATATTTATCTAATCTAAGATTTACAGACGACATAATTCTATTTGCGCGATCTACAAAGGAACTTTCAATTATGCTTGAAGAACTACACCGTAATTGTAGTAATGTAGGTTTAAATATAAATAATAGCAAAACGAATCTCCTTACTAACAGTACACCAGAAAAAATTTACCTAAATGGCGAACAATTAGAATATATACACAGCTAGTAATTTATTTGGGTCAGTGTTTATCATTCGATGATTGGATGGATAAAGAAGTAACAAGAAGAATTGCCGCAGCATGCAGCAAGTTTCGAAGTTTAATAAAAGGCGTTTTAAAAAATAGAAGCTGGAAAATTAGCTTACAAGCAAAAGTTAACATTCTAGAAAGATGTGTCGTACCAGCTCTGTTATACGGTTGTCAAACGTGGTCTACGAAAGTTGCACATATCGATAAAATTAGTCGTGTGTAGAGAGGAACGGAGAGATCTATTCTTGGAATCAGAAGAATTGATCGAATTCGCTCGGAAACCATTAGGCAACAACCCAAAATGAAGAACATTGTTACATTGGCAGTCAGCCTGAAATGGAACTGGGTCGGAAGCTCCGATAGAGCGAAATGGAAGGGATTGTGCCAATCATATGGAGTCTATAACTATGTTTAATTATATAGGTGTACGGTATTTATGTCCATATATCACATAATTTTGTCATTATATTCTTGGGTGGGAGTCCTTCGGCCGACATTTAGCGAAATACAGCCAACAAGATTATTAGCAGTATTTAGGACAAAGAGTATAGTGCCCCCCTCATATACACCCGGTACTCACAACCGTAGATTATGAGTCTAGGACTTTTATGCATCTTATTGTATCCAACAGGCCTTATGCAAGTATATTTTGATAATTTTCCATCTTCAGGACATGGCTCCGTGCGTATTACTACTGACCTCGCGTACGTAAGGAATGTTTAAATCACGGTGAACGATCTGGTTTGCTACATACCAAGGCGTACTTGTTATCAGCCGAAGAATTTTATTTCGAGCAGTCTGTGAGAACTATGTGAACATTAAGGTCTGATTGATGGAATCAATTTTTTTTAGGAGTGTGTCATAATATATATTTCAGGAAATACGTTATTCTATTGATTCTACTATTATTTCTACATTTACAACGTGTTATTCTAAATTGTTTTATATATAAGTTAAATAAAATGAATATATATATATATATATATATATATATATATATATATATATAAATATGTATATGTAAATATGTTGGGTGTATGTATGTAAATAATGTACATACTTACACATATGGTATGAATGTATATGTATGTACAGTATGATTTTTTCGCTTTCTCTAATTAACCGCTATTATATTTGAATATTATAAATTGATCCCTCTGTTGTAATACGTTATTCTACTGATTACTATTATTCCTACATTTGCAACGTGTTATTCTAAATCGTTTTATATATAAGTTAAATCAAATGAATAGTACCAGCTTGCTGAGTCAAGTAATGAAGCCGAGGAAGGCAATTGCAAACCGCTTTATATCGGTTCGACCGGTGTACGTACATAGTACTCTATCAGTCTATAAATTTTAAATATAAATATAAATAAACAAATAAATATACACGTATATAGAGGGATTTATTAAAAAAAAACACAAACAAACAATAAAGTTATTATTTAAACATTACGAATTGTTGAATAATTGTAACAAATCTTTTCGATAGTTGAAATATTTCCACGTTATAAATAACTTAACTAATATTAAAATACGATAATAATATAAAATTTGTCATTATAATTATTATTATTTATTTCATTATTATAACTTGAAAGCGACGTATGTAATTGTCGGCAATGTTTATAGTAATTTTATTTAAAATTAGTGATTTTTACTAATAATTTTATTGTTCTACTACTTTTTATATCTTGTTTATTTATATATAAAAGAAAATATGTCGTCAACTACCGAAAACCTTTTTTTTCCTTCTCATCATCATTACCATCATCAACATAATCTCGTTAACGATAGAGACATTATTACGATTTTATGTATTTATGAAATTTTTCGACGTTAAAAACGGGCATGTTGACGACAAGTCGGCTGGAATTGCCGAAAAATGTTGAGATGACAACCATAAAATCTGCCTGCCCCCGTTGAGGTGAAAAATGGTTTCATTGTTAGTGCCGACGATACAGCCAGAGACCGTAGTAAATAACCGAGAACAAAGTCTACCACTGGATATGGAGATATGAATAAATAACGTTCTTGTAAACAGACGTATACGCGTTACAATTCGAATGAATTAAAACGCATCCTTCGTATATACAGAAAGATAATTAGATTAAGTTGCCCGTAGCAATAGTGAAGAATACTATTCCAAACTCAGCAGCTAAAATAATTTAAAAAAAAACAAACAAAAAAAAAAACAAACAAAAAAAAAACAAGAAAATGAACACCGTTCACAGTTACGTATGGTATAATACTATGACATAGGTTATAGCTACACTACAGTAGTATATTGTTATATTGGGCGTGGTCTAACCAGGCATGCAAGCTGTTCTAGTGTAAACGTAATATTTCGCCGGGTACTCCAAAGAAGTGCGGTACATCCGTCGAGAAGGTAGCTCCGCCCGGCTGTACCATCGGGTCTACTCTATATCAGAAACTAGTCAAAAATTCAAAGACCTTTTCCGAACACGAGGACTCGATGATGAAGATGATGATGATTATTTATTTAATCTTAATTATTTCCCAATTAACTATTGTAAAAAATTAACGACAAATATTAGAAAACAAAAAATGTACTGAAAAATTTTATTAAACGCTATTTTTTAACAAGGGAAAGTAAGCTTAGAATATAATTTCCTTTTTCAACGATGCGTTTTATAAAACAATACAACCATCCTACCCTAACATATGGAAAAGAATATATATATATATATATATATATATATATATATATATATATATATATAAATATATATATATATATATTTATATATATATATATATATATATATATATATATATGTATGTATGTATGTATGTATATATATATATATATATATATATATATATATATATATATATATATATATATATATATATTGTTCCGATAAAATATAACGCCAATCGCGGTAACTAATGTTATGCCGTATTCGGTTACCTCCAGAATATATTTATAATAATAATAATAATAATAATACAGTCGCATAAACTCGAAGGATAGTAGAGAACGTCCTAGTCAATTTAAAAATTGACAGACTGATGATAGAGTATTAGCAAAAGTACGCGTATCGTGCAAACCGATACAGAGCTGTTTGCCATTTTCTTCCTCGGCTTCATTACTTCACTCAGCAAGCTAGTACTCCTTTACGGGAAGTAATTAGATAGATAGCGAGTTGACTAATGTCCTTTTTATTATGAAAAATTCTCGTCCGGGTAGGATTCGAATTTAGGATCGTGCGAACAGAATTTTCGATACGGTACATCAACGAAGCTTATGAAAAGAAGAACACAGTTTATTAAATAATATGGATAAAAAAAAAACATCTATGGGATAAATATATGTTTATATATATATGTGTGTGTCCGTTCGTTACTTCGTTGATAAACCTAACGCAACAAAACGTGATTTGATAGACGTGTGTTGATATATATATATATATAAACGTTTATTCCCAATTACCAATTAATACATTTTCTCGTTATAAATGTTTAAAAAAAAAATAGAAAAACGTATAAAATCACTTTAGACGTACAAATAAATGCGACACGGTAATACTCACAGGCCCGTGCAAAGCCGATCAAATAGAACATTAAGTTTTAATATATAATTAGAACGGATATACGAAGCTTTCATACGAATAATTGCGCGCTTATGCACAAAACATGCTAAAACTTATAAATGTGTACATAAAACCGTAAAAGGTTATATATCACAGAGTATCAATATTACTTACACATAAATATTTAATACGGGAGAATTTTAACACATATATTATAGGTTGATAAAACAATTAAAAAGAAAAGTTCGCTGAAAACTAAACAATTTTAGTAAAATTAAATTGATAAATACAAAATTAATTTTATACATACAAAAATTCCGATCAATTACCGGCCTATCGCTTGCTAAGATAATCGCTTCTACATCAACTATAGTAGAATACCTAACAAGATTCGTGCGACACACAACACGTTCATATATACACATCTACATATATATATATATATATACATATATATATTTAACCTATATCGGTGCACTGCTGGACGTAGGTCCCCCCAATCAATGAATTGGGGAGAAAATAGCCTAAATCTCCCATGCGGGCCAGGCAAATTGGGAGATACGAACAACACACAACAAACTGAACCGGCTGTCACCCATCCAAGTACCGTTGCTTAACTTCGGCAATTAGACGCAAAGCCATCGTACTCAACGCGCTATGCCCGTCAGTATTATATATATATATATATATATATATATATATATATATATATATATATATGTATATCAATCGCAAAAAATTATATACAAATACTCAAATACTATTGGCACGCGTAGATATACTATAGAAATACGGTAACGGTGTTTATAAAAATATACACCCGATTACGAAATGCCTTATTACTAATTATTAATTATGAAAAAATTGTATATTCTAT
This sequence comes from Coronaproctus castanopsis, assembly GCA_032883995.1. Taxonomy (NCBI): domain Eukaryota; kingdom Metazoa; phylum Arthropoda; class Insecta; order Hemiptera; family Monophlebidae; genus Coronaproctus; species Coronaproctus castanopsis. Next base: position 32,915,723 of record CM065054.1, on the reverse strand, counting down.
GTATAATACTACATGAGATGCTGTAGCTAATACATCCCCAGAAAAACCAGAAAAAATTTTACATAGCCTAGATGAAAGCACAGTGAACACATCGCAGTCTCCCAGATTTAAATATTTAAGAATTTTTAACTTTATTCCATAATAATAATAATAATAATTCAATTCAATTCAATTTAAATTTATTTCAAAATATTTCACAATTACATGATATAGAAAATACACACAAGGTTTCCACGGATGCGCAGTTCTGCGCGAGTCACGGATTACATAATAAAATTAGTAATACTCGTAGCACCGTTAACGGTTTACATTTTTAGTACGCACCAAAAAAACAAAATAAATCACAATACTGAAATTTCATATTATATACATTTTGCTTTTAATAACACGCTTCAACTCGAAGCACATATAAAGAAGAACACAATCAACAATTAGTTAATAAATATCTAACAAAATAGCCTTTATAATTTTTTAAATTATTCCTTATGTCTATAGGCCAGTATTGTAATATGCAAGACCCATATAAAGTGTCTGCATACGTGTATGATACTTGTTAAAGTTTGGTACTCTAGCAGTCTCATGCATGCGTGATCTCGTTCCTCATCTCTAATCCGAATATCAAATCTTTCTTTATTTCTAAATACAAACGCGAGTAAGTACAATTTATATGTGTTCTTCAGTTTAACACTAGAATCATTTTTCCCACTTATTAATCTACACAAATAATTCTGTAAAATTTCTAAATGGTAACACAGCAGCTTCGCCCCAGTGTATTATAGCATATAATAAAATAGGTCGATACAAAGCAAGATAAAGCCCATGCAATTGTTTTCCATTAAAGAACTGCTTAAGATAGTAAAATAAATAATTTAGCTTCCTGAGTTTACTACTAATATATATTCCAAGATAACTCAATACAACGCCTAAATATTTCATTTCACATACACTGTTTATTATAGTATTTTTGTCAAAGATTGACGATGTAGATACGTATACACGACAAATTTTGTTTTATTTCTATTAACTACTAAGCGGTGTAATTTTAACCAATCAGAAACCTTATTCGCATCATCCTAAGCAAGTTGTTCAAGCACTCTTGGGAAACGCGAACTAACTAGCATTACTGTATCATAAGTTAAAAAAATTTCTACTACATGCAAGTTACATAGATCATTTATATATATCAGAAATAAATAAACAAATAATAATAATAAAAATAATAGTACTGATTAAAAATAAATTATTGTAACATCGTAAGATATTATTCCAACCTCGTAATCTGGCGGTACTGTTTAAGAGTTTTGTTCATTCGAATTCCATCCCGGATCAGAATTTTTAAATGGTAGCTAAAAATGCAATACCAAACCAAATAATATTCATTTACCCGATACTCTATTAATATTCTGATTAACGACAATCGTCAGGCGAGATGACACTTACGAGTTCATGGGATCTTTTTTTACTCTAGTTTAAATGATAAACAATAACAATATTATCAATAATAATAATCAAATCATTAGAAAATTAACCGTTTCAAGCGAACGAAGAATACGGGCAAGTACGAATACACTCGTATACATTTGTGCATGTGTGTCGTCAAGTAAGGCAAACTTCACTCGCCGCTAAGTTAAATAATAAAAGTTCCACTACTTACTTTTTATTCTTAAAATTGAATTACATTCCTCAATATTTCGTTTTATTCTTATTTCTTTTATTACTTTAGGTACTACGAAACCGGCAGCTTCAAAGCGGGTGTAATAGGTGGTAGTAAACCAAAGGTAGCGACTGCACCGGTGGTAGACGCGATCGCTAATTATAAGAGAGAAAATCCGACCATGTTCGCTTGGGAAATTCGAGACAGATTGCTAGCCGAAGGAATTTGCTCTCAAGATAACGTACCGAGCGTTTCATCAATTAACAGGTAAGTCGCAACTATATTAATATATATAATATATATTATCATCATTATCATAACGTCGTGACTAGTCATCGTACGTTTTATTTTTACGTACAAAATGAGCTAGCATTCAAGGCACTATTTACAGGTGACGCAGATGCACGCGCATACAATGTTAGACGGAGTGGGGTACCATCGCTTTCTCCGTGATAATTCAAAATTAAATAATGATAAAAATACATCCCGTGTTGGTTTCAACCCCGCCCCCCAAACTGTCGAGTTAACTGTCGAGTACTCTATCAACTACGTCACCACGACACACACACACACATATATATATATATATATATATATATATATATATATATATATATATATATATATAAAACTGGTTATTGTGAACAGGGTTAATTTGAATAGGTCATGTTCTAAGATATGGATAATTACTTAGTGATGTATGTATGTGGCGGTTAAATCGCAGCTATATAAATGTATATATATATATATATATATATATATATATATATAACTGGATATGGTGAACACGGTTAATTAGAATGGGTCGTGTAAGTCATACATTTAAAAAAGACGGGGATGTGGAAAAGTCGAAAATTTTGTTTACATTACAACTTTCAAGAGTACGATTTTTTTCGGTGTAAACCAGGTCAATATTTTTATCGCGTAACATTTCGAAAACACATACAGTTTTCATTTTCAAACTCAGAACGGTGATAAATATGTAGGTATATTTATAGAATTATGCTTAGAAGAGCGCAATCTTGACTTAATGTTGTTCCGATTTTGTGATAAAGAAGAAGCGCCCTACTGTGTTGTGCACGTCGGTTTATAAATGTTTTTTATCATCTTGAGGGAGAATGGAGTTGTTTAACCGACCAAGAGTTATTGTTTTTATTATAACTTGTTTTTTTTCTCAATGAGTCAATGACCGGCACCCAAGTTGATCCATTCGCTGTGTAAAAATGTCAATTGCTTCTCGAACAATTCGGGAGGTTATATTTATCAATTTTTGATAAGATTTTAAAATCGTCAAATTGTATTTCATGATTCCCTGGACACTGATGCAAAGCCACTGCGGACGAATCTTTTCTCTTATGATTACGGTCTGCTTTGTATTCTTTCAATCGCCGATTAATGTTTCCACCCGTCTGTCGAATGTAGTTTTAAGCCCGCATAAACAATGAATTTTATATACACCAGCAACATGTCCGGAGTTGACACTTACGCTTTTTTACTTTTTTTTTACGCGCGCAAACGCTGGTCTAACTTCATTTGTTCGTAAAATTCTACCTATTCTGTCTGCGGTGCCTTTTATATAAGGTAACACTGCATTATTGATAACACACTATTCTTTGTTGCTGGATTTTTCTTTTTTTGCTCAGAATTTTTTACCAGTTCTTGTCAAAACCATTAATGGTCATAGCATCTTTTATACCCTCCGGAACTAGAAGAAGAAGAAGAAGAAGAAGAAGAAGAAGCTTTATTTCATAAAGATACATACATAACAAGGGGTTCATAAAGTTAAGTACATTATAGCTTAAACAGTTAACTTATATAATATTACTAAATCTAGAAAATTAAGGAGACAACTGTTAGGCTACAGGATAGGACAAACAACAAGGAAATAAATGAAATACGGTAAAAGAAAAACAAAAATATACGAGGTACATATGTAAACGTACACACATACATTACACACATACCATATTAAGTACACGAAATAAATGACGTAGACACAAAAATTAAATGAATAACCCATGTGCTTAATTCTACGATGTTTATATCTAGTATAACGCACGGTGAGACCTATATCATAATCACCTATGAAATTAATTCATCTATTTTTCGATGTATTCTAAAACTTTTTCGATAATTTACTAATATAAGAATATAGAGAGGTACGTTTAGTTCTGAGTGCATATCAGTAATTTTTGTACACCTGCCACGGATTTAGTATAATTCTGAAACGGTGATTTTGAATTAGTTTTAATTTTTTCATAATGTACTGTTTGAAACTGATAGCCAAACAGCACACCCGTAAGGTTAATCCGAGTCGAATAATTCGCGTATATAATAATAATTTCTTATTAACGACAGATAAATACGAGCGTCGATTAAAGATTGTTGAAAGTATACGGGTTGCTTTGTTATCGATTATATAATTGATATTATTATTAAAAGATAAACGAGAATCCAGGATGACACCTACCAAAGTCTAGTAGACGCCCACTTTTTGACACAGTGATGCGATACTTATTCGTGTATGTGTGTGTGTGTGTGTGTAGGTTATTTAAACACAGTGGCGTAGATAATTTTCCACATGTAGAGTCCGCTTGACTGATACGTCTAAAAACGCTAGTTCACAATTATTTTCTTGTTTCACAATTATTTTCTCGGTTTCATTGTGAACTTTATGTTACTGCGAAACATATCTGCCAAATCACGAACATGTTATCCTACAAAAGCATTGATAAACGGATGTGGTGCACACACTTCTTTATCCTAAAATCGGGACAACATTAATTGAAGACTGCCCTCTTGTAAGCATAATTCTATAAATATACTTACACATTCATAACCGCTTCGAGAAATCCTTCTTAAATTGCTAATACATTGAAAGAAAAACCTCAATTCCCGTATAAAAGTCTACAAAAAAATATTAACTATTTACACGGTAATTTAAATTACACGTCGCATTTTTTTATTATGGAACAAAAAAAAAAAACGTCGAACACTTTTCGTAACCAACGAAACATACACGTGTTCGAGACAACTCATTAAAATTCAACATGGTCACCTCAGTTTGGCCGTTGTTATGGCGGTAAATGTATAAGCTTCTTTGTTTACTAATCACACTTCTTAGGATCAATAGGAAAATCTCAATAACAAAATCTTTTTACTAATGTCCGCAGTATTTATAGTAAAAATGCCCGACAATTTTTCTACAAATTTCATCTGTAATCTGATTATTACTTCTACCCTAGAAAAATCTAGATAATACTACTCGTATCTACTTTTTTAAAAAAAAATTCATCATGGCTGACTTTCCTATAACAAAAGAAAAAACTTTTTTTTTTACGGATGACTCATGTTATACACATTTCCTATGGAATTCCGTTTAAAACTGTCGTAAAACGAAAAATTCATACATACATAACGCACGCGCATAAAATTTTGAAATAATTTTTCACAAATACACTATGTTATCAAAAACTTGGAAAAACCGGAATGGCGGGGTTAAAAAAATCGACCTTGTATACCCAAGAAACTGGATTCTTAAAATTTAAAATCTGTACGTACTAATTAACTTATATCACCGTCGGTGTCTTTATTTCATTAAATGTGGTACTTATAATCCCCCCCCCTCCTTAATGTGCACCTGTACAAATAGACTAAGCACGTGAATTCAGTTAAACACATGCAAAAAAGTACGACGATATACAGCCTCTGTTTCAATAAACAGCCTGCCGGCTTTGAATTATGCTACAACAGCATTGACTTGACCTGTACGACGTTAGGTCATTCTGCGGACGCACATCTCGTAAGTACGTCTCGGAGCATTCGTCGATTTAGTCTTCGGACCGGATTATCTGGCAGTGTCGACGTGTAGATTCGCCGAATTTGAGGTTTCGGATGGTTAGAGCATTTGCTAAAAAAAAAATGTTTGGTATTTATCTGATAAATCTGTGTGACTGTGGTCACTTGCAGATCATGGGGTGTAACGTATCATTACCGACGTAGTAAGGAGCGTCGCATAATGCTCTCAGTACTTTAAACTGAAATCGTTGCATTTCAAGTTACTACTTACTGCTGACGACTCCCATAATTCGATTCCGTATTTCCATTTCGCCGTCAGAACGGTATTGTACAGCAGCTTGTTTTGTAACGAAGTTTTAGCTTTTCGTCCTAGGACACGGTATAATAACCGCAATGAAGTATCTAAAATTTTTTCTAAGCTACACAGTATACGTGGTACCCAAGTAAGTATTTTTTATCCATAATAAGACCAAGATATTTTACCGTATCAATCTGAGTAATTGGTTGAAAATTATTTTATTCCCAAAGAGAGATTAATTATATATATATATATATATATATATATATATATATATATATATATATATATATTTTAAATATCTCAGGAATACAAATAGGTGTAAGCGTAACTGAAAACAATTACAAATCCATACGAATGAAGCATAATCGGGCACAAAAAATTTAATAAACACGTTTAAAAATTTCGATACCTTTAATGACAAATACTAATGGTATAACATTAAAAACCAACGCACACCGACAAAACCGTAACAAACATTTAGGCTGCAAGTTAAAAATCAGAAGGATTTTTTTCTTTCACTCTTTCCGAAATTCGTTTTTAAACTATCCGGAGAACGGAAATGGCACAAACGAAACAAACAGCGGCACCAATCCGCCCGCGTAAAACTACACGCAAAATTATTTTAATTTTAATTTTAATTTTCTATCCGCTTTAATTTTAATTTTCTATCCACACCTACTCATTATCTTCTTATCGCAATCTAATGTCTTGTTGGAGACATTAAATTAATACGTATTTTACGGTGATCGCCATTGTTTATGGTAATTGGTACCGGTATAATGTAAAAAAAATTATCAGAAAAAAATTCGAAATATGCGAGGGTCGAAATTTGATCACTAAGATTTTGAAAATGAAATATTAACGTCGCAAACCGTTTTCAAATAAAAATGTCAAATAATGTCCTCCTCAACATTTCCGCAGTCCCAACTTGTTTCCTAAATACTTCGGTAACTAACGACGGTACAAACGATGCACAAATTTTGAGGACATAATGCGAAATTAAGAGAGCTGGCAAAATGCACTACAATTCATCGAGTTTTATCCTTAATCTCTTCAATATTACACAGCTGTTGATTTTAGTTTAGCTACGTTCTGTCTGGTGTATTTTTACGTTTATAATATCCGTCGGTAAACAACCATGTCTTAAAACCTGTCCCATTCACTTCAGCATTGATGTTCATTCTAAATGCGAGATTTTAAGCATGTTGTCCCTAGAAACGCTTGTCATCGTTTACGTTTCGACTACATAAAGCGCACATATATATATATATATATATATATATATATATATATATATATATACTACTACATAAGAGTATAATCGAATTAAACAATCATTACACATTGCTCCTTAAGGCGAGTTATCAGTGCAGATTAACATATTTACGAAGGAAGGGTCAAATTATGATGACACGATCAACAGACTGGACCGGTATATTTTCCGATAGAACATTCTTTACGCGACCTTTTCATTCTCTGCCTTCCAGTTTCACGCATCGTTCATCTTGAACATAATGATTACAATGGCGATGATATGATGATAATGATATAACAGCTAGTTGAGATTTATGAATCTTTTCAGACGAAACATAGAATAGCCTGTTTTGCCATCTGTTAACGAAATATAATTTCATATATATATATGTATGTGCGTGTGTGCCTATGTATACAAAAGTACACACAGAATCTAACTGTCGTTCATATTATAAATAAATAATAAATTACCTTGTAAGCGAATTGGACAATAAAGACGACAACGATAACTCACATCACTATCGACCAATATATATATATATATATATATATATATATATATATATATATATATATATATATATGTGTGTGTGTGTATTGTGTATTGTGTGTTTGCATGTATGTATATTATACGTACAAAAAGTTAATCTAATGTAGGGATACTGAAATTTAAACTAAGATAAAAGTCATACAACGAATATTAACCTGTTATCAGTAAACATCAAAATCCCTGTACAAGATTGTTAAACAAAGAATAAAAATAATAGTAATAATAATAATAATAATACTGAATTGATCAGCGAGAAAAAACCTAATATAAATTTTTATAAAATAGACTACCCCCTCAAACGTTGTTAGGCGTATGTATAAAGTTAAAGCAATATCATCGTGTCGTTAACTCTTTCATTTTATTATCTCCTACATGAGCATTGTACAATTTAAGTATAATAATATGTTTTTACTTTTCGTACAACGTCATATGTGCGAATATATACACGTATTTCGATCGGGATATATGTATATACGTATAAATGTGTAGTATATCATTTCCATTTGATTAAACGTCACCCTCCACACATGTTCACATATTAGACCCGGGTGCAAATGCTATTATTATTATTACTATTATCGATATTATTATTATTATTATTGTTATTACTATTATCGATATTATTATTTTTATTATTATCATTGTGACTATCGGCGTTATTTATTATTAGCGTACTTATTTTTCAACAGTAGAACACGGTATTACGTTGACTCTCACCTTTTCATGAAAAGAACTAACCGTTAGTATCAAAAGACTTTTAAATATAAAATGCTATTTCACACCCTTCAGCGATCGTTTCAGTGAAGTAAGCTGCTGCGTTAAATTTAGTTGGAAACAACAACACTTTTCAATATATATGATGACTCAATGATTCCGGGTCAAAAATGAACTTCAATTCAAAACTAGGCATGTATGTGACTTCATCATCGAATTATCCGGGACGATGATTTCCAATATACATATATACATACGTATATATATATATATATATATATATATATATATATATATATATATATATATATTAACCTCGAACATTCTATGACTATACTTCTTATACAATGTGTTTTTCGTCCCGTTCTTCAATCCACGACGTTACTAGTATATTTCTTTTAAATTCGTTTGATGTTTTTGTTATTGCATTAAATAAATAATCGTTTAAAATTTGTATCATTATCATGAGTAATTCTTAATTTTTAGCTGTTTTGCTCAAGTAAGCTGATAGAGCGAATATTAGTAGTTTATGGAAGCATGTTTACTAGTTTTAATTGTTACCGTTTGTTATCTTAAAATGTAAAGTCTATACTTACACGTGGCGTTAAATAGATTTTAAACATTTAACTGTTGCTCCCAATGGAACAGGAAAATAGAATTTTAAAATTCGTTGACTTTTATAGCAGTAAAAAACTCCGTTACGAACCTGAGACCTCCCTTCATAGATTTTTTAGCGGCTATTTGAAATTTCTATAATCGATAACCGATAGAAAACGTTTATTTACGAAACAAATAAATGTTTAAAAAAAAAAAAACCAGAAAAAATGAAATGAATATAACGCATTCCGAACGCTATACTAAATCAGAAATGATGCCCACTTACACGCATTTAGCTAAAATGAGAGAAAAAAATTAACAGGAAAACCCACCGACAAAACCGGCATACGTGATCATGAAGCTGCCTATAATTAAAGTTATACACATTTAAGCTAACAGGATAAACAATATCCGCCATGCGTATTATACACAAAAATAAACTTTGGTCCGAAAAACATCGTAATTTTGAAGTGAAACTTCTATTGGCGCGGTATATATGAGGAATTAACCCCCCAAACGAGCTGTGTATTTATATACACGCGCGTAAAAATTTAAAAAAAAAAAAACTCCGTATGGAACTTAATTGAAACGCCTTCACTTCTAATTTTTGGTGTTTTTTTTTTTTTTGTGTTTGTAACGTTTATATTTTAGTTTGAAACTTGTACGTGTGGAACACTGTTTTAATGTTGCCGCTATGATACTCTACTATTTTTCTCTATTCCGGACTGTTCTTTTTCAGGTTAATCAACGTTTGTTAAACTGCTTCTTGCTTCATGCTATTCAGTATATTTAGTCGTGGTCTTACTATTTTCTTTTTGCCTGACACATTTCAAGGACAACCGTGAGCATACTGGTGCGTCTATGCCATTAGTTTTTGCGTTATAAAATACAAAAACAAAATACAAATATTTCCTTATCGAATGTTATAACTATTCTCTTCAGAAAACGCATTGGTAAAAATATAAGTTAAACTTATATGTAAAATTCCAGGAAAAATTAAAAAAAAAAAAAACCCGCTCGCTTAAAAATAACAGTATCAAAACGAACTTATAAGCGTATCTTAGCTTATTTGTAGACATTTAGGGTTTATAGCTTACTGGAAAACGACGCGTTTTATACGCCTGTGCTTTTACATCTTTTATACCGGTGTCGCAGAGATGATTGGTTAATCATCTAATAATAGAATTTACTATCGCAATATCCGAATAGATCTACAAACATAAAAAAAATTTTCGATTATACCTTTAATCATTTCCTGTGTACATAAGGAAATTTTAACATATCGTGTAAAGATTTGATCGAAGTAACTTTATTATTCGAAGATTATTTTGCAGTCTTTGCAGCTGGTACTTCTGCTAGTATAAGACCAGACTGAGCAGGCATAAAGTAATTTTTGGGTAAAATTACTTTTTTTTTACATATTAAAAATTTATTTCGCGTACTTTTTGTTAAATATAGGAAATAGACAATCAATTTGTTGTATCGTTCTATTTACACATTCATTAATATGTTTGGTAAATATAAGTCGTCTATCAATGATGATACCTAAATATTTTACATGTTCTTTCCAGTCAAGATGAACGTTTTCAATTTTAACGAAATAATTTAACGAATGCCTAGGCCTAGTAAAAATTATTGACTTAATTTTCTCATTATTAACTTTCCATAAAATCTGCATATTTTATCGATTGCTTTTGATAATCTATTGCTTATTGTGTCTATATTCTATAAGATGATATCCTTCCGGAATTATGCCCGTTATATAAATTTTATCGAGTAAGTTAGTAAGTTTATTCAGTAAAAAAAAAAAAAAATAAACTTTATTCAAGTTGGCAACATCAAATAACTGAACGTTATCTGGTGAAATACAATCAAGGCCTATTACTTTCCTAGGTTGCATTAAGTTTATAGCAGATTTAATCTCATATTTCGGAATTGGTAGAATCTCGGAATTATTCGCATCGATAATTAATTCTACATGTATTATAAAATAATTTGTTAAGATAATATTTACATATTTCTTCTTTCTTCTTTTGATTTATCACTGGCATACCGTTTTCATACACGTGTTTCATTATATTCTTTATTTTTAAAAATGTATTAGCGACTAACTTAATTCGCTTGTGTATTTTATAAGAGTAATGAATTCTTGAATCTTGATTCTCTTAAGACGTTTTGTTACCGGACTGTTTAAGATGGCTGTCGCTAGCTCGTTAGAGTGTCCGTACAGACGCATCGTGTGATGTTGAATTCGCCTGCCGATGACCTCGGTATAAATCCCCAGATTTCGACGGATCAGTTCATTGGTGTCGTACCAAGATCGATCTGAGAGCTTCTGTATGATAATTCGAGTGGATTTTTTGCACATCGCTACAGCGAAGCATAGCTTAATATTGTTTTTAGCATAGTATCGTCGTATATTAGAAGCTTGTTTCGTAGGCTGCGATTGATATTCTATAAGCCAGTATAGGTTTCTTAGCTTTAGGTCCAATGCCAACCTTCTAGTTTAGATTGCAATACACTCCTACGTATTTCGCTCCCCTTAGCTTTTCGGTACACTGTTTTAACCGTTTATTACAAAAACCGATAATAAGACGTGTATACAAGTATCAGGATTTATTCGGAGACTGCACTTTTGCGTGCATACGGTCTTTAGGTTTGTCTGTAAAACGGCAACGACCTTATTAGCATGTTTGTCGATTAACATTACGTCATCTGTAAATGTCGCTATTTCATCAGTTGGTAAGTCAGCGGTATATAAAAAAAAAAAGAAAAAAAAAAAGAAAAAAAAAAGGTCGTAATATACTGGTCTGCGTCCCACCAGCGTGTATAGGGTATATTTCCGGGTAATTACCGCAGTATATTTGACTTTGAAACAGCCTGTACGTTAGATAGGATTGCAGTGATCGTATTTTTCGGGGGGGGGGGGGGAAATCTTTTCAATTTTCATATAACGAACCGTCGACGGCATATTTTGTCTGGGAGGCTTTAGAGAGACATCGATAAAAGCGGCTTCGTTATATTCGTAACTAAATTTCGTACGCATAACATTTCGTTTAAAACTATTTCATTTATTATATTTTTAATTTTTACAATACCGACGAATAAATATTTTTCAATTTACGAACAACAACAACCATGGGTGCATTATAAAATTATACAACGAACTCGTTCGGTACATTATTAAAATATCTCGTATACCGTTTGTAATTAATAACGGAGGCGGGAAAAAAAATAGAAATTCATAAAAAGCGCCCGGATAGTAACGTGTTAAAGTTGGAGTATCAAGTATGGGTAGAGTGGTGGAGTCGGTTGGCGGGGACTAGAATTCTAGCCACTTTCTGTACGGTATCCGGTGCTCGAAGAGATAATCTCTTTTTGAAAACAAACCGAAATGATAACATCATTTTAGGCCGGTTGTTAAGTACTTAGCTACTCGACGGTGGCGCTGCCTTTTCGTTCTGATATAGTATAATGGTATTTTAATGCGACCTCCCTATACGTATAATATTTGTTCAGCTATATATACATATATATATATATATATATATATATATATATACACATATATATATATATATATATATATATATATATATATATATATATATATATATATATATATAAGCCGACATTACGCCCCTAGCTGGTTAAAAGCATTGCATCGAGGGATAGATAGTTTTTATCGGATGTCGAGCATAGCGGTTTGCTTCGAAAAGCGTGTCGCGTTTTATTTAAGAATTACATCTCTTATACACATATACACGTACATACATATATAATATGTATATATACACTACCCTTGTCTAGTATTTTTTTTATAATAAAACTTAAGATCGTCTTTATAAAAGCACGATGCAGATATAGCGACGTTTTGTCTCACCGTCCAACAGGGTTGTTGCGCGCCACAAATAGCCATAATTCAATATATTGCATGAGAATACATCATAATATTACGAATGCACTTTAGAGTAAGGGTGTAATATCGATGTTAGTTAGTTAGTGTAAGTGTATGTGTAATTTTATATCATATTTTACGAACACACTGTTTTACTACTCTATAATAGACATCGGTGAAACAATTAGAAAGAGGGTCCGGTAAATTTAGTTAAGTATTATTATTCCGTCTATTCCGGTAAAGGGCCACTTAAAATAATCCGATTATCTAACCATCCGGCATTTCTAGTCTTCTTTATTTAGTTTTTTTTTTTTTTCAAATTATTATTATTATTATTAAGCGACTTACCGTCGTTTTCTAAAATAGACCACTAACATCCATCGGGCCCTCGCAAGTCAGTAGAGGGGAACTTCTTGTACTAATAACGAGAACTGCCCCCGTACTTTTATCGTTTCTTTAATACTCTTAATTATATCATCGAGTCTGTCAATAACCGACGGTGCTTGTCTACCGTGTTCCTCCGACGTTATTCTATTCTACACGCGGTTTTACGCGTCGATATTCGATATCTATATAAATATAATCCGATAAAATGATCTTGACGCACCCGAATCTCACGAGATATACGAGATTAATAAAAAATAATAATAATTTAAAATTTAAAATTACACTTCAATTACGAGTATATATAAACGACATTAAGTATGTAAATATCGGTAATTACCGGGGCCTATGTGCATCGTTGAACGAGCGTCGTATTAATTATAAATAACGATACGATCAATTTATTGTGTTACCGTTTTGAACTCGATTTTTAATATAATTAAAAACTAATTTCTGATCTTAAATTATCCAAAAACTAATGACAATTTAAAGAATAATTAACTGAAACTTAAAAAAATTATTATACGCGACAAATCTGCTATTTTTATTTGATACTAGCTCGTTTTATTTTAACTAGCAATGGCGCACTCGCGCTAAACGATAAAAGACAACAACAATTTTATATAAAATTCTTATACAAAATTCTTATACAAAATTCTTATACAAAATTCTTTCTAATCTCTAAATATAAATGATATACATATTTTTTTTAATCTAGATATACACATATATGTGAAAGCACATACTTACATACACACACACATTTACCATTATGTCTATATATACATCATGATTAACGTGGTATAGAAAAAGCTCTTACAGTAACGTTAATTCAGTTACATACATTCGTAACATTCTTACGAAATAATAAACTCAAAATATTCGTTTCTTTTACAGTCGTTCATTCGTCTGATTCGCTAGTTAGGAATGATGTTAACAGTTTCCTTCGTCTACACTTGTAATTTAATAGATAAATCTTCAATTCAAAAAAGAGATCCCATATAACATGACTGTATTCTCTAACGTGTTTTATTAAAATTAGGTATAGTAGCTCTAAAAACTCGTCCAAATTTAGTTTTCCTTTTATCATGTAGCATGTTAAATTTAGATCGATGTTCCAATATAAAACTTAAAAGTTGCAGTTTATATAACTCTCGTAATTTTAAGAGTTTGATTTTCGCTGTTACTTTATATTACTATTACCAATTATACATTTTAGAACGAATATTTCATTCAGGCTATCTCGAAAATATTCGTTGAAATAATTCGAAACGAATCTCTCGTTAGCATCAGTGCTTACGGTGTTTTTATCGCTAGTTATAATTTCTTTGATCTAAAAAGCTTCATTTCCAGTAACTTGCTTTATAAGCGTCCACTAATCCTTTCGTTTATTTTTACATTTATCTAACACGAACGTGTTTGCTTTACGAGTGACATTCCGTTTTTAGAAATCTCCCGATATGTGTAGTTCGAACCTCAACATATAATAGAAATATTTTACAAAGATTAAACAAAATTTAGTCATAATATCAACTATGGCGGAATTTATCCGCTAACACTTTTTCCGACAAAAATCATTTACTCTATTTATACACATAATACAGACGTTTAGCGCAACTACTTAATTTTTAATTGCGTACTCCACGCAGCTGGCGTTATTTGAGCATATTTTAAACAGAAATTAATTCGGATACATAATGATAATAATAATAATATTCGTGCCGATGTAAATTATTTATTTTTTCACATTTTATATATCCAACAACGGTAAAATCATTATACTCGTCCATACCAGGAATACAATTATTTATTTAAGTGGGGATCATATTATTCGGTTTAAATTCATACTTAACAGCGAGACAAGGTCAAAATTGCTTATACAGATTTTATACGAGCGCACTACCAACGTACAGACAGGTAACGACAAAGGCACACACTGATACGGCACCCAACAATTCTGGAAAAGAATATTTTGTCTCTCGTGTCTGTCCTTGGCCGTCTGTGCCTGTTACGATAGACAAGCATGAATAGACGACACAGCAGTTTACCATTATAATTTTCTCTAACACTAGTATATTCTATTCGAATTAATGTTTTGTGGGTTTTTTTTAATTTTCTTTTGGCTTTATTTTCTACTTGCGAACTCGTTAAATTGAATGCGGAACGGTTAATTGAATATAATTCCTATCATGAAAATTTATCAAATTTGTGAGTACACAGCGATACTTTGCACAAGGAAAAAATTTTGGAGTAAATTGTCCAAAAATGAACTGTTCTGGTAAGCGTGTTACTTTTTGAAAAGTAATTCTATATAAAAATTATTTTACTAATAAAATTTATTGCGATATTTACGTAAGATAATAAAAAAATTAAATGTAATATAACGAAGCGCTAAACGATCAATTTAGATTATTTTATCTAGACCTACCCTCTGGCGAAAAAAAAATGATCTATATAATTTATGGCTAATCTGAAAATACGTTTCCACCGCATTTCCTCCTTGCTGTGGTATTGAAGAAAGGTTGGTGTATGTTTCGAATTCAATTTCATTTTGTTCATATTTGATGCAAGTTTTTTTTTTTTTTCCAATAATACAGTACGCAGGTTGATAAAACAATTCTGTTAGCGTTTTCTGGATATAAATGAAGTTTTCGATTGTAAATCCTAAATTATTGAAAAGCATTTTTTCACTTACTCGTCTTGCACGAAAAAGTTTATCATAAAAATTGTCCTGCGAATTATCGCCTGATATCTCTGTTTACCAGGATAACGTCTTAGCAAATAAGGTTTTAAAGGAAATGCTTCATCTCCCATAAAGACGAGAAAAAATTTGTACGAAGAATTTTACGCTTAGAAAAAAAAATTAAAATTGTTCGAATAACTAACGAAAATATAGTATTTAAATTTGGGAGCTCCGACAGAGCCGTGTTTTTCCTCACTATTCTCAATATTGACACATCGCTTAACGATTATAAGTAGGAAGCTAGGAATTATCCTCGACAGTTTAAAACCTAGCCTATATTTCAGCGGAATTATTACACATTGTTTCGTTGTCATTATTGATGAAGTTTTTTTCTCCATTTTAGTCTAAAATTCCAGTATGCAAAAACCTCTCGCCTACCGTTGGTGACGGGTATACATAGACAAGAAGTGTTAGAAAGCCTAACACCACGCCAGCGATCTTTTGTAATATAAACTAAAATGATGCACTTCAAAATAGAATAAAGTGAAAAAGACGACACCTTTTGTCGCTAACGTTACTACAGATAACTAAAGTGGCTGTTACTGCAGGTAATGAGTATAGAATAGACTAAACCAACAGGATTTTTCTAGTACAACAATAGAACACAAGTCCAAATAAGATTTCCATGGAACACGATATAATATTTACTATACCTATATATACACCCAAAACACATTTATATACATACATATATATATATATATTTTATATATATATATATATATATATAATATGTAATATGTATGTAGGTATGTATATGTATCTTTGTCGATTTACGCTTATATATTATTTATTAATGGTGTTGTAACGTTTTGAAAATGACTCCAGCTGCTAAAATCGACTAGAAAAGTCTTTTGTATAATTTTCACTTCGTTACTATAGTCCATTGTCAAAACGATACAATATTCCTATAATGTTTAACGTTACCTTTTACCGCCGATAGTATAAAGTTCACTCTGGTGGTATATAGAACAGTTAATAATTCCATAGGTCGCCTTTGTATAAGTGTTGGCAAAATTAAAACGACCGAGCAAAAGGCGACCTTTTGCTGAAGTGTATAAATATTTCTAGTACTCGCCAATTCAAATGCTTTGAACTAAACGCACAAACATACGCATACATGTTATATATATATATATATATATATATATATAGTATGTATATATAGTGATTTTAACTGAATGTAAGACCCCTTTTGTAATTTACTGGCCGTTTAACAATAAACATTCGCACAAAATTCGAATATATATATATATATATATATATATATATATATATATATATATATATCCCATGTAATAACTAAATTTAAACGTTTTCGATCGCAATTTCTAATATACCTTACCTTATACTCTCCCTTTATAATGTGTAGTTTATCCAAATTCATATAAGTCTTCACCGTCCGTAAATACATAAACTCAAATCCATATACACAGTGTGTATATATATATAATATGTACTACATGCGCAACATACATACCCATATACATGAACTGTTCATAAACGATAAATAACTCTATTTTCTCAATTCCAACGAAAAAATATACTACCAATCTCGTAAACTTCTCAATATTTCATTTACGACCCTTAACATAAATCGATTTCGAAAATACTAAAATGAAAATAAAGTCCACAAAATATTGAAATAAAAATTGTTATTTACGCGGAAAATCAGAATTAAACGATTTATTAAAAGAATGGAAAATTTTTAGAAACAATTTAACAGGATGTTTTATCGATATTTTTGACGTAAAGTACGGAAGTTTTTTAATTCGCAATACGAAAGCGCAAAAATTAGGATAAAAAAAGGAAACAATTTAATCAAACAAAATCCAATCAAATCCTAATCTAACTTCGTTTATCTCGTTTTACAACGTGCATTATATTTTAATAGATAAATTTTGTAAATATAAAAAGAAAATAGATCTGGTTTTCAATGTAAATAGTTATTAGCGGAGTATAAAACTGGAAAGTTGGTGGGAAGACGTCGCTTGGTGGTCTTAATAAATTTTAAAATTGATAGAAGATCTGCGGAACGGCGCATCTCGAACAAAGTTGCCTTCCCCCAACTTCTTTACTACCCCAGCCGCCAATTCTCATCGATTTTGGAATTCGAATTCAGTCGTACCAGTAGGACGCTCAAGCATCATCGCTACATCACAAAGCTTATATATATATATATATATATTTATTTTTATTATTATATATATATATATATATATATATATATATATATATATCTAACATATATATATTTCTTCTGTATGTGTGTATGTCACTGAACTCCTCCGAAATGACTAGACCGATTTTAATGAAATTTTTTTTGTGTCTTCATGTAGATTCGAGAATAGTTTAGATTTACAATTCGGTCCAATTAAAATTGTTTATTGCTACGAATTTTTAAAAATTGCCGACTTGCCACTTTTGGCAGTGCATAGCGTACGCCGTAAATATTTTTTAACGATTCCTCCTCTTGAAATGACCGTGAAAAAATTTTTAAACCGAACCCGAAATTTTTTCGATTTTTTTCAAATTTCACTTTTTTCGCAATAATTCACGGACGATTCGAAAGTTGGGAAAATAGTTTAAGCGAACGTTATGCGGCATTAACATACACGTCTAATGATAATATAATGTTTAAGTTCAATAAATCTATAAAAATTAAAAGTTATGGACATATCGTTTAAAGTTCTTTACAAATTTGTTTTTTAAGTTTTTTTTGTATAATTCCTAATTCTTCGTCAGAATTTTTTAAATTTAATTCAGCAAATAAGTTAATACATTGTATGGCGATACGAAGTCGACGGGTCAGCTAGTACATATGTATATATATATATAAATGTATAATTGTGTGTCTGTGTGTGTGCACATAAATATTTTCGACGTTAATCGATATAGTTTGATAGTGATGTTTAGGTTTTTGAATGGGCTTGAACGATTAAGAAGGTAAATATAAACAGACCAAACATATTATATCAATAATGCGCGTTTTGGCCAGGGTATTGTAGTGATTATCTTTCACAACTAACTTACACAGACATTAGCTTGACTGATGAAACTATAATAAAATGTGAGTTGGGAGAGATGGAGTTCCGGTACAACGATATATTTATAAATTATGATCGTGGAATGTATTTTAATTATTTAATAAAAGATTTATTATTATTATTATTATTATTATTATTATTATTATTATTAATTATTATTATTATAAATCGGTTTCACGTTGTTCGTTGTTTCGTAATTTAGTTTTTCGACGAAATCAAGAAATTCCGTTCTATAGTCTCCGGATTTAACCGAATAAGCGTTTAATGACGATAATTACATTAGACGCCGAACATCGTATAGAAAAACATTCCTTACTTCTCTATGCATTTCGTTGCTCCACCTTTCTGTTCGCACATCCTTCAGATATCCTCTCTATCGCAAAATCACATTTTCCTGGCATGTTCACACTAACACTCCTCTCGTGACACCTTCTATAATCACTTCATCACCCGGCACGTTCCTTTTCCTGTCAATATACCCTTTCTTACTCACTACACGTAACATGCAGATATGCATTTGTTTATATATAGGTTTATTTTTAATATTGTGTAACGTATTCATACAGTTCAAATTAAGATAATTTAATTTTGTTAAAACTATGTTATAAAATTTAACGAGTAAGCCGCTGTTGGAAGCCCAGGAAAAAAAAAGTAAGGAAGAACATTAATAATTTCGCAGCATCCGAATAGACCAAATATCACATAACCAGTAACATCCGCTTTAGCGCGTAAAGAAAAGCAATTAATCCGAAATAGAATTTGTTGGTAAGGGACCGAATTTCATAAGCGAAAATATCCACCCACGTAAACATGCCTAACTACTATTTTATATCGTAGTTTTATGGTCAGATTTACATGCGACTACATACCATACACACTCACACATACACACACCTTCGCGAAAAATACTTATTGGCTCATTTACGTCTACTTACTTCTGTTATTTTCGCCTGTATGTTTATACTTTTCACAAACACACACACATACATATATATATATATATATATATATATATATATATATATATATATATAATATAGATGCACATCACGTTATCACGTTATGCGCATATCACCAAATTTCTGTGTTTAGACATGTTCC
This sequence comes from Coronaproctus castanopsis, assembly GCA_032883995.1. Classification (NCBI taxonomy): domain Eukaryota; kingdom Metazoa; phylum Arthropoda; class Insecta; order Hemiptera; family Monophlebidae; genus Coronaproctus; species Coronaproctus castanopsis. Next base: position 32,895,682 of record CM065054.1, on the reverse strand, counting down.
AGAAATTTTCAATATTCTCATTCCATGTAACTCGGATCTAGTTCATTTCTGTAATTTTCACACTATGTTCATGGACTGTTTTTTTTTTTCAAATTTAGCCGGCGCCACAGGAGAGTACGTTTCGTCTACCTGATATCGTCTCTCCTCGTAAAATGTACAGGCTACATTGATTTCTTGTTTTTTTTTTTCTATTTTTTCACCCTACATTAAATGTAATTCTTTCGTTATATCTTTTCTAATCCTTCATATTTCGGCTCTATTTGTTACTACCGGTAAGACACACGTTACTGTCACTTCCAAAACTAACCAAATCGCTTATCAGATTTTTTAAAATTATTTTATTTATAGACGCTCGATTGATCATTTGCGTCTTAATGTCGGTTGTAAACTATTTATTAAGTTAGGTTGTAAACTATTTATTAAGTTAGGTTGTAAACTATTTATTAAGTTAGGTTGTAAACTATTTATTAAGTTAGGTGTTGTGAAGTAACATGTGTCCTGTGTGTAGTTTAGGTAGGGTTTTTTTTCGGGTTTTCTCTCTTTCTGGTCTGCTATTTTCCGGTTTCCTAATCGCAGCTTATTTTGATGCAAGTGTGTATGTGCACATTGGGTCTCCCAGAATTTTTCATGCGATGTTTTAATTGTTTGTGAAAGGACTGTATGTAAATCGGTAACGCGCGTTGATTTTATTGTTTTTAGATTTGTGGGAGGCATTTTAACTATTATCTCGATGGTTTCATTCCCGGCTATTCCTGAATAAGCTGATGTCCTTAGAAGAACAAGTTCATTGTTCTCGAAGATAAGGCTGTTGATTATGTGTTTTAGGTTGAAAGTATCTGTATTTGTGTTTTCGATGTGTTGCTGAATAAGTTGAAAAGCGATATCCTAATCTGCGCGTATTATATATTTATTTGGTTGCGCTTGCTTAGATATGTATTTTAAAGTTTTATAGATTGCAAGAAGTTCTGCTGTAAAAACTGATACTAACTCGAGTAAATGATATACTTGGGATTGATAGATTTTGGTGAACGGGAACGCTAACGAAAATGTAAAGTATTAAAACGCTTTCTCAGTGATGGAGGTTATAAACGCACTCAAAGCAGCAAAAAAAAAAAAAAAAAAAACTAAAAGCACACAAATAAAACAGTTTTGTCGAGAAACAGCAACCTGGTTACAAGAACATTTTTAACAACTGTACTAATCAGTGTTGCCAGATGCTTTGAAGTAAAAAGCGGTAGTTGACCTTACAAAAAAACGGTAGGAACGGTAGAATACGATACTCCCACAATCATTGCAAAATCGGGAAACACAAAATATATTGTTTATCTTCCCTTACAAGAAATTATGAAATATTTCATTCTAAACATAAAATAATCAATTTTCGAAATGTGATTCATCAAATAATTACAAGCAGTAGAACCTACTTAACCAGATATTCATTATTTTTACATATCACTTTTTTTTTTTATTATTATAAAATTAGAATGTGGAATTAAAAGCATGCGAATGTATGTTTATTTACCAAAATATTTAAGCCGAGTTGACAGGTACATAGTTTTATCAGCGGAGACCGGTGGCTAGAATGTAACTGTAATAAAGGCTGTGCTCATTGTAAAGGGCGCGAATGGTAAATATGAACACAAAAACCGAACTTCAAATAACTATGAGTTCATTATTTAGAAATATAAACGTATAGTGTTTATGTAAAAAAACCGATGCAAGAACAAATAATTGAATTATAATCAAAATTAATATTTGCGATTAATATTAATCAAATTAATCCTAAGTAACTTCCCTCCACTATTTATAAAAACGAAAGATATTTTTAACAAACGAAAGTTCGGAGTTTTGATTCCAACGCGTTTATCTGACATCAAACGACGAACAATACTTTCCGGTACGTCAGAAAATCGAATATTGTTATCTAAAAAAAGCTGTAGAAGACAAACGACTGACCGGTCGTGATTTTGTAAATAGACATCAATTTCGAATATAATAATTATAGTTATGTTGACATTTATAATAATAATAATAATAATGGTGATTGAAAATAACAATAATCATAATGATTGTCTCAGGGCAACCGACGGATTCGTATAATAATAATAATAATAATAATAATAATAATAATAATAATGAGTAAAAGCTATTAAAGAATGAATCGTAAACACTTTTAATCTTTGTCGGGTGTTTTTTGTTCGATTGTGTTTCTTCCTTGGGTCCCGTCTTGTAGGCGCCTTCTGTTGCGCTGACTGCAACATCAAAAGTGAGCTCTAATATCATTCTCTTTTTTTTTTATATATGTATTTTGTCGCATGCCGATCAGCGCATAAAAACTTGAACTGTCTAACCTTCCCGCTGAATCATCTATTTTCTGTCATTCTATATCTCCGCTCCAATTAATACACTAACACATAGGCAATATTTTAACGAAGGCATAAATATTGGAAAAAGCGGTAGATTTATGAAATATTTCGGGAAATAACGGTATGGAGGTAGGAATCTCTGAAAAACGGTAGATCTACCCTAAAAACGGTAGGTCTGGCAACGCTGGTACTAATAGAATGAGGACACACAACATGGGGAAAAAAACCCATTGTCGCTTTCTTAAAGCCAGGAAAGAATGCAAGTGTCGCCAGTAATTATAGAGATGTTATGTCATCTATATAAAATATTCGAAAGATTAATACTGAATCGGACAGCCGAAATGATTGAGACTAAGCTTATACTCCGACAGGTTGGTTTTAGATGAGGTAGCAGCACGTCAGTATACAAAATATAAATATAAGTACACACACACACACATATATATAATTTAATTTATATATTCTTATTTATCATATTATGCATCTTCAAATCTTCGCCGGTAACCTCTTAAATGTTTCTTCTGCAGCGTCCATTTTAAACGATTTCTTTGAATCATTTATCCGCGTTCTTCTCGAACGACTGAGACTACGGTTATTGTTTACCTCGAAGCATTTCATATTCGCTCTATTCTTCATTACATCACTATATCGTATATTTTCTTTCTTTTAACTAATAATCCTACCTCCTCGGACGATATAATGCTTCAGAATCGAGTAACTTTGGCCGTCCAACGAGTAATAATAATCTTGCAAGTTATCTTTTATTCCACATATTGAGTATATCCACAGGAAATGCGACTCCATCTTCTTTAAGCTGAAAAGATTGCAGTCTAATACGTTTGGGTTTAAATATAGAGAGAGGGTCATTTTGTATAAGGGGCTGATACAGTCACTTTATGCATATGGCTCTCTTGTTTATATTAATAAAAACGTTTTATGTTCTCTTATCAAGTGCCAGAGGAAGTTTCTTCTTAGTATTTCATGCTTATACCGAACCTGTCCCACCGCTGCTGCTAATGTTATATCTAATATCATGCCATTGGATCTTTTTGTCATCGGCACCTCTATCATTTCAGAATTTAGAGTTGTTAGAGACGTTGCTTGTGTCAAGAATTTCCAGTTTCTTAATATTGATCCGCATATCTCGGAATCATTTCCTAGTGTTCCTATCCTAAAAAAATATATTCAATCCTCACTTATTGATATTTGGCAAGCTAGGTTGGACAGTTGTTCGACCGGAAGGAAAACACCTTTGTGTTTTTCCCAAATGTTTTGGAGCGTTGTAAACTTAAAAATATTAATATTAACTTTTACAATGCTCAGGTGCTCTCTGGCCATGGTAAATTTGGTTTAGCAACCTTTTGTCCTGTTTTTAATGTTTTAATTCAACCGTGAATCCGCATTTTTTTTTCTCATGGTCATTGCCACCATCCATTTTGTAATACCGTTGCATGCAACATTAATAATAATATTGTCCACAATTGTTTCTCTTATAATTTATATATATATATATAATATGTATATTTTTTTTTTACTTTTTACGATTAAATACACTTTCCTTATTGAATAGTTAACATGTTCGTAATTGATTTTTCTATTAGTATTTTTAAGAATATCTTTGTTCAGCGTACTTTGTTTGCAGTTGCACTCCTTCAGTTATTTCATTCAGTCTTGTCTTCATCCTTTTGTTTTATAATAAATTTAATTTTGATAATATAATTTTTTTCCTTCTGTATGATATTTAGACGTAACTATTTATTTATTTTTCTTTGGATTGATCTTTATCTTAGCAATATTACTTTTTTTTTTTTTAATCACTATCTTAACTTGTATGTGTACATATATGTGCACGTGTATATATATATATATATATTTTGTTTGTACAACATTCATTTTTATATTTACACATACACGAAACTCATTTTACACACATTCTTGATGGTCTAATATGTTTCTCATCCCTTATTCCATCCTATTTTTAAGTTACCCATTGCAGGAAACTACCACACGCTCCTATTTATATTTTGTATTATACCGAATGTTTTCTTTTGTTTCAGCTACTCAACACTTACACACAGTTATCCATTAAGAACACTAGTTTCCTGCACCCTTATAATAAACACAAATTATAAAAAATAATAATCTTACGGTAAGTTCACATTTCGGAGGCTTTATTTTTTTTTCTTGCACGATATCGAAGATATAGTCCAGGGTTCAACATCGTATGGCAGAATTCTAAAGACATAACACCGAAAGAGACTGAAGACTTATCATCTCAAGTCGCCCTGTTCGCTGCGTATTTTCTGAAAGCACATCCTCGCCCGTTCTACTCTATACTTTACTTCCGTTGACGGATCTAATCTGTCGTTAAATAATGATGACACTCTAACAGTTTTCACGATTTACACGTGATCGAGTCGTAGAGCACTATATCGATATTCCGTATATTCCCAAGAGCCATCCATTTTGTTTTTGTCGCATTAAGACCGTACGTTTACTATTCTCATTTACTACATAAATGTATTATCTACATTTGGATAATAAAATCACCATATATAAACAAATACTTGCTCCTGTTTGGAGATACGGGTGTGAAATATGGGGTGCTGGAACAAATATAACACTAATGTAACGATTCCAGATTAAAACTCTACGAACCATTGCAAATTCGTCATGGTTTGTATCAAATAAAACCTTACATCGTGACCTACATGTTCCATATGTTACTGATGTGATAAAACAGGAAGCAATAAAACATGCGACGAAGTTACACGATCACCCTAACTGGACAGCAGTCAATTTGCTGGATAACTCATCATAGCTGCGAAGATTGCAGAGGGTTAAACCATTGGACTTGATCAAATAAATCCAATTTACGCATTCTAGGCCACGTTCAATGGAAGGAATGCCGCTCAAGTAACTGCAGATATCATAATGACTATTGGTAGCACTAGCTAGGTATAGGGGGAAAAAAATGGGAAAAAATTTACTATATTCGTGAGTTCTCGCAAATAACTAGAACTAGTCGCAATATATTTTACGTACATATGAAATAAACACGTACAAATGAAATAAACACGTACAAATGAAATAAACACGTACAAAGCACTTTTCTTCGTATGTGATATTATCGTTAAATTCATACAACGTATCCAAATCATTTACATATATATATATTTAAATAAATTTATTTATGTATATATATTTTTTAAATAAACTGATTTATATATATATATATATATATATATATATATATATATATATATATATTTATTCCGACATTAGTAATACGCACTATGTTATACATTGTATACGTACGCAAACGCATAAATCCACATACACACACATACATAGATAATATAATATGGTTGCTAGATGGTTATTTAACTGTCTCAATTTGAGAGATATATTTTTTAATTAATAACCTAATTTCCGAGAAATAAATCATAAAATGTGGTTGACAATAATAATCGACATACGCTTGGGGGGGGGGGGAGAAATTGGAATTAGTCTCGCTGCGTGATAAATTAACTTTAGGACAGGCGACCGTTTGTTTCGTTAATGCAAATCAGGCTTCTTTTTATTTTATGATTTCTACTTAAACGTGCGTCTCCAAAGGACGGATTACTGTCGTCGTGATCACTATCGTCATCATTGTTCGTCTATGCCGTTTCATCGTTCAAGTCGTAGCCGCAAATTAATCGACATTGTATTGTCGGAATCGTTATGGCTGGCGATGTATCTCAGGCAAATTATTATTACTATTATTATTATTATTATTAGTAGTAGTAGTAATTGTAGAGTTGTGTAGTAGTGTAGTAGTAATAGGAGTAGTGTAAGAAGCAAATTTAATAAGGTCACGTTACACCGATATCGGAAGGACGAATAAAAATTTACGATGTTGGAGTTAAGAAAATGTTTCTTCCCTTCAAATATAAATTATATATATATATATATATATATATATATATATATATATAATTGTATACATAATAACAGTTCACTAGGAAATCTCTCCTATATCGTTGTATACATTGCAACATATATATATATATATATATATATATATATATATACACCCTGATAATAAAAATAACATCCAAACAGGGCCTATAAAAAAAATTGCGAATAACTTTCTAACCTCTCCTAATACTATTACTAGCATTACCGTTACTATTATTATATTTCTGTTACTAATACTATTATAGTTTTGATCACTATTACTATTAGTATTACATCAACCCTAAGACGGATACGTCAACAGCGTGATGCGAAATTAATGTATACGTACGGATGACGATGAGCGGGAGAATTTTTGGCTTAATCGGCAAAACGGAAATAAGGAGCACGTGCGAATTGACAGATCATATTCATCGTATTTTAGTTTAGTGCGGACCTACCGCCAAATCTAAAATGATCAAGTGTTAGAGCAAGCACCCTCAACCAACCATAACGTAACCATAAACGCAGTAGTCTCGACGTCAATTTCCTATACAAAGTAGTTTCTTTATGATGATAATGATGATGACCATGATAGTAATAAAAGGCACACAGTTCGGTAAATGATCTGTCCACGAATATAAAAATTTTATATAACACTAAGAAAGTATATATATATATATATATATATATATATATATATATATATATATATATATATATATATATATATAATATTAGAGACAATACAATAGTTTTGCGTAACAGTAAACAAAAATAATAATAAACATAAATAATATAATAATAGTAACAATAATAATAATAATAATATCGATATTATTATTAATATATATTTTTTAATATTACTAATAATAATAATAATAATAAAATTCGACTATAATAAAAAATAAGTATAAAAACCGAATAGTCTTCATAAATAACAGAGGGGGTCACTTTTTTATAATAAACTTAACATTGCCGATTTTTCGTATACAGGAAGTGACATCGTGGAGAACAGCGGTGAGCAAGCACACTTCCATTACCATTATTACTGGTCACTTCCGAATACAGTAAATAAAAAAATTAAACACGTGTATATAAATATATATATAACACATTTATAATATACATATATACATACATACATATATGTATATATATATATATATATATATATATATATATATATATATATATATATATATTCCTGTTACAAGCTGAATTCTAATGTTTGGCTAAATTAAATCTTTCACGTTACTACAACTATAGAATGGAAGACTTCGAATACACGTACGAGATTCAGTATAAAGTAAAAAAAAATCAATCAACTGAATAGTTTGTAAATGAACGTTGCCCGATGATTCTTATCGCAAATCTGTAAGATCGATAGAACAGGTGGAAGGACGATCGCAACTCAGGCAAATGGATTAAAACGATTTGTACGTTCAAAACGAGCTAATTGTTATCGGTTAGACTCGTAGCTAAATTGGCCAGATTACACGAACATATAAAAAGCTAACGAAAGAGCCGTATTTTTTTTTTTGTTTACGGCCATGGACAATTTACCGTGTTCTTTAATGAGTTTAACCGTTTCATTCGCAATGTCCACTATGTGGGACGTGAAATTTTAATGTTTTAATATAAAATGTTTGCACGCGAAATGTCTTAATTTTAAATTAATTTATATAAATACATTGAAAATTATCTAAAGTTCGCCCGACAAGCAGTATTGTATAATAAACCGCTATAAAATGTATAAAATTTAATGTTAAGATTTTATAATGTAGGACTGAAAATTCTCGCCCGTACATATCAATTGTCGCTACAGATTCTATATATATAGAATCGATCGAAAATTACGACGACCCTTATACTACGTAACTATGCGCCGATTAGCTGCATACAACTTCTTTTCGGGCGCATAGGTTATTTTAATTAGCCGTTTGCGTAAATCTAGCCGATTCAATCGTCCATCTAATTGGTCGATAAATGAGTGACTAGTTCGTAAACAAACATTTGACAAATTCAGGTCAATCTGTTCGCCTATACGTCGTTTAAATTATTCTGTCAATCTTCCAGTTGATATCATTAGTAGACGTAAACTTTCCGGTCTAATTGAACTTTATAATAAATTTACTCGATCACATTTAATTGGTTTTTTTTTTTTGAGGGTCGGAAGTTGTAAATGAAGAAAAATAGAGCAGCAACTATTTACCAGAAATATCGGATACAAAACAATGAATTTAAAAAGAAAATATATCCATCTGTAGGCTAAACAATTAGATAAAACGATGTGTAAATTAACCTTTAATAAAATCATTCCTCTTGCATAATTTGTAATTTTCAAAGAAGTCGAAGGCTGTATATTCAAGTTTTATCGATAAATTTCGATGTACATTGGAAAAATTCATTATTATTATCATTGTCATTATTGAACAACATGACTGTATGTGTGTATTCATAAGTAATACTATGGGCGCATTATAATGAAAATGGCCGAACTGGTGTACGGTAACACCACCAAATTATTTATCCTAAGTCGCTTATTAATTTATTTAATAATCGACGAGATTTTATTTTTTCGGTTTGTTGTTCAGAGTTTTATGGCGTCATTTTGTACCCATCGTTATTGCGATGGAGACCAGATCGCCGTAGAAAACAGCCCACTTTTCAATTGCAGTCATTATAGAGTGTATCTCGAACGAAATTCCTGTCACGTATTATATAACCAACGTAATCCCTCTCCCAACTAATATCAGATACTTAGAACAATAGCGTATACATGATCATATTCAATTACACATCAGCTTGTAGTATAAATATTAAATAAGACATATCATGCATTTCTTACAGCCCTGAATGAAATCACTAATGTCCATGTATATATATATATATATATATATATATATATATATATATATATATATATATATATATATATATATATATATATATAAGTTTTTTGTTTGTTTACAGCATCGTACGCAAACTGGATACGAGTGATTGCTATTTTGTTTATTTCTTTTAATTGATATCGGACGTTATCGCCATTGATTATGATTATATATATATATATATATATATATATATATATATATATATATATATATATATATTTCGACAAAATAGTTACGCATATGTATATGTTCATTATATCACGACTGGTATTATGTATACATGCTTTGCAAGAGTACCTCAAGGTAATGTACTCGGTCCATTTCTATTCACCTCTTACTTATACCATATTCCTATAACAAATAACACAGAGGTAGCCTTGTATGCAGATGACACAGCATTATTTTCTGGTTCTTACATTCCAAGGGCAGTAAAGAGTTACGAGCAGATAGGTTAATTCGTTATTTTACTAAGTGGCAGATAAACCCTGCCAAAACTCAGGCAATACTGTTTACTTCTACCTACTACCTTAACGATTAACGATGTAAGTGTAGAACGGTCGGACGAAATAAAGTATTTAGGAGTTATTTTAGATAAAAGGTTGAAACAAGCATTTAGAATACGCGTCAATTAAAACACACCGAGCAATTTGTACCATTCATAATTTGTTTAAGCGCAAATCTTTCCTAAATGTCGATAATAAATTAATAATATATAAATCGCTCATTAGACCAGTATTATGCCGGTCTAGTGTGGAGTTCGATTAGCAACTCTAACTACAAGAGGCTTCAGTTGGTTCAGAATAGATGCATTAGATCTATACTGAATACTCCTATTTACAGTAATATAATGAAAATGCACGAGCAATTGAAACGACCTTATAAATGTCTACTACCTTTTTTAAACAATGTGTTACTACGCATGATAATGACCTAATTACGTTGATTATTACGATTCCAAGCAGTTAAGAACAAAATATAGTAAGTATAAGCGTCGCAGACTCGAGCATAATTTACTATAGCTTGTCAAATAATTATCGATAACATTTATTTTAAATATTAAATACGTTTTGATTTATCGTTATTTTTGATATATATATATATATATATATATATATATATATATATATATGTGTGTGTTAAACATTCATTGTTAAAAATTAAGTTTTTCCTGTTATATTTATAGTCACTGTGGTAAGTTTATTTTAAACGGTACGCAATGTCCTAATTATTGTTCTTCTTTTGTAATGCTTAATAATGTGAAAATATGCGTTTCTTTCTATGTATTTATGTAGGCATATAGATTGAATGCGTTAATCTCATCGTATTATTTACTATGATATATATTTAATTATTTATCTCTTAAAATGTTGTTCTTAATTTGAAATAGTGTATTTCATTATGTTAAAGTTATAATAGCTTAACGAAGTAATCGCTATATCGATGCTCGTGCAGGTACTCCACACGTAGTCAGATATTACGTTGTTTCGTAGCATTTTGCAATAGAGGCGTGTAATATTGAAATAAACTGAAATTGAAATTATTATTATTTTATTTTATTTCTGGGTGGGGGGCGAGACTTAATTTCTTCCGAAACGCTAAATATAACACTAATTAGGACGTGACAACATATAAGTATAATGTACACACGTTTTATTCAGATCATGTCGATGAACTAATATACAGTATGTGCCCTGAGAAGACGAACGGTTTTGATTTTAGAATAGCGCAACTTGGAATGCAAACCGCGTGCTCCGCGTTTAGTGTACACACGAGAGATTCGTTTTAGTCCAGTTTCAAGTTATCGCGGCGTCCTATAGCGAAAAGGTAACGAGAACGAGCGCCCGTTTTGCGTGGAACGTGATTTTTTTTTTGATGAGTCTACCTTAAGAACGGCGTTTACGAGACACGTCCGAGAGATCTGGAAGACCTGAAAATTCGTATTTCTGAAAAAATTTCGAACATTAAGAGACTATGCTCGAAAAAGTGTTCGAAAATGTTGTAAAAAGACCGAATGAATGTACTTTGGCAAATGACAATCTGTCGTTTTCTTATTTTTAAATAAAATTTCTTGCAAAAATCTCGATCCAGTGTAGTTTTCGAGTTATTCAAAAAACAACAAAATCATCCGTCTTCTCTGGGTCATCCTGTAATTAACTTCATTCCGTGAAAACAGCCAAATCCTATATTAACAGCAGGTCCAGTGGCTTAGTTGAAACATTGGATAGAGACCCTCGCCCCGCGTTAATCGGAAGGCTTAATCGAACAATCACTTTTTTCTTTATTTTTATCTATTATCATGTTTTTAGTAAAAACAAAAACAAAAAAAAAAAACCAAAGGGAATGAAATGAGAAGATAGGTAAAAGTAAATAATGTTTGATGAAAATAATTTCTTTGAAATATAATTTTTTATGAAATTTATTTAAAAAAATGTAATTTATAAAATTTTACGTAGATAAATAATTACGAACGTTATCGAAATTTTTAACAGTTCTCATCGATGTGAACAAAAATAATTTTTATTCGTATCTACAGCTATACTTTTTTTCTTTTTTTTTTTTTTTTAAGTAATCTGCTAGAGCTATTAAACATAATGTATGACAGGATATATATCAATTTGTTTTGTTTAGTAGTAAGGTGTTCTCAAATGAGACTCAACCTTAATTGTTACATTATATGTAATGGTATTTTTCTTTTTAATCTACGTGTCTGTTGAGGGTTATCATTAATTAAGCCTGTTGCTAGCGGATTCGGATCCTGTACTGTATCTCCTGTTTACAGCTGACTTGCCGACCTGTCAAGATACTATCACTACACTACATTTGCTGATGATACGGCTGTACTATCCATAAGCAAGGATCCTTTAGAAGCAACTCGACTACTACAACAGAATGTAAAAATGATTGAGAAATGGACAAAAAAAAAATGGCAGATAAGTCTCAATGAAACAAAATCACATTATATACTATTTACAAAATGTAAACATAATGCAAAACCAATTACTGTGAGAAGGGTAATGCAAGCGACCGATTGTGTAAAATACCTAGGAATGCACCTAGATAAAGGGCTAACTTGGAAAAGATATATTAACATAAAAAGAAAGCAATTGGACATTCGATTTCGTAAATACTACTGGCTTGTTGGAAGAAGATCATCATTTACAGAATAAGTTACTATTGTACAAAACTATCTTCAAGCCAGTACGGTGTCGTACGGTATCCAATTATGGGGTACGACATTCAACTCAAATATTTCTAAAATTGAAAGATTTCAATCAAAATCTATACGTATTATGATCAACGCACCTTGGTACATCAGAAATGATGACATATATAGAGACCTAAAAATGGAAACCGTGAAACATGTAATTAGAATATACAGTGAAACGTATGCACAGCGCCTAAGATCGCATCCGAATACGACTATACTGCATCAGAAATTTTTTCACAACGGTTACATAACGATATTTATTATCATTTGTTTATTTAATTAATAATAAATAAATAAATTGTTACGTATGTTTAGTTAATATTTTAAATTTTTTGTCGGGAACTCGTCGATTCGTCTATGAGTTCGTCCGTGTTGAGCTTTCTAACCCTTACAGATTAAATCGATAAAATATTCAGCTGAACTAACCAGTCGCGCTTGCGCAGTTGTCCTTAGAGGTAAATAATATTTTCTGTTTAGAGGACGATATTGTTAAGAATAGTTTTTTAGAACGCCGCGCGAATATTATTCAACGATAACCGGTGTGATTTTTCATTTACAAAAGATCACGGAATAATTCTCCAATACATTTGTGGGAATTAAATTTCAAAGCAACAAAAGCTGATCTACGACGAGTAAAATTGATTGGTAATTTACGAGAATATTTATGTTTCATCTTTTGTAGATTGACTTAGTCAGTAACACCAATTGAGTAGAGTCTCAAAAGTTCGACTTCTTCGCACCACGGCGAGGTGAGCACGTTGTGATATACGTACACCATTATTACGTGTAATCACGAAACCTGCTGGCTGAATTGCATTCAATATTGACCAATCCTCTATTTTATACGTCAAATTACCTCATCGTTAGCTTATCTCATTCGAACGTTCTTATAAATCGATAAATAAATAAAAGTTTAACGAAACAAGGGCGAGAAGATAAAAAGAAGTAGTTGTCTAAATAATATAAGGAAACGTAAAATGTTGAGGTTTTGTGACGATGAACTAAATATTACAAGTGTAACGAGGAAACGAGATCTCAAACAAATGTAGCAGAACGTAAATGAATAAATTAATAGTAGGTCATATCTAGTTTGGAAATTATTGAACGTACGTCGATAATTCGTCTGATATCGATCCAAATATATAGCTTAATCTTCGGACAGCACTCGCTGCAGTTGAAAACCGATTTAACAAATGAAGCATAAAAGACAATGGGAACAAATCCGGTAAATGTATATAGTTTACTAACGGAAAAGCTGTATCTTCTCTTATTAGAATCAACAACTAACTCAGAAGTACCGATCAAAACAATAGCTGAGCATACACTTTCGTAATCACATTCAAACGAAGAGGAATAGATTATTAAAAAACTATTCCGATTAACGGGCATAGGTAGCGTGTTGTCTATTGAAAATAAAGGTCTTATCCATACTGCGATTTTAAGGCCTTTCAGGGGACATATAGGCGTGGAGCTGTGCAAAGCCGACAAATGTAAGTATACAGACTGCCCGAAATGAAATTGATCGGCTGATAACAAATGCGCCTCGGCAAATTAGATTATTCACCGTGATTTAAAATGCACAGAGCCACGTCGTGAGGCTGGAAAATCATTCAAATACCTTTTTGCATCAGGACGGTTGAACACAGCCGGTGGTGATATAAAAATCCCCGGACCTAATCTCGTGGTTACCGGCTGGTGTATACCGGTACTATTTCCTTGTTTTGTTCTTCTAAATATTGCTAAATGATCTTTATCGTAATCATTTTTAATATTGATCGATACCATATGGTTGTTTTATGGTTTTTTTTTAGGATTGTTAGAAATAAAGCGGCGGAAAAGGCGAAACACGTGCATCAACAGCAACAATCTTTACAACCGAACAGCGGTATCGGTATCGGCGGTAATAGTAATAGCGGAGGCGCGATTAATCATACGAGCGGTTTAACGGAATCTGTAGCGACAACTGGTGGCGGCGCAACAGTACCGATTTCTTCGCCGGTCCGACATCAGCAGTCGCAACAACAAACGTCGGCTCAATCTCAACAATCGTCGCAGCAACAAGCGAATAGTACGGTCAGCGTGATTACCAATAATAATCCTTCCAGTCAGCACGATCGATACAGCATAAACGGTATACTCGGAATACCGCAAACCGATCCAAATAGTAACATCAACAAACGAAAACGCGATCTCGATCATCAACGTCATCATCACCATCATCACCATCATCATCATCATCACCATAATCAAACAGGTAAACGCGATTAATTACGGGAAATACGAAAGTACACCGTTACGATTAAATCTCACGATTAAACACTAGTCATACCGAGGAAGGTAAACATTTTGTTTATACTTCAAATGTTAGAGACGTCTAATTCCGTAAGATCAGTATTAAACGTCGCATTTCAGTGGTTAATAGACTAACTACTTCGCATAACCGACTAATTATTTTTGGTTTTTTATTTAGTCGGATTTACTTTAATTCTATATTAGTACAACAATGTAAACACAGCGTAGAAAATGAAAATATCCCTAAATGATATTAATATAAAATAAACTAAATATGTATTTAAAATAATGTTAAAAAAATATATTTCACTTGAATAACTAACGAATGATCTGGAAATGTGTGAACTTTGCGAAGTAGATCGTGTTAAGAACTCCAATAAATTGAATACATTTCAATACAATACGAGTATATATAATCGACGTTTTACAAAATAATTTATTCTAGTAAAAATAGAATCGTCGTATAATCCGAATAATTTTTAATCGGTTCTAATATCGATATACAATGACTTTCCAATCAGTTTCAGAAAATCTTGTAATATAAGATAATGTAGAATTGTTTCAAATTTGGTGAAATGAATAATCACGGTACAAACTTTAGAACCCCGTTAATAAATTAAATATATTTTAATACAACACGAGTACATATATTAATCGGCGTCTTACAAAAATCAATAATTTTTTTCTAGTAAAAATATAACTAACAATATTCGAAATCTAAAAAATTTTCAATCGGTTCTAGCAAAACCTACTAATATCGATATACATCCGATTATTTTTCAAACGTTTCTAATAAAACCTACTACTAATGTCGATATTTTCTACGCGTATCATTTTATTACTTCAATTAAATTATAATTACCGTTGAACTCGTTATTATTAAAACCCGAAGTAAACTTTGATAAACGCAATTTAAAAAAAAAAAACACACGCAATAGAATACTTCAGTTGATGATTACTCTTCGTTCCAATCGAATCGAAATAATCGAATAATTGAACCTACTAATATTAGTCGAAATGTAACTAAATTAAATCGGATTTACGTCATCCGATTTAAAAGTAGTCGGATTTTTATTATAAAGCGCGTCACACACTACTTGTACAGGATTAAATAAAACATTAAAATAACATTAAATATATCGTACATAAAGAAGGAAGAATATTTAATCAATCGCTTAAATTATTAAACAAATTAAAAATATATATTTTTTCAGAAAACGACTGATTTATTGGATTATTTTGGAAAAACCGAATTAGTCGGTTATTTAAAGAAAACGGGGGATTTAATCATAAGTCGGTTATGCCCATTACTTAATCGAAATGTCCCGTATATACTATACAAATTTCCCTAATAAATTTTATTCCAATCGTACTTTTTCGGCTATGTGTTTGCAGCTAATGGTTTTTTATTTTTTTCTTTCTATTCTAACCTCCCAAAGATCTTTTTTTTTTTTTTTTTATCATTATTATTCCTTATTTGTACTCCGTATACCGGGAGAAATAATTTTATTTCACCGAACGCTTTAAAAATCTTAAATGAAATATTTCATTCGCCGACTCTATAGAAAAACTATTTCTATCGATCGATAAAAATTACAACAATACGCAATATGTAGGAAATACCGGACGAATATATTTCGCGGACGGTAGTGGATTTTTGCGAACATTCGTTATAAGACGCTTTCAATTCAATCGCGTCGATAGCGTAGAAATAGTTATAAACGGCGAAACACCACCCCTCGATCGGAGGAGCGATTGTAATGAAGTTAAAGGTGAGGAAAGATACACGGCTGGTATATAGCGAACCGGCAAATGAGCCCCGTTGCTAGGTAACACTACCGCTGCCGTAAGCTAGAACGGAGAACATGTAAGCGGGAAAAATGTTGCCATCGCAAAAATTTCAGATGGTACAATAACAACCGCTTCCTCCGAAAGTTTTAAAAAGCTTCGCGCGAGAGAAAGAGAAACATCTGAAAACGCGAACAAACTTTCTAAAGTTCTTCTTGATAATATTATTCGATGCGCGCGCGTACGCGAACCAGCAGTATTTGCCCGAACCATGTGGAGGATATCCATCAATTTCTATACCCGTCTCGTTCTAATATCGTTTACTCGTACACACACAGTCTGTCTCTATACCTTATTTCGTTCTTTTCGGTAAAATCTTCTTACATCGTTGCCGTACTTTCCCCTTTCAGTAAGTAATTCCCTCCGCCGCCGTTACGCGATAACAAGAAAATGGTAACGACTTTTTCTTACGTCGATGATTTCCATCTCTACGCCACTTTAATGCGTTAACTCGGAGGACCGAAACGGCTTTTACGAGCGAACGACAATAAACGACAACGGCCACGATACAACGCGTTCCCATTTTATAACCTCCCCCCCTCCGTTATGCTTTCCAAAAAAACAAAACAAAAACACATTATCTTGTTCGCATCCTTTTTCTACTATAGTAGGTTTTTCATGGTTATTTTCTTGTATGGTTTTTCTTTATTTTATTTTTTTCAATCGACTTTTTATTTCACTCTAACGATATATATATATATATATATATATATATATATATATATATATATATATATATATATATATATAAAACTCCTGCATCTTTATTTGGCGTTGCTGAATTTTTGATTGGACTATACTACCAATTGATGTTCTAAGTTCAACATCAAACCCCCTCCGAAAAGCATTTGTACGATGCAATCTTCTACCCCGACGCTCAACTTTTACGCCGTTTTCTTCAACTTGAAAGCTTCCACCTAAAGTAACGTCACCCCTTCTTTTACTATCATTATTATGATTACAATTATTATTACTATCGGTAATATTATTATATTTTTAACTATCGTCGGTAACAAATAGCATTCAGGATTAACTACTTCAACGTTGGCCATTTCTTTAATATAAAAACTTACTTCCTCGGTTACTGCTGTACAATGGCTATATGTTATTACAAGCAAAACGCGTTACTATTATTACGCCCAGTCTTGCTGGAAATTTTTCCTACATTTTCAAAATCAAAACAAAGAAAAAAAAAAAACAGTACATTCTCCGCGATAGTCTCCGGCTGAAAATGGTCGATTAGTTTAAACTATTTCTCGTAATCGAAATGGGTTTTTTCACAATCGTTTTACCTCGGACGATGATCAACCATAAAATACACGACAAGCTAACACCTAATATCTTAGTGTCTTTATTGGAAAGTGCGTACGAACGTAATAAAGATTAATTACGAAACAGATAATGTTAGATGGAATGGTGACGATATTTATATTATAATTAGGCGACATTTGGCCCGGAACGATCTCGTACGAGCAGCAACGATAACGACGATGACGTATAAATATAAGTTCGTATCTTCTCTGATGGTAGAACAGCTTGCAGATATACTGCGAATAAGACGTAGCAGTCACGGATCAAAATACGGCTATTGGTGGAAAGTGTTTGACGGACGATTTCAGTAGTGACACGGCAGTGAATTTATTTCACTTTTCGAAGGTCCTCCACCTTCCCCGAGGCGGCGTACCTTAACTTGGAACGAGTCTCTTTATGACTGCACCCAACTCAACAAAGACATAATCGCAGAATCGGAAGAAACACCACCAGTATAGCCAAACTGAGCAGGCGACAGCCAAGAACGGTCGGTTAACTCTCGCTCTAGGCGAGCCACCAATAAAACAATTTGCCGACACGTGAAAGTAAGCTAATCGGCCTATATGAAGAGGGCAACGAAGGATCTTTCCCGGGCGATTTTAGTATGGGAAATATTAGCGCGCGTTTACTCTCCAGGCACGCCTGAAACAGACTCGTGAGAATACGAGGCTCTTGAAGGTGGACAGCCTTCAAGACCTCTACAGGAATTCCATCATTTCCACAAGCCTTCCTATTTTTCACCTTGGAAAGGCAATAGGAGACTTCTTCACAGTTATTCCGGCAACTGTTCCACAGGCAGTGGAGTCCAGCTTACTGCCAAGATCAGTGACCACCAGAGAATAACTAAGAGTTGCCTTGTCACTAACAGCCCGCTCGTCAGAAACTGAACACAAAAATATAGGCGAACAGTCTGTTATAAGCGAATGAAGCAAACAAGTGAGATTCTCCTCATCAATCGTCATTATTTCTGACCCACTGTCGCCCAATAGAGGACTTAGAACTTTGCGGCGAATATTTTTGCCGCGCAAAACTCTACTTACGGCGCCGAAAGGATTCTGCCAATTAGCAGGTCCAACGAACATGAGACATGATGTGTTGCAGATGAGCAGAGGAAAAACTGTTCGCAAAAGTCTGCCAATTACATCGCTGTTTAAAATTTTCACCGCTACCTTCTCAAAAGCATGCGAGTGGCTAGCCCCGCGGTTGACTATCCTTACTTATCTCGTAATATCAAATTTTTAGATCTAAATTCTCTACTTAAAAATCTGATTTTAAACCGACGACGCTACGGTCTAATTCGAATGGCTGCGTAATTTCGTCGTTACAATAGTTTCGTTATTTCTTCTAATAATCGCACTGCCGTCAACAATACACACGCAATCCTTTCAATTCAGCAATAAGCGATCATCAAGACTGAAAAGCAGGTTTCATAAAATTACGTTTAGGTATATATCACTTTCAATTTGATCAATAATTAAACAACAAAAAAGGAGTTAAAATCAATAAGAAATGTCGCAAAGATTTTCGACTATTAAGGGGTTATCATCGAGTGAGTATAAAAAATAATATATAAATATAGGATGACCCAGAGAAGACGGACGATAACTCGAAAACTACTGGATCAAAATTTTAAAATGAAATTTTGTTTACAAAATAGCAAAACGAGAGATTAGCCAACAAACATTTGTAGAACACAATATCGTTCAGATGACTGCCATTTGTAACAATACATTCATTCAGTCTTTACAAACTTTTCGAAGATTTTTTCGAGCATAAATCGCTGAATTTTTGAAATTTCTTCAGAAATCCGAATTTTCAGGTTTTCCAGATCTCGTGGACGTATTTTGTAAACACGACTCTTGAGGTATTCTAAAAAAAAAAAAAACGCTTAACTTTGAATCATTTTAGAAACTCTCTTTGCACTGTCATGATCGATTCATGTCGAAGATAACGTTTCACGCAAAACGCGCGTACCTTCTCGTTATAGGATACCACGATAAGTGAAACTGGACAAAAACGAATCTCTCATATGTACACTAAACGCGGAGCACGCGGTTTGCGGTGTAGCAGTGTGTTACCAACTTCGCTATTCAAAAAACCGTCTTAATTATATATAATTGATATACGTACAAAATGAGAAAAATACTAGTTTAAACATAACGAATATCAGATTTTTTTATGTGTACCAATCTATATGAAGATTACAAACACAACTACGAGAAAAAAAAGAGAATAATATCAAATAAACATATCCCAATGGATAATGTTGTTTTGTATAGCGATTTATATTTATTCTTCCTCCATTTTATGATTACGTAAGTGTATCCCGACATTGACCTTTTTTAAGACGTCTGACAGGGTTATCTGGAAGATGTATTGTGGACATTCGTGATATTAGCGGATTTGGATTTTCACTGAGTGCCATATGCATTTTCCTGTATCGCCGTTTGTGATTTGTTGCAACGGTTGGTATTTCGAGGTCATGATGAATGATATCATTACGAACATAAAATGGTGTATTTGTCATTATCCTTAAAACCTTCGAGTGAAATGATTGTATCTTATTTAGGTTGGTTTTGGACGTCGAACCGTACATTTCCAGATAGGATCAATTGCTGTGTTGTATAAAAGGACTTTGTTTGCAAGACGAAGTTGCGATTTGCGCCCTATTAACGGATACAATTTTTCACTTTGTTAATTTTTGTAAATTGTATGTCTAAATCAGTATTTTTTACATTTTGAATTTCTATAAACTATATATATAAATATATATATATATATATATATATATATATATATATATATATAATTTTGACATTCCATGTCTTTCATTCTCGTCACTTCCTTGCGAATTTACGAAATTTCATCATGCTCAGTGGCACAAAAAACCGTTACATAGAAATTAATCATTTTATAATTTAACTTTATCCACTTTTTTTATCAACAATACTTTCCATTACTTTTTTTACGAGGTAAAATATAATTATACACGGCAAGCCATTTTTTTATGTTCACTTGAATCGCTTAACAATCGAAAAACTTTGTGATTTTTTATAAAGAAAGTTTTAGCCATTTTAACTCGTTTTTGTTGTTCATTTTTTAAAAGTCACTACATTTCACACCTTAAAAAAAATTAGTTTGATTAATCTTCTCGATCTCATGCATTACTTTGTCTTCCGAAGTTAAATATTAACTGGATGTATACCATTTGAAGTATAAACATTGTCAACATTTTATTTTGAAAAACTCATCCTTGGGAACTTGAACACTTTATTCGTTCCTCTGAATTTGACAATTTGAACATTGAAATTTCACCATATAATTCACTTAACGACCGAAATTTCTATTATTATTTTTATTTCTATATCATATGATAATAAAACCTTCTATTTATGCACCGTTCGGTACAGAATTGTTATTTACGTTATATATATATTTATCGTAGTTGAATCAGATGACGATGTACGACCAAAATTTATCCATTTTTTAATAATCGCGATATAATTTTTTTTCTCTTAAGTTGTCGATTAAATAAATTTATTTAAAGTAGATTAATAATCGCATTAAAAATCGAATAAAACAGAATATTATACGATACGTTCGGAGATGAAACAGTATAACCAGTAAAAGCGGGAGATATTAAAGTACTTTATGCGCGCAATTTCGACCCTTACACGAAAATATTAAAATATCACTCTTCACGTAGTAATCGTCGACGAAACATAAGGCAACTGCTGCACTGATGCCGATAAGAGTTATTCAAGCGTACACATACACACACACATACACACATATATATATATATATATATATATATATACGTGGGTACGTATGAGATGACATTAAAATTGCAATTTAAGTTAATTGAAGAGCGTTAACACGATGATGCCATTGGGAGTATGTAGAAAGAGGCATCGTACCTTTTGTGGACACTTTAAAAGTTCTCTGAAAGAACGGGAAAACATACAAGGGATGTATATATCGAAGCAGCAATGATAGACCAAAAGAACAAACATTCCCTAGAGACGAACAATTCAGAGTGGAGAGTATTATTATCGTTATTCGATAGGGAATTTAAATTGATGATGGATCAAACAATCCGTGTAAGACTTATACGTACGTAGGGATAGTTTAGTCTACAGATTCATACATATGCAAATATGTATATATACATACACACACACATATATATACACGCATAAAAGATAGTTTTACTCCAGAATAACACATATAACAATTCATCTACTTAAAAACATAACCTAACTTAACCTCCTAACGCATATTGTCGCGCAGAATTGAAAGAGGGAAAAAAAAAACAGTTAAGCTTTACTATGTTCAATCGCCAACACCTCGTTTTTGCGTCTCTAGCGAATTGTTTGTTTTTCTAACAGATTGCCAAACTTTTAAACCCTATGCACAAAACTTTGATTTACATTGCTGCACCAGTTCAATGATAACGTTATTACATATCTGTTCCTTGCGAACGTCCAGCCCTTGTAATTCATCGCCGCTTTTCTTTACTACAGTATACATTTTGAAGGTTTTCTGTTATTTGTATCTACTAAATATTCGAACGAATCGACTTGTTCTAGATTTTTTCCATTGAACGGTATATTCATTTTTTCTGGCACCTTTGCTGATGCACATTATATATATATATCTATACTTTTATTTATTTCAATTCCATATTTGACTGATCGTGCCATTTTTGATAATTCTTTTTCATTGTCTGCAATTAATACTTGATCGTCTGCGAATTTTATAATTTGCGTATAACGTCTACTGTTTCTACAACTTCTTAAATTTCTTCTAACGTTTCATATGTCACGAATTCTGAATAAATATCGAATAACGCCGGTGATAGTAACAGATATCCTTGACGAGATCCTTTGAAAATTTCTATCGTTTTAAATAATTTCTTACTTCATTTTATCGCCACCATTCGATTCACATATATATAATGTTTGTACTAATACGATCAGCTGAATTACTATTTAGGATGTTTCAAACAGTCGGTCCCATTTTACTCTACCGAATAATTTAACCTATAGCCTATATATATATATTATATAGGGTGACCCAGAGAAGATAGATTGTTTTTTGAATAACGCAGTTGGTAAGACTGCTACAACGCAAACTGCCTGTTCGACGTTTAGTATACACACGAGAGATTCGTTTTTGTCCAGTTCTAGTTATCATGGCATCCTACAATGAGAAGCGCGCGTTTTGTGTGGATCGCTATTTTCGGCATGAATCGATCACGACAGTGCGAAGAGAATTTGTTTGAGCTGATACCTTAAGAGCTGCGTTTACGAAACACGTCCACAAGATCTGGAAGATCTAAAAACTCGGATTTCTGAAGAAATTTCAAAAATTCAGCGACTTGTGCTCGAAAAAGTCTTCGAAAATTTTGGAAAGACTGAATGAAGCTAATTGTAAGCTAATCTCTCGTTTTCCTATTTTTAAATAAAATTTCATTCAAAAATTTTGGTCGAGTAGTTTTTGAGTTATTCAAAAAAACAACAAAACGTCTTCTCTGAGTCACTATATATTCCATCCTTTAAGCCTGTTATTCCTTCTCAAAAGAATTCGTAATGCTGCAATTGCGTCCTTCGTTGATTCTAAATGAGTACCGTGCATCATCAATGTACAGTTCGATATATAAACCGATTATTCTTCGCAAAGTTTTTGGTACATTCACTGTTTTTTTTTTTTAGAATTTGAATTAACATGGATGTGAATATATCCCTATATATATATATATATATATATATATATATATATATATATATATATATATATATATATATATATAATATTCTGAAGAAATTATCACATACCGTCTATTGCGCTGACCGAATCTCCTTGCTACAAATTTATCGTCGTTTGATCCATTCAAGAACCAATTATAGAGCAGATCAATAAAACTTTGACTCCACTGTGTTTCGGTTTGTGGTGTTATCTCCTCTATTCCCGATATTGTAGTCGACTGTCTTTCATACTCCTCGCTTAGAGAATTTCTTAATCTTCCTTCTTCGTGTCATCTCCTCTTCAAAGATGACCATGTTTCATTGTCGTATCTAATTACCTTCCTTCGTCGGTTCGGTCTCTATTCCCAAATCTAATCCTCTTTGTACACCGTACCGCCTTAGATGTTGTACACACACACACACACACACACACGTTAATTTAATTTAATAATAATTATTATATATATAATTTCCGTTTGATTAAATTAAAATATTCTATGAAAAAATATGCCAACATTGTACCACATTAAGACCGCTTTACAGCTTTCCTCTTCGAAAATCTACACGCCCGTAACTACTTTAGATTCGGTGTGTTATTTTTAGAAATTAATTTACACGTGTTTTAATAAACAGATGCTGAATTGTATGTAATAATAACCGATTTATATTGCACCCCCCGAGTTGTGTTAATTAATATTATTAATCCGTTTTTCTGAGAAAGTATACATTGACAGAATCTATTCCAATTAACGGTAATAAATTCCTATTCTCTGTTCGCTCGTGTTCGTCTGTTCTTCGAGTTCTCATTATCTTTCTTTATTTACATAATTATTCGATTGTTCCTATATTTCTTATTTTGTTTTGATTTTTCTTAAGCTCGTTCCTTCTTTTAAAAAATACGATAAAGCAAAACGAAATATTTAAATTAAGCATTCGATATTTACGTTTAATAATTTTAATTAATTTAATTTAAAAATTAAAAATTAAAATAAAAGGACCCTTATACTGTATTGCAATATATATATATATATATATCAAAACAGTCTACAGTATATAGTTTCACTTGGCCACAGCATCATCAAGGAGCCGAATGAAACACGATAAAAACTAATAGGTAATATACTCAACCTTTGGTTAAGACAAAAGAACCGGTGTCTAGTTTCCGGAATTTGTTGCAGAGAGACATTTGAAAAGGAAGCTTCTTATATTTCTAGAATTTCTAGGGAATTACCAATGGCCTGATTGTTTCCGTGACAATGTGTACGAAATTTAAGGAATAAACGAAAACTTTTTAAATTCCTCCTTGCTGTAGTTGGTTAACGAACAAATTCCGAAATGTAGAACGGTTCTTGTGTTTACTACAAAGGTTGAGTTTATTATTTGTTAGTTTTTACTGTTTTTTCATTCAGTCCGGATGATGATGTAACCAGTAAAACTAGTAGACCGCTTTGAGTATATATATATATATATATATATATATATATATATATATATATATATATATATATATAGATATATATATATATATATATATATTGCGAAACGGTATAAAGATATTTTTATTATTATTTTTAACTTTCATTAAATTAAAAATATGTATCACCCAGTAAGCACCACAGAAATACTTACTGAAATTTTAATCAAGATGAAAAATATCTTGTTAAGGACGTTTTCATCTAGGTGCTCTTTCCTTGATCAGAATAATCCGTACCGATGCGTCAGCTATCTGCAATAAAATTATTAAAAATTCTTTTAAATAAACAATAAACAAAAAGAAGCAACCGCAAATAGAGAGAAAAAAATCCTGAAGAATGAGGAAACAAAGAACTTTATTTAAATAGTAAGATACCGGTATAATACGTATGCAGCATATTTTTAATGTTAAGTTCCACTGATGCCCTATAACGTTTATCTTAAAACTAGACAATAATATACGTAACAGGAAAAGGCAAATAAAAAAACCTGCAAGAAAAACAAAGAGAGAATATGGCAATGCGGCAGGGGGTAGTTAGATACGTATCTACACGACATACATAAATATTCAACGTTTAACTATTTAACTTACATATATATATATATATATATATATATATATATGAACAGTGCCATATAAAATATTTTAAAAAAAAATTTAAAAAAAGATTATTTAACCTATAAAATGAATAAAAAATGAGTTAGAGCAATAAATGAATAAGTTTTTTTTCAAATTACATCCATAAAGTGAACCACATATTGCTAACAATAATGTGTCTAGGATTCATACGAAAGTTCCCTAATTTTTATTATATGTGTGTGTATGTATATATAAGCTTACAATATTTCTAGAGATGAAATTCAGTCAAAGGGACTGTTGTGAAATAAAAATATAACATACGGTCATCACCCCACTAAGATCCAACTAGAGACAATGTGAGATATAAATAAGATTTGTAACAGATGGAAAGGTGACGAAAATCATTTTAGTCTAAATGATTGAGTTGACAACTTAAAGTATAAGACGCGGCCACCATTCCTCTGCAATCCAACTATATATATATATATATATATATATATATATATATATATATATATATATATATATATATATATATACGTATGTGTGTGTGAGTTCAAAATTTATTTAAAAAAAGAGATGGTGGAAATCATTTTGAGTGTATTGTGTTGAGAAGTAAAAGTATATTACATGTCCACCATCTCGCTGTTATTATATATATATATATATATATTATACATTCATCATTTTGTTATCTGTCATGTCCCATCATGTAGTTTTTTCGATCAGTTTTCGTTTTTATACTGTGTGACTTCGGTGGCTGATTGATAACTCGGTTATATAGAATATAAAAAACTAGTCGATGAGCGACTTCAGCTTCTCTTCCTCGGCATTCGCACCCTTGTTCTTCAATCCATCTCGTCGTATTATATGTTCAGTCATCTTCTATTTATTATTGGGATCAGTCTATCTTTTCATTCTATACTGAGTTGTTTTAGTCATGACGCGTTAGTCCGGTGTTCTTTCCATGAAATCCTAAACATA
The DNA here is from genome assembly GCA_032883995.1 of Coronaproctus castanopsis. Lineage (NCBI taxonomy): Eukaryota > Metazoa > Arthropoda > Insecta > Hemiptera > Monophlebidae > Coronaproctus > Coronaproctus castanopsis. Next base: position 32,869,034 of record CM065054.1, on the reverse strand, counting down.
CGCCTGTAGGAGCACATTTCAAATGTTTCTAGCTTTTGACACAACGTTTTATTCATAGCCCATAACTGTGAACCATAGAATGCTTTTGAAAATATCAATGATTCCATATATTGTTTCAGTTTTTCTTTGAACATCAGGCATCGATTTAAATGTCGCTGGTAGCTTCCTCGCCGTTACAATGGTATATTTCGAATGATTTAGTTTCAAATTGGCCTTTTTACTAAAATATTCTATCCGTTTTTGAAGTCCTGCCAATTCTAATGCGTTAGCATACAACCGTTTCATCTGCATATCGTATATATATATATATATATATATATATATATATATATATATTTATATTTATGTACACACACACATTTATATATATATATGTTTAAAATTTTTAAAAGATATAAAGATGGTAAAAATCATTTTGGGTCTAAACGATTGTACAATGAAATAAAATAATAATACATGACCACCATTTAAATGCAGTACCGCTACCCTTGTTTATTTAAACAAATATTAATAAAGCGAAAGTAAATTATAGATGGTCACACATTACTGTATGCGTTATCAATTTATTTACATAAACGATTTTATTACTTCATGGTACATTGACATAATATACTTATTCGATGTTGTATGAATTTGGAATTTTTCAGATGAAAATCGAGATCTAAACGGAGACCCAGACGAAGATCTTAAAAGACACAGAGGCGTTCATACAACTTCTTATAATGGAGAACAGTTATATGCCAACGTGCCGGTAATGCATAGCTCTGATTATATATATATATATATATATATATATATATATATATAAAAATAAATAATGTACAAATATAAATAAATATATATACACACATGTGTGCATATAAACATTCTGCATTCCCCAATGTTAACTTTCGATCTGTTAGTACTGTCTGTAAATTATGAAACGATCGTATACGCGACCTGATTTCTTTTGTCTGAACCATCTGTTGTGAACAGAATTGCTTCATTTACTGTTTTTATTTTTACTACTTCATTAGATGTTTTCTTGTATATTTCATTACTTTCGCTTTCGCAACGTTTATATGTCCATACTTAATTTCCCTACTTCCTTATTCTACTTATTTAACATAATCTGAATTTAATCAGTAAAACGCGAAACAAAAACTTTGTCATCTGCATAGCTGATACACCCTATCTAATGTACACATATATATATATATATATATATATATATATATATATATATGAAATGTTTTTCCTGCGTTAAAAATATTTCGTAGACGCAGCATGAAACTATGTCGTCTGTTTTCAGCTTTGGTCGGGAAAATGGTGCATCAAAGAAGAACCGAAAATATTTTCAGATCTAGGTGCGACAACGAATTCGGTTTTTGGAACCGGAGCCTATTATGATAATCAAACCGGAGCATTCTCGGTAACACCGACCGCCGAATTATACGACGCTATGATGCATCCGCAAAATTCAATTACCGGGCCGGGCACCGTATATACGCCTCCATCTACCGCCGCCTTAGGTAGATACTAAAAATAATTAATAATTCACTAACTCCAAAAATTTCTTATAACATTTTTTCAAACTTTCGAGGATGTTTTTCATACTTTAGAAACTTAATAAAATTCGTCAACAATGAGGGTACAGCATGTCGGTGATAGCAATTACATAAAGAATGAATTGAAAAACTTAAGGTGTCTCCGGTTAATAACGGATCGAAGTAAGCTGAGAAATTTATAAACAAAAATTCGGTTTACTGCAAGCCATTATAAATCTATTCAACCGGACATACCTGCTAATCCATGGTTCTACAATATTAAAGTTGAAACGATCAAATCGCGGGGTTTTATTACTACCATTTGTCGACTGAAATTCGGTCGCAGTCGCCTTCCTGCTTCGCTGCATAAAAGTTGAAATTTGTTAGTTCTTCTAATTACTCACATCCTATGGATGACCATTTAGTGGCCGATGCGGACAATGTTATCCTCGAAAGTTCCCATTATAGTAATTGTCGTGTTTTACCAAGCTCTTCATGGCCTTAAAGTTCCGTTTCCTATAAATATTGCATTTCTGTTAGCTCTTCAAAATGTTCACGTATACATGACCCTTATATGCTCCTATATTTTAGCATGCCGAGAAGAAGAAAATGTTAAGATGTTATTTTGTGGTCCTTACTTCTATATTGTGGTTAAACAGTCTTGAACGACCTTTAATTTTTTTTCATTTAATCTAACTATTAAAGCAACCACATGACCGACAATTTTTAAAACAGCAATAATAACACCTATATTCAAATCTAGTAATAAGCTGGCCGTTGAAAACTATCTTCCTATTGCAATCCTGTCTTCCCCTTCCACACCTCTTGAAATAAATTTATACAATAGATTAAGTAGTAGGTATTTTAAAAATGGTCGGGCAGACTCATTCCCCAACATCATGGTTTCAGATGAAATAAATCAACATGTTATGTACGTTACAATAGTTATTGTTCGTATGAGTACACTCCTGTTTCTGGTGTTCCTCGAGGATTTAATCTCGGAACTCTATTATTTATTACTTTTATCAACGATATAAGCAGTAGCTTAAATTCTAAATGTCTATTATTCGAAGATGACACGAAAATTTACAGGCCACCGTAATATAAATAAACTTACATTTAGTTACGATCTTGATAATAATATTGTGAATAGGGTCGTTCATATTCGTTCGTGGTCTTGCAGTATACCTTGATAAGACCTTCAATTTCTCGGTACATTTACTCGACATGCTAACTCAGTTCTCGAGTTCGTCATAATAAACTCAAAAAAAATCATTCAGCGATCCAAGAACATTAAATGCTCTATATAATTTGTGCTCGCTTCGACGGCACATGTACTAACTCTTGTCCATTCTCATTTAGAGTATTTTTCGAAAATGTGAAAAGGATTCAGGATTTATTTTTTCGCATAATGAATTATTATCCAGATCACATAGATTAATATCTCATTTTCAAAGCGGATACTTATATGATTCCTTGGTTTAGTCAAACTTAGGTTCTATCTACGTGTTATGAAAGGCGTTGGCATTATTCATGGATAGCTAGTTTCGAGTTATTGATTTTATAATTTTAAATTTTAATATTTTTCCATATGTATACACAAATCTGCTTGAAATTTTCGTATACACACCATGTATTTTTGTTCTTAAGATTACGTAAGTACTTTCCAGTGTAGCGAGTAGGTGTATGTGTGGATAGTTGTTTTTTCCCCTTTGCGTGTAAATTCCAATGTGTATTGTGATTGTATTTACGTATTACATATGCAATTGTATAAATGCTTTTTTTTTGTACATTATTTTGATAATTTAATATCATTATTTTAGTTTTCAAAAAGTTTTTGATTTAATTAAGTTGTATAATTTTATTCAATTATTTCCTTCTCGGTATTCGTATTTTTTTTTTTAATGGGGGTGCCTTTACAGCTTACCAAACGTGATACTGTGGGGACTATCTACATCCTAATCAAGGATGCTGACTTCTCTAGAAATGTCGCTATATGGGGGAATAATTGTAGACTATCCGGATGGAAAAGTGACGATACATTATACAGAGATGTAGTATTCGAAGAACGTAACAAGACAAGGTAAAGCTCCGAAAGCAACGGCGCCACAGAATTGGCATAAGCTGTTATGTGAATCGTATATAAATATAAATAGGTGTGAGACATGAACGGTAAAAAGGATATGATATTATCGTCGAATCTGAAATAAACGCGGACTAAAGAAATGAAAGATGAGAAGTATTATAATTGACGAAAATGGATCCGTCACTAATGAACGTAATTAAAAAACGAAATTTCTTAGGACATTTTACGAGAAGACGAGCATATCGTTTTTCATAAACAATAAAATGACGGGAGGGAACGAGGAAGAAGAATGATTTCTTAGCTCTAAAATATTAAAACTTAGAGTGGAGTCACAAAAGTAGAAGAATTATCTCGCAGGTAGCAAGACGAGCAACATGCTCATTTCATCAAGTAATGGAGTTCGTGAAAAGTGGTAAAGCTGTACAGGTTGCACAAAGAAGAAGTACATCATGCGTATGTGTACTCAGAGCGAGAGAGAAAGTTGTCGCGGTTACGTGTTGTCTTGTACGATTAGATTATTCGATTTTTACATCATGTAGTATAAGACATTTATGATATGAATTTTTTTCTAATTATAATTCATTTTCACTGATAATTCTTATTTTTCATCTAAGAAAATCTTACATATCGAAGAACTTAAGTATGTTCGCTAAATTAACATACGTGATTATCGATATTTTATTTATGCAGGCTCATCAAGCGGCGGTAGTGGACCATTTGTCGTTGAAGTGGTGACAGGACATTCTCCCGGTCTTCCGATTTCATTGCAACAACAACAACAATCTGGACCACCGGGTCAAGCTCAACAGCAAACAGACCATACTAACGTTGTTACCGGAGCAAGTTCTCCACAAGATCCGTCTAATATTACCATCTTACAGCCAGCATCCGCATCCGCTAATACCAATTCAATAGCATCTTACGGCCATTCACCTACCACGTCTCTATTACCGGGTTTTACGACACATTTTACCACAGGTAAAACAATCTGCGTAAATATTTTGTTTAGACGTGAAAAAATTCCTCCCCTACTCCTGTATGAAACAAACATACGAACTTTTAATAGACTCGTTCAAAATGTGAACTTTGCGAAAAATACTCTAAGAAACCCACGGACAGCGGTGCAAAGTAATACTTCGATTTTACATCAATTAAACGAAACAAAATCACTCTTTGATAATAATTAGGAACAAATCTTAAAATACTATTAATATGTCAAAAGAAGAAAAAGGAATTGTCAAAACAGAAGAAAAGAAGAAACAAGACCAAAGTAGACTTACTATAATAGTGTTAATTTATCAAACTTTAATCAGGACAATGAAAAAAACACCAAAGTAGTAGTCTTCGAAGGCCGCTAATATAACGCACTAAATTATAGATCAAGAAGAACAGTTACTCTTCAAAAGACTATGAACAATGTGTATATATATATATGTGTATGTAAACAATCAATACTTTATAAATTATATTCGAAAACTATTGTTTTAAACGTTTAAAACTAATTCATATATATTTTAAGTCGTTTGATTTGCAATATTTAAGGCGATTTCCCGCGATTAAAAGGTTTACTTACATAACTAAATAGAAAAAAAGTACCGTAGTAAAATAATTTTAAGATAAAAAAGTTAAAATGTGATAAAATTTTTGAGATAAAATAATTCATAATATATTTAAGGGATTTTTAGCGGCATATCGTTTCAAAAATTATAATCCAAAGTATAGTATTGTCGTTCATCTCAATAACGTATACATTAAAAAACCTCATTCTCCGATTTTATGTTTTTGCGTTAAAATTAGGTATATGTATTGCAATTATATATGTATATATATATATATGAATTATAAAAGTTCATTAAGTAAGTATACTTTAAATTCTAAAATAATTTTGATCCCATTTTTACAGAGGGAAGCAATGGAAACGGGACAGGAGGAAATGGGGAATGTATCAATTACAATTCACCGTACGTACAATATTCGACTCCGTCGTATCCGAGTTACGGATACGCTGCATCATCATCAGCAGCTACCACGAGCGGTTTGCTTAGTAAGTTCGTCTGTAACCAAAATTTGATTGTATAGGGTGACCCAGAGAGAAGACGGACAGTTCTGTTCTACTCGACCAAAATTTTTGAATGAAATTTTAGATTACAATCATTTGTGGAACACAATATCGTTCAGATGACTGACATTTGTAACAATACATTCATTCGGTCTTTACAAACTTTACGAAGACTTTTTCGAGCATAAGTCGCTGAATTTTTGAAATTTCTTCAGAAATCCCAGTTTTTAGGTCTTCCAGATCTCGTGGATGTGTTTCGTAAACGCGGTTCTTAAGGTATCATCACGAAAGAATCGCGTAACATTTGCACTGTCGTGATAGAGTCGCGCCGAAAATAATGTTCCACGCAAAAAGCGCGCTCTTTCCCGATAAGATGTCATAACTGAAACTGGACAAAAACAAATCTCTCGTGTGTACACTAAACGTGTAGCACGCGGTTTACATTGTAGCAGTGTTACCAAATGCGCTGTTCAAAAAACAATCTATCTTCTCCGGGTCACCCTATAGTACCCGTTAATATTTACATACGTAAGCGTTCCTATGAGTGAAGTGAACACAATCACGTACACGCACTATATAATATAAACATACGTATCAGAAAACACTGACATAAAAACATCGTACAAGCATTTCGTTTAGGTTAGTAAAGAAGCAAGCCTGTTCATTAAAGTCTGAATAAGTGAGACGTTGTTGATTTTATAAGTAACATTAATAATGCAAGCGAAAATTTTAATAATAAATATATGTAGTTACGTAATTTTTTCCTTAAACGAATATGAGAAAGCATTCTGGATGTTTGCATCGTGACTAGCCCATTGTACACTATTTCTAGCTACAAAATGTGCTAGAGGTTAATGCACGCGGGCCCATGTGATGTAATAAGAAGCAGGGTGTTACCGCCTTATCTGCAATAAATAACAGTTATATGATGATGAAAAATCTTATAAACCTTATGTCACGAGCTAACTTCGAGCCCAGGACCGCAGAGATAGTCTAGCGCTTTAACAACTGGAATTCATATATATACATTTACATTTCAGCGTACGCACGTCCATATATATATATACATACGTACGCGCATATACACATATGCATTTACATATATATATATATACATACATATATATATACATATATATATATATATATATATATATATATATATATATATATATATAAATTTTTCGAAATGAAAAATTTTTGTTTCAGGGCTAGGATGACAATATTCATTTCTCATCACCCAACATATTCAAATTGAAGGTTCCTTCTTCGTCAAATGGACTGCGTTAATACATTTTTTCTCTCTCTCTTTTTTTTATTATTACAATTCTCTCGTTTTTATTTAAAAGAGTAAAGTAAATACATATAAGAATACACGCACACACACACACTATATACACATTATTTATATATATATATATATATATATATAAAATTAAAATTGTGATAACAAACATTTTATTTCTTAAGTTATATATTTATATAAATATTTACGTATATAGATATATATACATAATGTATATTAACGACCTTTCACTTCTCATTATTAAGGTTGTTTGTCTGTTCAATATTTTCAAAAATCGAATTATAAGCATTTTTGTAATTTCACGAATGTATTTTTCTTGTTCGTAATCATCGAAATCATTGTATAGACTTTAAACAACGGGATGCATCTCATCGAATCGTTTAAATTACGAATATATAAAATAAAACATAAATTAATTAGAATATTAAAAGTTTTTTTTTTTTTTTTTTTTTTTTTTTTTTTATAATATAATCACCTCGGTGCTCAATATAATACGACGACAGTCATCTCAAGAAAATAACGGTGCTATTTTCTTTATTACCAGAAAAAAAAAGAAAGCGCAAAAAAAAACACCATTTAATTCGAACTTGTCGGATATCAGTCACGATTATTATTATTAATTGCGTAATGAATTAATTAATTATTTTTATTTTATTTTTGTATTCGCTCTCGTTATATGTATAATTAGTATGCTTGAAACTCGTAATATATATATATATATATATATATATATATATATATATATATATATATATATATAATATACATGTAATTCTGTAAAATATATCGTAAATAAAGACGTTTATTTTGATAAAACGATTATAATTATTTTTTAAATATATTTGTATAGTTGTTTTTTTAAATTAATTAATTACCACTAAAAAAAAACCAAAAACATTTCCTTTGACGATATACTTCGCATTATTTTTATTTCATGTTCGCTCTTAAATGAATTTAAGGCTTATTATTACCACCAATATTATTATTATCATTATTTAAATATTAATAAAATTAATAATAATACTATAACAACGATTTTTAAAGAAAAATAATAATTTTCGAGCTGTCCGTTAAATTAAATATTTAAAGTATTTTTACAAAACCGAAAGAAAAGATCAATATAATTACATATAGGTAATGAATTTGTTGCTCCTCGTGTAAGAAATACGAATTCAACAGAAACTTTTCGTGTATATGTGTAGTGTCATTGCCACCGAAATAATTATGCTTAATGTATGGATTTGTTTTTGTTTCGAGAATAGTCATTCTGTAAAATTGCGATACTCTTGTATTAAAAGTAATGCGAATTAATCGTAAATTCAAAATTTAGCGGATGTTTTTTTTTTTAAATTAATCGCAGGTTTCCTGTTTAAACGAGACTACCAGCTATGAACTGTAGTCGCAACCCTATTTGTTTTTTTTATTAATAGAAAACGATTATTTCAAAAAGCAGAAACCATAAAAAATACGTATAATGCAAAGAACTGTAAGAAAATTTACGTTTATAAAATTGTTACTTTGAAAGAAAGACTAAACAAAATTATTCATAAAGTAAAAGCGGAACAAATCATAACCGTTAACATAAAAGTTTCCTACTAAAATATCGTAAATTTAAAATCCGAAATCCATTACACTTGATATAACTATTTATTTACAAATGTCTTTAGCTTTTTTTCGTTTTTCATTTTTACCAAGTGCAACGTCCGATTTTCCGCAATAGTTTTTTTAGTAATTTCCCACTACTTGTTATAATCATTCGCAAAGTAATCTCATATCGATGACGTTGAAACATTAGTTCACCGGTTACTGATTTGTGAACGTGAAAATAATTAAATACCAAATTAATAACAAACTGTTTTTTATAATGAATTCGCACAAATTCATCTTCATGAAGTTGAAAATAATATTTACCTAATTAAAACTACACGCACCGCATTCTTTTTAGAGAATAGCAAACCATCCCCGGCTTTAAGTTTTGATATTAAATTGTACTACAATTAATTTTTGTATCGGTTACCAAGTTGTGTTTATTTATTTCGCATTTGGAAACACGTATTATTTTAAAACACTATTTACACGGCATCATGTTTTTAGTTCAGAAAAGCATTCTAACATATTTATTAGTTGATGAAAATCTTTGAAACATTTTGATTTTTGATATTCATCAAAAGTAGACTTACTTTCGGCTAAAACTAATAACAATAAGTGCAGTTTGAAGTTAAGACTTAATCGGATTGTCGCTTTAAATTCCATATTATAAAATGCAATTTTTTCAAATAAATACATTCTTTTGAAAAGGAAAAAAAAAATCGCCTGTTTTGTTCCTTACAACTTTAACTCGAACAATATCTTTCACTTCTAACATGCAATTAACATAATTTGTTTAGAAGGTACGGAATTTTTTATCTCAGTTCTTTGTCGGCGTTTTTTTTTTTTTCAATTTTCATTGTCTATAAACGAATCTTACCTTTGGTGCATCGTCATAGCCCTAATTTCCAGTACAATTGGGAACGCAACATCTATACGGCATTTTAAGCTAATTTTTGTTTATACTAAACCAAGTATAATAAGAAATTCTCTTTTGAAGAAAACGAAATGCTTTCGGAATATATAAACAGAAACAAAGTTAACACAAAATGAACAGAAAAATGTCTATGTCAAATTATAAATTAATTATGTATGTTAAACAAATAAAAAGAAATTTAAACCACTTCAACTAAACGAATGTAAAAAAAAAAAACACGTGTGTAATTTTATAAATAGAATAAAAGTTATATTAGAACCGTCAAATGAACGCAATAATTATAATATATATGTATATCGAAAAAACTGTAAATAAACTTAAAATCGCAATTTAATATTTAAAAAAATTCGAGAACGAATTTCATAACGCGAAATACAAAACGAACAATCTGGTAGGAATGAGAATCAAACTGGTTTGTTAATTTGTTAGTTATCGGTTTATGACTACTTCGTTTAGGTATGACGTCAGAATCATCAAGCCTGTAGTGTACGCAAAATAGACGTGTCGGAGTTAAACAATGTCATTTTAAAGTATTAAAAGAAACATAAACGCAGACTTCCGGGTGGGGGCAGTCTCGCCCTCTTAAAGTTATTATACCGTAGCTATACCCCCTCGGCGGTTATTAATTAAGGACTTTTGCACACATGAATGTTTATTATTCGAGAGTTATAACCCTTTCAGCGTCATAAGATAAAAATATATAAATAATTTTTTTTTTTTTCATAAAATTCGAACGTTGTTTTTGCTTATTGTATTTACACGTTTTGTGTATAATTTTGTAGATACTATTTAGTAATATTGGAGTAGAATGATATTGTCAGCATTTATTCGAAATTGTTTTCATATCGACTGGTGTTCTATTCCTAGAAAACCGTTGATGATGATTTCCTGTTTTTCTGATTTTATATTTCTGTGTGTTTTTTTTTCACTTTGTGATTTACGCATTCCCTTTTGAATTAATCTCACATTCTTAATTGTTGAAAGCGAATTGTGCAGTGCGCATAAATATTTTTTCCGTTTATGTATTTTTATGAATACGACACTGTTCAACTGTTTAAAATTAAACTTATTAATAAATTTATAATTAAAAACAGGTAAATAATTCTGAATTTTTGAATAATACCTATTACTGATTAAAACAAAACCTGTTTTGTATCACTCCAACGAGATTCTTTAAATTTTTAAATAAAATGTCATGGTTTTTTGTTTCGCTTTCGTGTGGTTGACCCGTCGTGTTCACTTTTTTCACAAAAAACCAATATGAAAAATTTGTGCTCCCAAAACCATATTTAAACAGCTAATCAGCATAAATATAATATTAGAATGTCTCGTTTTGAACATTAATTTTCTTTATAGTATAAAAATATAAGCAAATTACTAATATATATGTAATCGTTATCAAAAAATATTTGACATACGGCGCCTATGAGGGCGTATACATCGTCACATATTTTTAAATATTTTTTGCACCTTCTTACAGATTAATATTATCATTTGTATCACATGTTACTTTGAAATTTAATAGTACGTTTTGTTCAAAAATTTAAATTTAAATAACATAGATTTTGGTACTGAAATAAGATAAATTTTGTATCTGCTTAGTGTTTAATAATTATAAATTACTCACTTTTTAAAGGGTAATCGTATATAAACATTAAACTAATGATGCAAAATAGAAGGAAAAATGATTGGGATTGGAACCCATTAAGAATCAAATTCTAGTTTTAACCTAAAAATGTATACATATTTTCGCATATATTCACATTAAATATATATATGATTTTATATGTAAGAAAAAAATTTTATTAACGAGTTATGTTACATAAAAAAATATTCTTCTGCGACCCAAAGTTTTTTAGGCATTTCACATTAAAATCAACTAAAAACAAGAATTGGTAACTTAATTTTAAAAATATAAAAAACACTCTACGACAAAACTCGGGTAAATAAATAAGTGCGTTTAAAAATGCGATAATTTCATTGTAATTCAAAAATAACAAATTTAATTTCTAACATTTTTAAGAGAATATAAGACTAATTAGATACAGACTTTTTAGTATATTTACATGTATTTATTTAATCCTATATTTATTCACGTTTTGTTAACTTTTTCTTCTATCAGGAGAAATTACAGCGTTATTCAATTATCATTACACGGAAAAGTATTTACGGAGGAATCAACGTCAACATAAGCGCAACTAACGAGTAGAATTCTTTGCCCCGTCACAAATAAAAAAATTCAATTATGTTTATCGATTTACTAAGGCGGTAGATTTACAGCAGATGGAGATTTAAACATAGTTTATAAACCTCCCAAGTCGAATTCTAATTATTTGTCAAATAATCCTTGAAATTTACCAGATTAACTGGATTTTAAATAAAGCTAATAAATAGTTTAAAAATGGACTACAGGTAGTGATGGATTTACACTTAAGCTGGGAGGCCCTGATTTTCTTCTTCTTCTTCTTCTTCATCCGTCATCATCATTACCAGGTACGCCGACTTGAAAAAAAAATTGGGGACGAGGGACTAAGAATAAACATAGCTCATTAATAAAATTGTTTTCTTACATATAAAAATCATATATATATATATGTTAATAAAAATAAAATGTTGATATATCGGAGAGTAGTGATTTGATGAATTATAAACAAATCAAAACCATAACACAGTTGAATCACTATAAAAGTTATATATTTCAAAGTTTTTCGACAGTTACGTCATTATCAAGCATACGCAATAAATTTTACATATAAATTACCTGAAATATTCATATAACGGAAAAACATTTTATATATTTTTATGTCTAACTTATGGTACTTATAACTTTTGAATAATAAACATTGAAGGGCAAAGTCCTTAATTAATAACCGTTGGGCGGGCATGGCCCCGTTCTAATAATTTTGAAGGAGTGCTGCCCCCCTTATACCTAAAGTCAGCGCCTATGATCATTACGATGGTAGACAAACAAACCTGGCTACAATCTCTTTCGACACAGCAGTCCAAACCAACGTCGTAGGTCTCCCATCCATGAATTTTATAGACGACACACTAATCTCTTGCCGGCGATTTTGTCTTCTATAATATTCCATACTTACATCCCCTTAGAATGCGTCCTAAGTATCGAAGCATATTTTCTTAGATACAGATTAATAATTCTGGATGCTATTTATTCACTTTATTAAAAACATCTTTATTACTGACTTTTTGTGTTCCAGTAATTTTTAATATCCGTCTATATCGGTACATCTGAAAAGCTTCAATACGCTTTTCAAGTCTATCATCCAGCGTCCAACTTTCGCAGCCATATAGCAAAACTGAAAAGACATAGCATTTTACTTAATCGTAGGTCTAAATTGAGTTATTTTCTAGCCAGCACGTTAATTTTTATGTTCATTCATCTTGACTGCTCTATTCTCGATCGTACTTCATTTTTTGATTTACAGTTATTATCAAGTATGTGATAGCTGAAACTTGCTCCAGCTCTGTATCGTTTAACTATATCGAGCATGTTCTTGGTTTTTTTTTGAAAACACTATCACTTTTAAGTTTTAAGTTTGTTGAACAAGAGTCCGAAAGCTTTACTTTGGGTAACAAGTTTATCTACCATTTTCTGTAACTCGTCCTGGCTATTTGCTATAATAAAACTGTCGTCTGCATACTCTTCACTTTGATTTTACCGTCATTTTCATCAATGGTTTCCCAAAAGATTGACAACAAGGCTGAAAGTATGCACCCTTGGCAAACCCCTCTTTTAATAGCAGTACTTTCAGAGTCAGCTCCTTCGACACTAACTTCTGCTGTTTGTCTCTAATATAATTGGATAAAGTCATTTCTGTCAATCATCTTTAATATTTCAATTAGTATTTTATAGTTCACACAATTAACAGCTTTATGCCCTGGTCTAAGGCGGAAAAATTATAGAGTCTTTGTATTTCTAAAACTGAGTTATTTTCGTATTACTATGATAAATATAATAATTAACTTTCGCTTGCGACGAGACCGAAATCTGCATAGGCGACAAAATTCGTCAGTTTACTAAAAATAAAAATAAAGAAATGTGATCATTCGTTGTTGATATAATTTTAGATATTTCGGATCATTAACTGATATTGAAAAAGATTCAGAAAATTAAACAAAATACCGTATCAGGTCCGTTGTCTTATGATTAAGTAGACAAATATACAGACAAAGATTGATCTGATAATATGTGTTACGTATCTTTTGGAATTTTCGAAATGTTTGATATTTAAAAGAATATATTTATTTGAATAACAAACATCATAAAAAAGTATTTCAAGTTAGTAACGCTAGGTGCGCATAGTCTACAAATCTTTTTATTTACGTCTTACTCTTCGTAATTACAGTGTAACTCATAATAACAGTTTTAATAGGTGTCTAAATTTTGCATGTGTTAAAGGGCGTATTTTTTCTTGTACATACATAGAGGGTTTTATTGAATACTATATTATTTCTTAAAGTTTGTTTACGCATTAATTTGACTTTATTTTTAAGTAATTAAGAAAACCCGTTTCCTTAGTAGGCATATACGCCCATTTAAATGAACAACCTTTAGTTAGTGTTTTTTGCATTAACTTGTAAAAATTACATTTCTTGTAGATTATAAATATGGACAAACGCAGCGAAGGAAAACATTTCAGAGATTGATCTCGTACGGTACTAACGCGATTTAACAAATATAAGACTATATCAGGTAATTTATGCCCATACCCATCTTAAGGTTTCTCATCCTGCAAAGGTTTATTATTATCGGGATGTTGAGTTCTTACACATATGTCAAAAAAAAAAATCCGTGGTTAAAAAATTATATTTCGATAAAAATGACTAGGAATGATTTTTGTTTCGCATAAAGTACGATTTTTTAAGAAAATCAACATTTTGAAAAACTAGATCTTGACTGTAAATTTCGTTAGCCCCGCTATTTTCCTCGACAGAAAATATTTATCACTCTTCCGGGTAATGTGCTGTTCTCGCGTTTTCCTTTAATTCTACTTCTAATAAGCTGAAACGAGCCTAACTTAATATCACTTCTCAGCCTGTTGGGCAAGATCGAAGTATAATATCTATTCTTATCAGCTTTGTAAATCTTCCTTATGTTCATTGTACCAATAATAGTTAGAAAATATATTAATCAATTATTTTTTAGCTGCGGATGGTTCGTACAGACGTATGGCTTGATAAGTTATTCTCTCTTGGTTTTTTATCTTATCCTTGTTATCTTTGGATGTTGGTGTTTTAATAATATTATTTAAATTCATTAGAATTAATCATATTCTAATTTAAAAGTAGGCTTTTTTTGGGGTGAGGAATTTTCCTTTTCCTCTTTTTATATCTTTCCTTTTTTATTTCTCTCTTTTGTTATATTAATATTTTATAGCTTTTTTCTTCCTTTAGTTTAATTTTATTTATTCGTTTACATTTATTTATGGTTTATTTTTTCATTTTTCTCTGGCCAAATGCTATATACAGCCAGGCCAATGATAATAAAAAATATATGTATCTGATACATCTCAAACCTAACCTAATGTCGCTTCCCAAACTGTTGGGCAAGAACAAAGTATAGTATATGTTCTTATCGACTTAATAACTGACACACCTTGCAATGCAGGATATCAAAATTAATTTTTGTAATCTAGTAAGGTATTGTGCCATCCTTGTTTTTCCTTTAATTCAAATTCTAACTAGCCAAAACAAACTTAAATATTACCTAACCTAACCAACAAACGAAGTTTATGAACATAAAAACATTTTACATTCTGCAAAGAAATGTTTTATTCAGTGGCGAATCCTCCATGTTGCCCAGTGTTTCCGCCCAGGAAAATAGAGTATGAAGCATTGTTTTTTTTTTTTAATCTTAAAACAAATCGAGGATAATAATTTTTCTATACCACATAATGGCGCAATCTTTTGGCGAGGATTTTTTCTACATTTATTATGAATTAAGGAAGATATCGCTGTTAGGCTTCGTTATTAGTTGCTTATCGAGTTTGGCTAGTTTTTGTATGTGTTTGAATAGACATATACATCGTTACATATATATCATGTTCACTACATATGGTAATCTACCCCCGCTATTAGAATAGATAGTTTCCTGTTGATGTATCGTAGATACAGCGCTTGCGGACTACCCATGAACTAAAGAGGTCGATCAGTCCAGTAACTTAAAAATTGCCCAACGGTTTTTTCCGTGTATTTTTGCGTTTATTAATTGTTCTTTCAGTTTGAGAATCGTATTTCCTTTTTTCAGTAATAAAGTATTGTATATATCCGTTGTCCACCTTTTTATATATACACACATACTGTAACAAAAGGTTGAATTTCATGTCAATTTGAAAGATGTCTACTACAGAGTTTACAAAAAAATTCACATTTTGTGATTCCATCACATCGATTTATTTTTAGAGAAAAATCGTCGAATTGAACTACGATACAAATAAATGCAAAAATGTATTTTGTTATTAGTGTTTTAAGTTATTTCACAGACAATTTTGTATATAATTTGCCTAATTTAATCGACATATAATACAGACAATTTTATTTGTAGTGCGTGTTACCCCCATTATAATAGGTGAATACGAATGTAAATTATTTAATATAATATTTACGTTAATTTTGTAAATGTGTGTGTGTATAAGGGAAACGTCTACCGGAAACACATTATAATGAACCAGTTTCATTCTAAGTTAAAATTATAAAAATGTGTTTTTTAAATAGAATGAGTTATATAATATAAAATAACTTACGTGAACATCTGTATAACTTTAGACTACCGTTGCATTATCATTAGGAATAAAACTCCAATACCTTAACTTATTTAATAAGTTTTCTTTATTAAGCATAAAGTAGGAATATAACAAATATTAACGATACACATATTCAAATGTAACTGAAATAATTAATAAATTTTAACAAATATAATAAATAAATTTAAAAATTATAAAAATGAAAACAATTTACTAACTAACGCGACAGGAAGTACAAACAAAACGCGGGAAAGATGATTCGGAACAAGCGTTCATAGGAACCATTTACGAATAATTTTAAAACTAAAATAATAAAATTTAAATGTTTATTAGCAAAATAAATTTTAAAATTAATAATTTTGTTTTCATTTTCATAAAATAATTTTTAAACGATGTTTAAAATAACTTTTAAATAAATTATTTATCGACACTATCGATATAATCGGGAAAGTCAGAAATTGACCGCCACACTATCGCTACAATGGCGACATTTCTCTCTATTTAATGTTTGTAAACATGCAAATAAGTGAAATTTCGGAAGGTTGTAATTAATTTTAAAATCAATTTTTATGAAATGTACGATTTTTCCGTGTATGTCGGTGAGTAAATGTACACATTTAAAGGTTTTTCTTCAACATTTATTTAAAAACAAATTATGTTTTCGACACGCGTGTGATTAAACCAGTTCTCAGAAAAATCGTAGAAGTGATTTTAATGATAAATCGGATAAAATAGTTGAATATATTTCGTATTTATATAAATCTATGTAACAACTAAAATATTTGTGACAATAGCCACTTGTATTTCACTGAAGCAATCAGTAGTATTTTAAGATTTTAGTGGATTCGCAACCATATATTCGTTTACTTGTACAACATGTTTAATAGCTACTAAACTGAAAGCTTCGATCATTTTAAAACTGTTAACCAGATTTCTATATATTATGAAAATAATATATAATATTATAAAACATTCGTAATAAGGTTTATCGATCTTAATTAAATACTTATAACTTTGCTATTAATCATTAATGTCAAATATAACACAAATATCGAAATTAACATCGTCATTTTCTATTTAACATTTAATGACAGTTATTTTGTTTCTAAAAAATACGAATTTAAAATAATTCGGCATTGAAATATTATTTAATTAGACACTTCTGTTAAAAGTCGTTACTTATTATATATTTATTATTTTCAGAAAATTGTATTCGAATGCTCTTTAAGTTGTATATGCAGCGTATTCCTTGTCGATAAAAGTTCAGACATAAAGCTGTCTCTATTTTTATATTTCGGGCATGATGTTCGATGCTATCTTCGATATATCTCACAAACTCCCATTCTGATGATTCCCAATTTGGCACGATGACTAGTTACGTATAAAGTAATGTAAAACGATGTGAAAACAAATTTCAGTTTAAAGGTTTTTGGAAAATATCTTTCAGGTGATTAACAAATAAACTAATATACATGCAATTTAATTTTTGTTACATTTCTATATTTTTTATTATACCCGAAAAAAGGGAAGAAATATGTTGTACATTTAATTTAAAGCGAGAAACATATATTTATTAAAATTATTTACTAATTATCTATTTTACTCAGTTGTTAGGAAATTTTAAACAAATCATCCAAATGTAATATTTATATTTTGATAGTATAATAGATGTAATATTAACGTGATATAATTAATATAACTTTGAATAAATTTCATATTTTTTTTTTTTATTGATGAGACTTTATTATATTTAATGATGATATAAGTTTCAGTTAGTAACCTGGAAGGTAATTTTTTAATTTTTGGCAACAGTTTACGGTACAATGTAATATCTGAAATATTAAAATATTTTATTACTTTTATATAATTGTATAATTGTGAGATACTAAATTTCGATTTAATCAAATAAATCTGTCTCTTTTTATATGCGAAAATTATGCCAGTATGAAATTTGCAAATGTGTAGAAGTATTGTAAAATGAAAAGTATCGTTTTGTCGTAAACTCTGATCTATATTATAATTGAAATTACAATTTTTAATTTTACAAATTAAAGTAATGCTTTAAAAATACATTTAAAACATCATGTTTGTATTGGAATCATATTATTCTGATCGAAATAAGAATTCTATTTATCGCTGAAAATACATTTTCCCGTAAAAGGTAGTAATGGACTTGATTAAAAATTACTGTCATGTATTATGCAATGGGTAAAAAATCAAGCTTGTACCGCGCAAGTTTCACGACATAAAATACAAGATAAAAAACGAACAATAATATAGACATAATACCAAAAGACTAAATATCATAAATTTAAAAGAAACCAATTCATTTTTTTGTTTTGTTTCAAATGTGCTATTTTAGACTATCAAATCAAATCTCAATAGGGACATAGGGATCTGGAAGAAGAATATAATAGTAGCAGATAAAATGTTATTAAATATCAGCATTCTGAACAGATATAAAAAGGCGAACATGTAGATATTCACAGTAATAATGTTGTATAAATGGTATATCATATTTTTAATTCATATACATTTTAACACTTTACAGTGGTACACGATAATAATTATTACATTGTTCTTTTGTCTATGTTCATCAACTTGTTAAGTATGTATAACGCAGGCTAATCCGCTGCATAATTTATATTTAATAAGTAACAATATTTATACAGATATATTATAATAGTAGTTTATTGATTTTTATTACTTGGGTTTTTATATGCTTGAATATATATATATATATATATATATGTAACATTGGTTATGTACTGATAACCGTTCAACCGATTATTTCGTCCGCTTATCTCTCGTATACTCGTTATCGTTTATTGTACGTAAGTTAATAATAGAGATACTCGCTGTTATATTACATATACGCGTGGTTTATTATTGTAAACAGTTAAAACGCTAAATGTTGTTGATCATCGCGTAATATTACGTATACGGATAAATGTACATCTTTTCGAGTTTTCTATAGGTATGTATTAAACTCTTTCCATTCGTTTAATGTATTAATTATAATTTTATAAAGTTTATATTAAATAAAGCTAATTTTCTATAGTTGAAACCTCGAAACATCATTTATTCAAAAATCAAACTTACAACTCGAAAAGAACTTTTATCAGTCATCATTGATATCATGACGGATGGAAATACAACCCAGGTGTTGGAGAATGTTCGTGTCAAGATCCGATTGGAAAAGTGCATGACGAAGACATCGAAAAATATGGTAACTGTAGTACGCGCGATAAAAAAATTCGGTGATGTAAATTTTTATGTTTTTCCACATGATATGTGTCTCGATTCTATGCATACAACTCTTTTTAATCATCCCATTGTTGCAAAAACGAACAAGTCTCTGACCAAAGTCGGTCAAACTCGATGTTTTACAATTACTATGCCTCCTGAGCTAAGTAATTTATATTTTGATGATGAATTAAACCCTGTATTTAAAGACCATTATCTAGAAGAAGAAATTATACCTCAAACTTCCTTCCCTGACCCCATCACCTTGGAAAGTTTAGTCAAGATTTTCACTGAAATCAAAGAAAAATCACCTCAGGGTACTAGAGAAAAAGAAGAATCTGTTCATCATGTAAAAAAAAATTTTGTACTAGAAAATTTTAAAGGAAAAAATCAAAACGCACCGGAATGGTGGCGGAAATTTGAACAGGAATGTAAGGAAAACCAAGTCGAAAATATTAAACGAAAAATCCAAATATTAAAATTGAGTGTCGAAGATACGGCGTTAGAATGGTTTAATACCACAATATTAAAACTTTCGGATGAAGATAATTTTGAGATATGGAAACAAGAGTTTTTATCTACATTCTCAGACAAAAGTTGGCAATCTGATCGTCAAGCTTTTTCATTTAGGTATCTCGGAGGCTCTTTAATTGAGTATGCATTAAAAAAGGAACGTATGCTTCTGGAACTGCAGCCTAAAATGAATGAGGAAACAAGAATTAGTCTTATCGTTATTGGCCTACCAATACCCATTCAGGATAAAATCGAAAAGAATGAAACTAAATCTATTCAAGATCTTTTAAGCAGCATACGAGTACACGAATCTTACACCAAAAAGAAAGAGTTTCAAAGTGTAGAAAAAACTCAAAAGCAAGAACAACTAAAAACTAATGTAGGAAAAAACTATAAGCCATGTACAATTTGTGAAAAGATAGGTAAACCAGGAAGATTTCATCCAGAAGCTTTATGCAAAACAAAAAAAAGAATCGAAATAAATTTAATCAAATCAAATGAAAAAGAGACACCTACTGATTCAAAAAACGAATAAACTCACCACTAATTTTGCTAAAGATTAAAATCGACAATAAAAAAGTAATCGGAGTATATGATACAGGTGCGAATGCGACCTTAATCAGTAATAAAGTATTAAAAAATATTAAATACGAATTGTCAAGAAATAAAAAAATTTTGAGAACAATTAGTGGTGACGTTGTAACCGATAAAACCATACAAATAAACCTAACTATAGGAAGAAAAACACACAGATGCGAGGCGATAGTGGTGAATGAAAAAAATTTACAAAAAGACTTACTACTAGGACTCGACACAATAAAAAAATTTAAATTATCGCAAGATGAAAACTGTAACATTTGGCAAAAATCAAAAACCCAAATAACCCAAGTCGAGGCAAACACCACAAACCTTGATCAACCTTTTAATGAAATATCATACACAACTATTTCGGAACTCGATCATTTAAAACCAAATAATAAAGAGAAAATGATTGATTTAATAAAAAAATATGACTGTATATTCGCAAAAGATAAATTCGATGTAACATTAATAAAAAATTACGAAGCGGTGATTAAGCTTAGCGAATATAAGAACATAGCCAAAAAACCATACCGTTGTTCACCTAAAGAGAATGAAGAAATAGATTCACAAGTAAAAACCCTCTTACAAAAAGAATTAATAGAAGAATCCCAATCACCTTTCGCAGCGCCGGTTACATTAGTGTTAAAAAAAGATGAAAAAAAAAGACAAGGCTGTGTATAGACTATAGAGAATTGAACAAATTAATTGTACCTGAAGCACAACCGTTTCCTAGAATAGAAGATATTCTAATAAAAAGCCGGAACAGTAAAATATACTCAGTAATAGATTTAAATTCCGCCTTTTGGTCAATCCCGATCCGTAGGAAAGATAGATATAAAACAGCTTTCACAACTCAGAAGGGTCACTACCAATGGGCGTGTTTGCCTTTTGGAATGAAAAATAGCCCTGCTATTTTCCAAAGAATTTTGTCAAGCATACTGCGGAAGTATAACCTGGACAGTTCCTGTATCAATTATATCGATGACATCCTTATTATCTCAGAAAACTTTGACAATCATATACAATGTTTGGAAAAATTATTTGAAGCGATAAAACAAGAAGGATTTAAAATAAAACTGGAGAAATGTAATTTTGCCACACCAAAGGTTAAATACTTAGGTCATATCATTAATAAAGGTACTGAATCGCCATTATGTGATAATCTTGAAGCAATAAAACATTTTCCCACACCAAAATCACAAAAACACGTAAGACAATTCTTGGGGAAAATTAATTTTTATCACAAATACATTCCAGATAGTGTTACACTTTTGGAACCATTACATGCTTTACTTCGTAAACACCAAAAATTTTTATGGTCACAAGAATGCGAGTGTACATTTCAGAAAGTTAAAGATTTGTTATGCTCGGCTCCTATTTTGGCAATCTTTTCTCTGGATAAAGAAACATATTTATTTACAGATGCCTCAGGAATAGGAATAGGTGCTGTCCTGAAACAGAAGCAAGAGAATAATGAACTTCTGCCTGTAGCCTATTTCTCAAAAAAGTTGACATCAGCACAAAAAAAAAAGAAAGCTGTGTACTTAGAATGCTTAGCCATTTATGAGGCGATAAAATATTGGCATTACTGGTTGATAGATCAAAAATTTGTTGTAATCACAGATCATAAACCACTTGAGAATCTTAATATCAAGCAACGTATCGATGAGGAATTGGGTAACATAACTATGAATTTGTCACAATATAACTTTACTGTAAAATATAGTGCAGGAAAATTAAACTTAGAAGCAGACGCTTTATCCAGAAACCCAGTTATGGAAAGTTCATGTGAAATTAATAATGAAATAGAAATTGTGAATTTTATAACAGCACAAGATATTATTAAAGATCAAGAAGACAACAAAATTCAAATAAAAGATATAATCAAAAATAAAGATGAACAAAATATAATCTATAGAACCGCCGATAAAAAACAAATAATAATATCTCAAGAGTTAGGAAGGCGAATTGTGCAGGAAACTCATATTAGGTTGGGTCATATAAATACCTATAAAACATTAAGAGAAATAAAACAAAAATTTTATTTCAAAGACATGTATACATTAACAAAAAAAAATATGCTCAGCATGTATAATATGCAAAAAAAATAAAACAAGAATTGGGAGAAAGATAGGATTATTATCACATCTAGGTCCAGCACAGAATCCATTTGAAATCATGTCTATTGATACAATTGGAGGATTTCATGAGCAATCATCAAAACACAGATATTTGCACATATTAATCGATCATTTTTCACGTTATGTGTTCGGGTTAACATCCAAAACACAATCAGCACACGACTACATCAAACTGGTGAAGCCAGTGCTAAGTATTGGTCAGGTCAAAATCATTATGTTGGATCAATATGCGGCTCTTACATCACGAAAATTGCAAGATGTGTTAAAAGAAAATAATATTACAACTATATTTTCAGCAGTCGATTCTCCAAGTTCTAATGGATTAAATGAACGGGTAGGACAGACTCTTGTCAATAGAATACGTTGCAAATACAACGAATGCAAAGAAAAAAAAATGAATACCAATTGGACAACAATCGCTAAGCTCTGTATAGACGACTATAATAACACAATACATGACGCAACAAAATTCCGTCCAAATTATCTTCTGTTAGGAGATAGCTCATCTCCAATAACAGACCTAAATCGGCAAATAAACAATTTAGTAGAAGATAGAAAACAAGCATTCCAAAACTCTGAGTATTCTCACATGAAGAACAAGAGATATTATGATAAAAATAGAAAGGACGTCGTCTTTAATGTAGGAGATGAGGTATATGTCGAAAAAGGAAACAGACTTAACAGACAAAAATTAGACGAAATAAGAGAAGGTCCTTATATTATTAAAAATAAATATTCAAACACAATTTACGAAATCCAAACTAATAAAAGAAGAGATAAAGGGCTCTATCACATATCCAAATTATTTCCGAAAACTGAAGTTCTCCAGTTTTCGGTTTGGTAGGGAAGATGTAACATTGGTTATGTACTGATAACCGTTCAACCGATTATTTCGTCCGCTTATCTCTCGTATACTCGTTATCGTTTATTGTACGTAAGTTAATAATAGAGATACTCGCTGTTATATTACATATACGCGTGGTTTATTATTGTAAACAGTTAAAACGCTAAATGTTGTTGATCATCGCGTAATATTACGTATACGGATAAATGTACATCTTTTCGAGTTTTCTATAGGTATGTATTAAACTCTTTCCATTCGTTTAATGTATTAATTATAATTTTATAAAGTTTATATTAAATAAAGCTAATTTTCTATAGTTGAAACCTCGAAACATCATTTATTCAAAAATCAAACTTACATATATATATGGTGGTAGTATTTTTGCAATAATGTCATATATAATAATTCTAGCGTTTATCACACACTGTATTTATGTAATCCAAGTAATTCTACTACTAGGAGCGTAAATTTTATTAAATATTTTATTTACCAAGAAATAGTTCATATTAAATTTCTTTCATATAATTCCTAAATAAACATTTTTATTGATGTATTTGATTTAAATATTTTGTTATAGTATAAAAAAAAACACACAAATGATGAATTGGGCATATGTGATGAATATGGTTTTTGGATACATTGTTTGCAGTATGTCCCAGAGGTGCAGCAATATTACCACATATTTTACATATCGTACATATACTAGGGGGAATATACGGTTGTAATTTCCAAATTTCTTCTACCAGATTTTCCTCACAGTTAATTCAAGTCCTTTTGGATAAACATCCTAACTGCAAGGCAACCTAGACAAAATTAAGCAAGAAATACTGCGAAATGATTGCATTATATAGAAATTATTTTAGACTCAAATTTCATGAGAGAAGAATTTTATACTCCGTCCTATTTCGATCAATTATAGAATATGCCAGTGTGAATTATTACCTAAAATTAAACAAAAAAAAAAGAATGTAAACAGAATTAAAGCAAAACAAAGAAAAATATTACTAAACATCATATCTGCGTACAGGACAATTTCCTACTGTGCTACAAATGTTATTGCTGGTGTACTGCCTGTTGAATTGCAATTAAAAAAAAAAACAAATGAGATAAAAACTCTAAAAATAAAAAATCTCAATAGAAAAGGATTAAAACTCATAACTTAAACATAGACCAAGTGGCAAGAGCAATGTCGAACACATAAATTAATTCCTAAGATAGAAGAATGGTTATCTAATACCAGATTATTTTGTAACGCAGTTGCCGGACATATTGAAAAAGATTCAAAATAGCGAACAGAGTGATTGTTGCAGAATATGTGAAGATGGAACAGATTCATCGGAACATACCTTTTTAGAATGTTCAGCGTTTGAAGAAATACGAAACACTTACAAGAATACGAAAATCAATAAATTACGTTAATACAATAATGAAACGGAAGGCGTTACTCCTATATAAATTTAAATAAATATAATTACACGTTATAATAACAAGAAATGAAGAAAAGTGCAGAAAAACTGTTGTGAAATGCTCTCTTCTTGTTTTCCTTTTTTTAAACTATTACAATAAGTTTATATAATAATAGAAATATTAAAAAACAAAAAAAAAATGCGAATAAAAGTACGCATCATACGTGTACATAATGTTAAAAGAATGTATGCGTGTTTTGTTTCGAAATAGTATTTTTAATTTTTTTTTCAAGTGCGTTATTTTAGAATAACAATTTTCAACGGGTCCATGCAAATATAGATGAAGAGTATAATTAAATATCAGCATTATGGATAGATAAAACCAGATGGGTTGTTGTATATGTTTCTCCTTTCTCTTATCAGACTTATGCTTTATGGGTGTTATTTTAGTTTTGGTCTGCTTTTATGACGTTTTTATCATTGCTTCAGTTTATTTGTCCATTCATACCTAATGATTGATCAGATATCCATTGATTTTATTTATCATTTCTTTTGATCATATTTTGGATCTTGTATTTTTCATTTATGTTGTGCAAATATTTATTATTATTTGTTTTACTCATTAAAGGTGTCTTTACCATTCAATACCAACACTACATTTTTCAAACATATAGAGACCTTATCATTTTCTGTTCTTTATATCATCCATGCCTGTGTTACATACAGTGCTACACTGCAGATAAAACTTTTTATAATATATTTTCTGATATTTATTGATAGGTTTTTGACGCAAGCAAAAGTTTTTCCATGAAAGCATTTTTCACAGGAACTATTTTCCTCCTTATACCCTTCATGCTTTGACCATTTGATGATGAAATTATATTTCTTAAATATGGGAATTCAATTTCTAGATTTCATTTTAGTGATTCAAATGAATTTTTATTCTTTCTTTTTCTATTTTTATTATTATTTTTTTTTTTTTGTATTTATGCTAATTTTACATTTTTATTGTAATTATTTATTAATGCATTTCAAGATTTTTGTAGTCTTCTCTCAGTTTCTGCTATTATTACTATATCATTAGCAAATCTTATTGTATTATATATTCTACCGTTTATATTAATTCCCCCGCTAGTATTCTGTTCTAAATAATATTTCATCGCCTCCTCAATATAATTGTTAAATAGTATAGACGAAATATTACAAACTCGATATTCTAAACGTAATATTTTCAATTTTTTAAATAATGTAGACGGTAACAGTGATAATAGTGACGATAGTGTAGAAATGCAAACGGATAGTCCCGCTATAGAGAAATTCAATTTATATCGCTCGTAAAATAAATAAAAATGTAAATAATACTACTTCCCTATCCAAAGACGAAGCCACTCTAAAGAAAAGTACTAAATTGCCACCACCAATTATGGTCAAAGGCATACAAAATTTTACAAACTTCAGGAAATTTCTATTGACAATACCGGATGTTGAGTTTACATTAAAATCAACCTTATCGGGGGTTACTATCGAACCATACAATGCATTAAGTTATCGTACTTTAATCAAATCTTTAAAAGAAAATAAATATTTCTACTTTACATATTTCTTAGCAGAGGACAAACCTTTTAGAGTAGTTTTAAAAAATCTGCACTCTTCTACCGCCATAACTGACATAGCGGAAGAATTGCAGTCAAAAGGGTTTCAGGTGATCCGTGTTACCAATATCTTACAAAGAGCAACGAAACAACCGCTTCCTATGTTCTTTATAGACTTAAAAACCTCACCGAAAAATGACGAAATATTCCAGATCACTCGTCTCTTAAATACAATTGTCACGGTCGAAGAACCAAATAGAATGAAGCAATGCAAACGGTGCCAATTGTATGGTCACACCGCTAACTACTGCAATCTACCTCTTCGGTGCGTCAAATGTGCCGGGAAACATGACACAAAAATGTGTACTAAAAATCCATCAGAGCCAGCAAAATGTGCCTTGTGCGATGAAGATCACCCAGCAAGAGCTACAGAGGTTGTTCTGTATATAAGCAGCAGGCACAATTCTATAATAAAACACGTACATCCTTTCCCCGGATGCAAATAAACGATCACTCTAATGAAGACTACCCAAACTCTCAAACAAATGCAATTCGTCACCAGTACTCCGATGCAGTAAAAAGCAATAAAGCAAATTATCAAGTAAGCTCGCCTTGTAGCGGTATCGGAACTAACCATAGGACCGGTAACAGTAACTTAAATAATAATAGTAATAATAATAATACCATTAATAGTACTAATGACACCAACAATGGGCCCAGTAACAATAACGATATTTCTCTATTATTAAATACATTCTTAAATGAATTTAAATCTGTCATCAATCCACTAATTAACTAAAGTCATTGAAAAAATCTTGCCATAATGTTACAGAATTCTACAACTGTCACTCAACATGTACTCGTGATTGTGTTGTGGAATGCGAATGGCATTTCACAAAAAAAAAAAACAAAACACGAATTAGAAATCTTCACCAGCAGGCTATAGCGCTCATTACGGAAACGCATCTTACACATGTAAATAGTTTCAAACTACACGGATATAAAGTATATTCAGCACACCATCCTGATGGTACAGCCCATGGGGGAGCTATGGTGTTAGTTAAAAGCTCGTTCAAGCAACATAAAAGCTTCTTCCACAATACTTATGCGTATCAGATCGTAGCTGATAATATTGAAACGTTTACAGAAGACCTTACGGTGGCCGCAATTTACCGCCACGGAAAATTTGTTATACCTGAAATCGAGTATAATGCAATGTTCAGGAAATTAGGGAGTAAATTCATTTGCGGTGGTGATTATAACGCCAAATGCAATGTATGGGGTTCACGATCAACCAACAATCATGGAAAGTACTTCATAGAGTGATACGTAATAATTCACTGGCTATATTGTCTCCAATGACACCAACATACTGGCCCACACACGTCAACAGGCTTCCAGATGTTTTGGACTTCTTCGTTGTTCACGGATTACAAAATTATAATACAGTATGTAAAACTGTTGCTGATCTGTCATCCGATCATGTTCCCGTACTTGTAGTACTAGATGTGAATCTCAAGAGGGTATCTAATTAACAAAAGTTGGTTAATAAAACTATGGACTGGAATATTTTTTCGGAAATAATGGAAAACAACATAAATCTCAAAACTAAACTCAAAAGTAGTGATGATATTGAAATAGCTATTCAAAACTACACCAATCTTGTCGAACACGCGTGCAACGTATCCACTAATCACAGTTTGATAAACACACATAAAAATTATTACGTTCCACTTCAAATAAGGAAGTTAATACGAGAAACTCGAGCAGCTAGAAAAAAATGGCAACAAACTCGTTATCCATCCTTAAAAAAATTGTATGTGCAACTACAGACAGAACTAAGAAACAATATTCGTCAGTATAAAAATGATACTCTGTCTCAGCAGCTAGATTCGATGAACACCGATAATAGATCTCTGTGGAGAAATGCAAAACAATTACTGAAGGAAATAGACGAACCATTCGATATAAAATTCAACAATAACTGGGCTAAAACAGATGTAGAAAAAGCAGACGTGTTTGCAGAACATCTAGGCGCAGTATTTAGTCCGCATCCTGACCATTCCAACAAACAGTTCGTCATCACACAAACCTTACTAAATGAGTACTCTGATACTGATGTGTCTACCAAATTCTTTACCCCTAAAGAGATATTCGAAGGTATTCAGAAAGTGCCCATCATCACACAAACCTTACTAAATGAGTACTCTGATACTGATGTGTCTACCAAATTCTTTACCCCTAAAGAGATATTCGAAGGTATTCAGAAAGTGCCCGTCATCACACAAACCTTACTAAATGAGTACTCTGATACTGATGTGTCTACCAAATTCTTTACCCCTAAAGAGATATTCGAAGGTATTCAGAAAGTGCCCGTCATCACACAAACCTTACTAAATGAGTACTCTGATACTGATGTGTCTACCAAATTCTTTACCCCTAAAGAGATATTCGAAGGTATTCAGAAAGTGCCGTTGCGAAAAGCTGCAGGCTTAGATAGGATCAATGGGGAAATTATTTCGCACTTACCTAGAAAATCGGCGATTCTATTATGCTACATTTTTAACGGGATTCTGCGGACTGGATTCTTTCCTAAGTCGTGGAAGAAATCAGTGATAATTATGATTCGTAAGCCCGCTAACTGATGTAGCTTCTTACAGATCTATTAGTCTACTGAGTTCGCTATCTAAAGTCTTAGAGCGACTGATTCTAAATCGTATTCGTCCGATTATAAACAGTAATAAAGTGATACCAAACCACCAGTTTGGTTTTCGTGCTGAGCACTCCACGATACAGCAGTGTCATAGGCTGGTCGATGCTATTTCTTCGACGCTAGAGGAAAAAGAAGTATGTTCCGCCGTTTTTTTGGACGTCGCCCAAGCGTTTGATAAAGTGTGGCACCCTGGACTACTCTTCAAGTTGAAACAGATACTTCCTTATGATCTCTACGTGTTACTTCAGTCATATTTAACTGACAGAATATTCGTAGTCAGGATCAACAACTCTTATTCGAAGGAACATGAAGTTTTAGCATCGGTTCCGCAAGGTAGTGTACTTGGATACACAGCAGATCTGCCTACCTGTAATCAAACAATACTAGCCACATTCGCTGATGACATAGCCATCCTCGCATCGAATTCAGACGTCAGACATGCGAACTCTGCTGTCCAGAACCACCTAAATCGTATAGTTCAGTGGGCCCAGCGTTGGCGAATACAGTTTAATTCACACAAAAGTCAACATATTATGTTTACAAATAGATCAATTAAGTATACACCTATAATAATTAATAATAACGTAATTCCACAAGTTGATTTCGTACGTTATCTCGGAATGTACCTGGATCGAAGGCTTACATGGCGCTTTCACGTGGCGCAAACTCGTAAAGCCGTCGTTGCCCGTGCCAGGCTGTTACATCCGCTGCTGGGACGAAGGTCAACCTTGTATCTAAAAACTAAAAGGCGTATTTATCTAACAATGATTGCACCAATTTGGCGTTACGGCATCGAATTATACGGATCGACCAGCGCAAGTAATCTGAACAGAATACAGCAACAGCAGTCGAAGATACTTCGCGTAATCACGTCCGCGCCATTCTATGTCTCCAACTTAACTCTGCACAACGATTTGTACATTCCATTTGTTCGGGATATTTACATTGGCCAGTACGAAAAACTGTTTAACAACTTCAAACATAGCAGTAATCCCCCAATATCGCCAGAATGCACTCATCAGGACTTCCAGGCAATCCAGCTAAAAAACTCAGACGAAAATGGTGTCGAGACGCTCTCCCGGTTACTAGCCTAGTAACCGAGAACTATCTCGCACGATATATTCTTTATCAATCATACATAACTTTATACTTTTAAATCACACTCTTAAATCATTACTTATATTATCTATTTTATTGTTCGTATCGTAATATTTTAATTTTAATTTTCTATCCACTTTAATTTTAATTTTCTATCCACACCTACTCATTATCTTCTTATCGCAATCTAATGTCTTGGAGACATTAAATTAATACGTATTTTATTGTGATCGCCATTGTTTATGGTAATTGGTACCGGTATAATGTAAAAAAAAAAAAACTTGATATTAGGAAATCTTTGTTTTTTGTCCATATATAGTTACTGATTCCTATACAGTTCAAAAAATAGCAATCAATGCTGAAGTATATGATTTGTTTTTTCAATGAGCTAAATTGTATATATACTAATTTACATAGTCAAAGGCTTTCTCAATGAACAAACATATAGAGAATATAACTTCTAAAACTCATCTTTTTCCTCCTGAATATAAACTGATCATCAGTGATGTTGTTTCAAATCTTAGATTTTATTCTATAATATATGATCCTGGTAAAAATTTGGAGTGCTTTTTATCATATATTTACAATTTTTGAGTGTTGTTTTTTTTGTTACAAGGACAACCTTTGAAATGACTTATTCTGTTTGTAACTTTATAACTAATGAAGGAGACCGAGATTTTGAATCTTATTTGTCACAAAACTATTTTCAATTCTTATTCCAAATTTGTGGTATGGTGATAAACCTAAAATCCATTAAATATCATTATGACTGGGACACATTACTATATATATATGCATCATCAGGTGTAAGACATGAATTACACCTAACTAAAGTTGTTGCAAATCTCTAAAATTCCAGTTTGAAGTGACTATTAATTTATCGATTTGTATTACTTTAATATAAAAAGAAAATTCAATTAATCTATTCATTATTATATTTACATTTATTTCTATTTTGAAAAGGCATATCACTAAAAATGCACAATTATTTATGATTCTTACATCACACGTAAAATAGGTAGTTGAATTCTGGGTTTGAAATTTTATATTTTAATGTGGTTTTATTGGAAAATTGTTCCATTTTTTATCTTTTACAGTATAATGCTTTTCGAGGTAGCTTTGACAGGACGACGATAGTTAAAAGCTTTGTAAATGTTTAAAATTTTAAGCTATATTTTTCCGTTGAACAAATTTATTAAAAGTAAAGCATATTGATTAATTTGTAACGATAATGTATTTTTTACATGCGGAAAATTATAATTGCGAGAAAAGTTAAATCCCCCTTTTTTGTCTCTCTCTATAATATATACGTATATATCTAATATAAATTCGGAGATGACTGTAAATATACTATGGTTAACGTGGAAAGAAAATACAAAATGGATCGATGGGTGGTTATTAATCAGTTAAATATTAAAATTTATAGAAATAAAAAAAGTATAGTTTAAAGAAAATTCTTATAAATATGCATGCACACATATACATTTGCAAATTACCTTCTAGAAAATCGAAATTTTTTACCTTCCGGAAATGTTTGCCTTATCTACATTATTTTTGAATTGAGAATTTTTTATACTAGAACAGAAAATTGGAAAAAGTATATAAAAATCAAGCAGTTTTAAAAATTTTACAGATGGAAAAATTGAACTTGAATAGTTCTATTAAAAAAATAAATAATAATTAAGTATTAACTAATATAGCAATATTTATTTTTAATTTTTAAAATAATCTTGCAGTAAATTTAATTTTTCCCCTAAACGAATTATTTTGCTTATTTCCCCAAAGTTCACATAGGAAATTCAAAAAATTTTACAAACCTTGATTTCTTCTTATCTACAACTTTATTTATTATTATTGCGTACGGAGATTAAATTAAACAGAATATAGTAATTCAATTCAACGTGTAACTTGGTGATACAAAGTATACAAGGTAAAAGGATAAGAGTAAAAAAAATTGAACGTGCTCTACAAGATAAAACGTAGAAAAAGATGTTTCATCAAAACATAATTTGAAATTAATGAACGTAAAATATATTATTATTGCAAATGTTAACGTATTAAGGAAACATACAGTGTCACCATTTTATAGATAACATTTAATAAAAAAATAAATGGTAAATACATGTAATGTAAGTTATTAATAAAGAACCAATAGCTGTATAAGATATAAATCATTTACGTATATTAAACACAAAATACGGACCTGACACGCTACCCTGCGGAACCCCGAAATCTTGCACCACGCTCAGACTTATTGTACATCATATCTTTGTAACATACCTACGACTTGTAAAGTATGTGTATGTCTTAAACCAACCATGTGCTGTCTTTAAATCCGCAACGCATATAATTTGTCCAATGAATAACACGATTAATCGTGTCGAATGCTTTACATTAGTCAAAATATTATTTACCAACACTTGTTATAGGAGATCTAAACAGTCGACACAGATCATGGAATTGTTATAGCCATAATGTAACTGGTAAAGTTTTATATCGTGCCTCAAACACATATAACTTTGACATATTATCGTCTATTGACCCAACATACATACCACTTCAAAGTAATCAAAAACCAAGTGTTCTCGACTTAATATTAGTTCAAAATTTCAACAACATTAAAACACCTGTTTCTCTGTCCGATTTATCATCTAATCATAATCCCATATTATCTTATATCACTTGTGCGAATAAAGATACACTACCATCACAAAAAATATTCATATACAAAAAGGCTAACTGGGACCTATTCAGAACAGATATTAATAACAATATCAATTTACAACAAAATTTTTTTACTCCCGAGGTCATAGATTCAGCCATTGCCGATTTAACTCTGTTAATCTTGCATGCAGCTGATCTTAACATTCCCAAAATAACAAATAAGACTCATTGTTCAACCAAAATAATTCCAAACAATATATCTCTAGAATAATATCTCTTAAAAATTATTACAAACGTAAAACAAGTAAGTATAAGTTTACGCCTCGGTACGAGTCTGTTAGAATTACCTATGTGTTGTTAGTTAAATTCACTGCATTTCTGCTCAAAAATTGGAAAAATAATCAATGGAATACTTTCTTATCAAACCTATCGATTGATAATAATAGTCTTTGGAAAGCGAGTAGAAAACTTACAAGACAAACCACCATACTCCCACCTCTAATTAACCCTGTCACTAATCAGATGCTGCATAAGTTAAATGATAAATTAGAACTACTCGCTTCCCATTTTTCCACCATCGGGGCACAATACGATAATCTAATTCCTCCTACACATTATTATAAATTTAACAAAAAAGTCAAAAATTCTTTACTAAATATAAATAATGCTGTTCCGATACCTCTTTCCACGCCTACTGAGGTTAACAAATGTATTAAATCTTTAAAGAATAAAATAACCTGCGGCACTGATGATTTGACTACCATCATGATTAAACATTTACCTCGTAAGGCTATTCTTAACAAAAACCATAAATGGCATTCTTACGACTTCTCATTTCCCTTCAGCATGGAAAACTGCTAAAATTATCATCGTACCCAAACCGAGAAAAAATATTTCCGATGTAAATAATATCCGACCCCCATTAGCTTACTAAGTACTCTTAGCAAAGTTCTCGAAAAAGTAATTTTAATTAGATTACAGGATTTTGCAACTAAAAATAATATTCTTATAGACCAGCAGTTTGATTTTAGGCCTAGTCATTCAACTGTACACCAAGTTGCTAGAATTGCTGACTATATCACTGATAACTTTAATTTAAATAAATATACAGGACTATTATTATTTGATTTGGAAAAAGCTTTTGATTCGGCGTGGCACAATGGAATTATTTATAAATTATTACAATACAATTATCCGTCGATTTTGATCAAATTAATTAAGTCATATTTAAGTAATCGAAAATTTTATGTAACTCACCTCGCTCATAATTCCTCTATTAGAATTTACACCTCTGGGGTTCTACAAGATAGCGTTTCCCTACCTCCTTTTAATTCTAATCAATGACCTACCTAAATTATCATTAGTTAATACTGCACTTTACGCGGAATGGCTCACTACCTGCCGAAATTATTATCAATGGTAACACAATTCCTTGGAAGGAAGAAGTACGTTATCTAGGAGTCATTATGGATCGCCGTTTAACGTTTAATAACCATATTAATTACATAGACAAAACTCATAAAGCTATTCGTACGCTTTATCTCATATTTTACCGTCGGTCACACCTTACTACCCTAAACAAAAAACTGATATATACATCCATTATTCGTCCAAGATTAACTTATGCCTGTCCTGTTTGGTTTTCAGTTTCAAATAGTACTATCAAAAAATTACAGTTGGTTCAAAATATCTGCTGCAGAATTTCCTTAAACGCCACTAGATACCACAGAATTAAAGACATGCATTATAGATTGCACCTTCCTTACATTTCGAATTATATCTGTAATATTTCGGCAAAATTTTACGCAAACTGTCAGGCGCATACTAACAAACTGATCATAGTGGTGGGAGACTACGACATGGCGCTGCTTCGCATGCGCTATACTCGCTATAAACATCGTCGCATTAAAGATAGATTACTCTTAAGATAATTTTAATCTATAATCAAAAACTTCCCTACTTTACTTAATACTTTATTTTTTCTAGTTTTAATCTTTTATCTTTTCTTTTGTGCGGGTTTTTTCCACTTTTCCCGTGTTATTAACTTTTAGCTATTTATTATTATAGATTAATTAACTATTTATTATTTGTAATGCGGTCGAGGTTGTTATATATGTACTGCACTGTATAAATTTTTATATTATGTAAAATCAAATGAAAAAATATATATTTTATTATTATTATTATTATTATTATTATTATTTATTGTTTATTATTTCATTATCTGAGAATAGAAAAATTAATTTATGTAGAGTATGTTTTCGTTTAATTAACTGAATTACTTCCGATGATATCCACTCGTTTCTTCTTGCTGACATTTGCTAGTTTTAACGTAATATTTGGGAATGATTAATCGTAATTTTACTTAAATACCATTCAAACATTTTTTTTTCAAACAAGCTCAACTACTGTATAAGCTGGAAAAATCAGCGAGGGATAAATATGTTTTGAATAATTATTAAATCGATAATTTTTATGTTCAAAACTTGTTAGATTATATATATATATATATATATATATATATATATAAAGTATGGAGATGATGGAAAAATCTTTTATGTTCCTCCAATGCCAAATCTAACTCTTCCTTAAAGATCGCACCTATTAAAGAAATAGTCGATAAAGTTAAAGCATTGTTTGAAAATAACCAACATAATTTCATTCTTGATTTCCCCCAATACCAAACATTTGTGAAAAACATAGCTTCTGACCCCGACTATCTAAGCTTTGCCAACGACTACACCAACGACAAAGAGGGTCTAATACATGTGATATCAGTGACTAAACCATTCTTAAATGGTATGAGTATAAAAAACAGGTGCTCCCGAATCATAAAACACCTTAGCAACATGACAATACAAAGTGACACTAGCGAGACAAATGCTCTCGACACAGACGAATAAATTTAAACTAATCAAATCAATAACAAATAGTCAACTATACACGAAATCATAATAAACATAAATGACGCCTAAAAATATAATAATGCAGTGGAACTGCAGAGGTTTCTATAACACCAACTGCGAACTTAAGCAGCTAATATCATTAAACTATCCGGCAGTCATATGCTTACAGGAGACACAAATCTTCAGATAACCCACAAATAAAGAACTATAACATCTTTAGGCATGACAACATCCATGGAATTAGGGCTAAAGGGGGAGTGGCAACCTTAATTCATAATGCAATTCCTTGCAATCAAATAAATATAAACATCTCACTACAGACAGTCCACTTACCATCTGTACCATATCCGAGTATCACCATTTGTAACTGCTATATACCCCCAAACTCTGTCGATAGCGGTCATAGAATTCAATCCATACTCACACAACTCAAAGCACCCGTAATTATGCTTGGCGACTTTAATGCTCACTCTCCCCTCTGAGGAGCATCTTTCACCAACAAGCACGGTCACATCATCAATGATGTCATACTATCTCATAATTTCGCCATTCTACTCCCATCAAGCCACACACATTTTAACTTGTCATATAATACATTTTCCACCATAGATCTAGCCCTGGTTTCACCAACACTATACCCTATCCTCAGTTCTTCAGTGTTTGATGACTTATGCTCTAGCGATCATTTCCCAATTATCATACAAATCATTACACCAAACACTACTACCCAAGTAACACAAACACCGCGTCTACTTTTTCACAAAGCAGATTGGAAATCTTATACAAATGCAGTTGTTATATTAGATTAAGATATATTTAATATTGTACTATCGATATGTGTAATTCTGTAACGTGGAGACACTGTATCTCGTTTTAAGGAGATCACGGATTTTTATATTTAGATAGTTTTTAAGACATGCACGTGTTGCTTGTTATTTTAGTACTAATAATACATTTTTATAATATTAATAACGTAACATGGCGCAGTCGATTATTTTAAATTGTAATTTATTAAATTAGTTTAATTTAAAATGGAGATGGGTTTTGCAACGCCAAAAGAACTTGTTGCAGATGAAAATATAAGCCAAAATTGGCTTAAGTTTAAGAATTCAATAAAAAAACTATTTAATTGCTACGGAAAAAGCAGAAAAGTCAGATTTAGTGAAAATTGCAATATTATTTTCCTGTATTGGTGATGAATGTGAAAAGATATATAATTCGTTTCAACTTTCGGAAAAAGAATCTAAAAGTTTTGATACAATAATATCTAAATTTGATGATTACTGTATTCCAAAGAAGAACGTAGTACTGGCAACAAATATGTGCAACAACCAGATCAATCAATAAACGCATTTGTAATGGAGTTAAAGAATTTATCTAAGTATTGTGAATTTGGTGAACTAGAAATGGGCTTAATTCGCGATCGAGTCATTCTTGGTATTAATAATTTGAATATGCAGGAAAAATTATAGATAGAGCCTGATATTACTCTAGAACAAGCCGTTAAACTGATCAGAGCAGTAGAAATGTCGAAAGAACATTTTAAAGAAATATCTGGAGAAGAAAGGTTGCCGGATGAAATCCTTAATATTAAATCAAGATCATCGAAATTTAACGTTAGTCACCAGTTTCGGAATAAAATGCAACCAAATCAATATAATTGTAAAAAGTGTGGTTATAAACACGCAGCTAGTAACTGTCCTGCGTTTGGTAAAATCTGTAATGTGTGTGGAAAAATGGGGCACTTTGCCGTTGGTTGTTTCCAAAATAATAAAACTCAATACAAGAATCGTAATGAAGTCTTATATGTGGAATCGGTTCGTTCAACATCAAGTAATTTATGGTATAGAACTTTATCACTTAATAAAATGGTAAACATTTAAGTTAGATACAGGAGCAGATATATCAGTAATTAATAAAATGGTTTATAATAAATTAAATAACGTTAAATTATATACAGATAATAAAATTCTTTTTGACTACAATAATAATAAGATTGATACATTGG
Source organism: Coronaproctus castanopsis (assembly GCA_032883995.1). Classification (NCBI taxonomy): domain Eukaryota; kingdom Metazoa; phylum Arthropoda; class Insecta; order Hemiptera; family Monophlebidae; genus Coronaproctus; species Coronaproctus castanopsis. The sequence continues at coordinate 32,831,056 of CM065054.1, read as the reverse complement.
GATATTGTTTCGTAACGTGTAATACTATTAAAAATGAAGTACATAGAATTAAATTTTTCGTAACGACACAACCTAATCACAAATGTATTTTAGGCAGAGCTGATTGTGTTCGTTTTAACTTTATTAAATTAATTGAAAATATTGATGTAATTGATGATAAAAGTAAAATTATTAAAGAATATTCTGATGTTTTTTCTAATAACGTAACTAAACCTTCAAATAAAATTAAATATCATATTGCGTTAAAGAGTAATGTTAATCCTGTGGCGGAACCGCTTCGTAGAATTCGGTTTTCATTATATGACAAATTAAAGAAAACGCTAAATATTTATGAATCTCAAAAGATAATAAGTAAAGTTAATACGCCAACAGAATGGTGTCACAATTTGGTTTTAATGGAAAAAAAAAGATGGTAATTTACGCATATGTTTAGATCCTCGTAATTTAAATAAATATGTTATTAGAGAACAACATTTAATACCTCTACCTGATGAAATTTTAAAAAATTTAAAAGGTAGCAATTTCTTTTCAACATTAGATTGTCATAACGGTTTTTTTCAAATAGAATTAGACGAACAAAGCTCCCTAGCATGTACTTTTAATACTCCTTTTGGTCGTTATAAATTTAATAGATTACCTCAAGGTATTTCATGTGCACCAGAGGTGTATCAAAAACATAATTTAGAAATATTTGGAAATATAAAAGGCGTTTATATATATTTTGATGATATAATAATTGGTGCTAAATCTAAAGAAGAACATGATAATATATTAAAGCAAGTATTAACTAAAGCTAGAAAATGCAACGTAAAATTTAACAGTAATAAATTTCAATATCAACAAAATAAAGTTAAATATCTAGGTTATGTTGTTTCCGGTAACTGTATTAAAATTAATAATGATTATGTAAATGCAATTTATAACTTAAAATCACCTTCTAATGCACATGAATTAAGACGTATTTTGGGTATGATAAATTCTGTTTCTAAATTTATTCCTCAGGTAGCAGATTTAACAGAGCCTCTTAGAATTCTATTACGTAAAAATGTTAAATTTTTATGGAGCGATAGTCAAGAAAAGGCATTTACTAAAATTAAAGATTTAATTGTTAAAGATCCTGTACTAAAAATTTTTGATTCCACAAAAGACATTGTAGTACAGTGTGACGCCTCAAAAGATAATATTGGAGCTTGCCTTATGCAAGATAAACATCCAGTACAGTATATATCTCGTAGTTTAAGTGAAAACGAAAAGAATTGGGCTCAAATAGAAAAGGAACTATTAGCAATTTGTTTTTCATTTGAAAAATTTGATAAAATATTATATGGCCGCCCTAGTACAAACAGACCACAAACCTTTAAAATATATTTTAAATAAGCCACTGCATAAAGTAACACCTAGATTACAAAAGATGGTAATGTTTTTATTAAAATATGATTTTACTATTGAATATATTCCAGGAAAAGATTTAGTTATAGCTGATACTTTAAATAGAGATGTAAATAATACAGATAATACTGAAACACCTAATTTTTCTAATATTAAGAAATTCATGGCATCGAATATGATAATTTACCTATGAGTGAAAATAAAGTAAAACAATTTCAGGATGCCATTAATAAAGATAATAGTTTGCAAACTATTATTAAATATATTAAAAAGGGCTGGCCTAATAAAAATAAAATTCCAGATAACGTAAAAATTTATTATAAATTAAGAGATGACATCTATTATCATAATAATTTACTCTTTCTTAACGATAAGATTATAGTTCCTTATGAATTACGTAATTATATATTGAATGCGTTGCATGAACCTCATATAGGTATTGATAAAACTAGGAATCGAGCTCGTGAAGCTGTATATTGGCCGGGTATAAATGAGGACATAGAAGATTATATTAAACACTGTAAAATTTGTGAAAAATATCAAAGGCAGAATACTAGAGAAACATTACTTAATTACGATATTCCATTACGGGCCTTTTCAAAATTAGGTATTGATTTATGCGAAGTTTATAATAAAGTATATTTAATAATAATGGACTATTTTTCAAATTGGATTGAAATAATCCCAATAAAATCTAAAACAATCGAAGAAATAACTGATAACATAAAAATTGTTTTTGCTACTTTTGGCATTCCTAACGAAATTATATCAGATAATGTTCCGTTTAATAGTTATCAATATAAAATATTTGCTAAAGATTATGATTTTAAGTATACTTTCATAAGTCCCAAATATTCTCAGTCAAATGGGATGGTAGAGAAAGGAGTGCAGGCTGCTAAATTATTAATTAAAAAATTGTTTGAGGATAAATCCGATTTAAATCTTAAACTTCTAGAATATCGTAATACTCCTATTCAGAGTTTAAAATTATCACCAGCACAGTTAATGTTTAATCGAAGATTACGTACTAAATTACCTATTCATAATAAATTACTAAATCCTGAGATATTTAAAGTAAAGAATGAAATTGAAGCACATCAGGCTAAGCAGTCGAAATATTATAACAGAAATGCTATAAATTTAAATCCTTTAAAACCTGGAGATAATGTAACGTATTTCAATCATTCCACCAAAAAGTGGCAACCAGGATTAATCGTCAATTTGGCTAATCAGCCTCGCTCGTATTTTGTTAAAAATGTATTTGGTAATATCATTAAGCGTAATCGTATACATTTAAGGAAATCATTTTTAGATTATAATAAATCAACTACGGGTACGTTTGATATAGAACTTCCTGTCGAAGATGTACCTAGCGGTAATAATACTATTGATGTATTTAATAATAACACAAATATTGTAAATAGTAATAATAGTAAAATCTCTACTAGAAGTGGAAGAATAGTTCGCCGTCCACAATATCTAAACGAATATATTTAAAAGGGGAAGATGTTATATTAGATTAAGATATATTTAATATTGTACTATCGATATGTGTAATTCTGTAACGTGGAGACACTGTATCTCGTTAAGGAGATCACGGATTTTTATATTTAGATAGTTTTTAAGACATGCACGTGTTGCTTGTTATTTTAGTACTAATAATACATTTTTATAATATTAATAACGTAACAGCAGTCAAGGTACCCATCAAACCACACAGTTCTATTAAAGAAAACCTGAACATATTCCTTGAGGCAATCTTTAAAGCCGCTGACACAACTATACCCAAATCATCTTCAAAAATACGCCCAAGAAGGGTCCCATGGTGGTGCAATGAGATTGCCGTAGCAATCCAACAACGCAAACGTGCACTCAGGAAATATAAACACTCACAGTCAATCACCGACCTAATACATTTCAAAAAATCACGCACTATAGCTCGTAACCTCATCAAAACAAAAAAATGTGAATCCTGGCACAATTTTGTTTGTTCTATACCAGAGTCAGCATCAAGCCATTATATGTGGTCAAAAATTAAATCACTTAATGGCGTAAATTCCATACCCACTCCTACGTTATTAAAGACAGGTAGAAAAACTATTCTCGATCCAAATGATGTAGCCAATTCCCTCGCCCAACACTTTGCAAGCCAATCTCCATCCCAGAGATATTCGGCCGCTTTCCTTGATACAAAATCAGCGGCTGAGAAAGAGCAAATACATTTTCCACAAGATCCTGACGCACCATACAACTCTGACTTTAACATCTCAGAACTAAACTTTCAGCTCAACCAACATACACCAAACACTGCACCCGGTCCAGACTTAGTACATCCTTATATGTTAAAATACCTTCCACCAAGCGCAAAATTATTCTTTTTAAATTTATACAATCAAATATGGAGATCCAGCATCATTCCCAATAGCTGGAATTCAGCTATAGTTATTCCGATACTAAAACCCAATAAAAATCCTTTCTTCCCAGATAATTACAGACCAATAACTCTTCTGAGTGTTCTCTCCAAAATGCTGGAGAAGATGGTTAATAGGCGCCTCTTATTTTTCCGTGAAAATAACAGTCTCCTTTCTCCTTTGCAAGCTGGTAGGCGTAAGACGAGATCGGCTATAGATCATCTGCTCACGTTACAGAGGCAGATATTAATCTCACAACATGATAAACAGCACTTATATGCTGTATTCTTCGATTTAGAAAAAGCGTTTGATCGCTTGTAGCGACATGGGCTATTAATAAAAATAAAGTCCGCCGGTATAACCGGAAATTTAGGCAACTACTTATGCAGTTTCCTAAACAACCGAACTTTTCAAGTTAAGAGCGGTTTGTCAAAATCAGCACCAGTTCAGACTGAAAACGGTGTTCCACAAGGCTCTGCACTAAGTGCAACCTTGTTCATGTTGTATATCAATGACATAGCAAATAATATCTCGCAGCCTGTTACCGGTCGGCTTTATATTGACGATCTTAATATATCCTTGTCATCCAGTATTCCTTGTAATGCACAAAAAATTCTACAAAAAACCATAGATCGTTTGCAGCAATGGTCTGAAACGAAAGGTTTATATTTTTCCACATCCAAATCATCATACATTATTTTCCATAAGAAGCGTCTATCATCTCCCAGTTTTTCTTTAAGTATAAATAACTCTCCCCTAACAGCCAAAACAAGAGTAAAATTCCTAGGCTTATTGTTCGACTCTAAATTAACCTGGCGTTACCATATAACTGAAGTCAAGAGTAGGTGCTTAAAACTGCTCCCAATTCTAACATATTTATCAAACCCAAAATACAATATAAAAACCCAAATCCTCTTAAATATCTATAAATCTATAATCTTATCACGAATCAACTATGGATGTCAGGTATATTCAACAGCCAGTAAATCTATATTAAGAAAACTAGATACAGTACACCATACTGGACTTCGATCCATCATCGCCATCAAAGAGTTTGTGTGCATTAGCCGGATCCTTTCCACTTACATACTACAGAAAATACAACACTTATCTCTACTTAAGCCGTCTGCTCAGCTACAATAAAACATTTGCATACACCAAAAGATGTACATCCCCTAACCCCCTTTTTCCAAATGACCCTATACCAAATCTTCTTAAAATACTACCAACTTATCACATAAGCTCCATCCCAAAATCAACATTGAATTACAATATAATGATACCTCATTGGGACCCATCCGAGACAAAAACAGATTTATCTCTCACACAGTACAATAAATCTACACACCCTACAAATATAAAAGAAATAGTATTAAGCACTCTTCAAAAATACAACGACTACACACACGCATACACAGACGGAGTAAAATCCACAGCAGGCGGCGAGAATTCACCAGCAGCTTGCTCCTACCAAATTGATAATCTATCCGACTAAGCGACGGCTGCACTTCTCTGGATGCAGAGTTGTACGGAATTATGTACTGCATTGAGTACATCAGATCAGCTGTACTTCCACATCGCAAAACACTGGTCATAACAGACTCCCTCTCCTCTCTACAACTAATATGCCGTCAAGATAATAAAAACACCTTAATATTAGAAATTCAACACAATCTAAACACAAGGAAGGATGGGAAATCCGCTTTCTGTGGATCCCAAGACACATTGGGATGCACGGTAGTGATAAAGTAGACCTTGAAGCTCGGTCTATGGTACTTTCACCAGCACCAGAATACTCACCACCTCTATCAACATTAGCACACATACTCATGAACAACAGCAAGCAGGAATGGACGACCGACTGGACCTCACAAACAACCTTCTTTAGGAGCATAAAATCAACTATAGAACCTTGGTGGCCTCCAGATGGCACAAGTAGAAAAGAATATGGTACCCTAAACCGTCTACGAGTGGGTCATACAGCCATATCACACAATTACCTTTATACCAAAAGCCCTCCACCAACAAACTGCTCCTTATGCGGACATTTAACAGAACCAACAGTCACACACTTAATCTACAACTGCCAAACACTCACACCACACAGGTTAAAACACAAAATACAGGGCCCGATACACACAATACTTTCAAACAACCCTCAATCAATAGTTAGCATTCTAGCTTTTGTAAGAGAAAGCGGACTCCTAGCATACATATAAACTAGACACACGTCTCCTTATGCTGTAATAACCCTGGTATAGTTACAAACGGCATATGGAGATTTACATTAAAAAAAAAAATGAAAAAAAAAAAAGTCACGAAAATGTTTTCTTTACGTTTCTGTATAAGTTTTTTGTATAAATGTATTACCTAATTGATATATTTTAATTTCGTCGGATTAGATGAAAATAAATTCCTATATTTTTCAAGAGTACTAATAATTTCGTTTAAATTAATCATTTTTTTTAAATGAATTTTTATATGTACATTTTTGTTGACGTAATCATTTTTAAATTTTTCTTCCTTATTAAGGGAGCCCCCCACGCTATTTGTGACCGTGGGCTTCGACTAAGTTAATACGGCACTGACTAAATGATATATATATATATATATATATATATATATATATATATATATATATATATATATATATATTCATAAATAAATATAAACAATTTAGCACTAGAACTAAACAACGAAACGGCAAATTCGAATATAATGGAGTGCGTTTAAAACAAAATAAAATTTCAAATAATAATAATAAAATAAATGTTTAAAAATGAACAAATGACCAAAGGTATAATAAAAACAAAAATTGAGAACACAACGTAATATATTACAAGAAAATTAGACAGAATAAAATCGAGCGCACATCTTATGAAAAATTCCGAGAGGAGCTATACGTTTACTAGCAACGTACCGAAGCCTTTCGGCGAGGCTTGTAATTAACGAAATAAATTTTTAAAACCGCCTGTAGTGAATTAAAGAGCACAGCGCATCTATAAATTAAAATTTGATAATTTGGAATATTCAAAGCGGCAACAATTGCGTGTGCAACCTATTTTGTTGTAAATAGAAAACTTCAATTTATATTTGAAAACATTACAAAGTGTTTTTTTTTTTTTTATTTCCCCGTAAATACATTTTGTAATATAACGGTTTAATACGAGTCTTCGCTGCTCCACCTCAATGACAAAACGAACTCTATAAAGATATAGATATAACGTATGAAAGTGAATATTGGTTAAATATTGATTTAAATAAAAATATTATTTAATTTTTTAATTTCTTTGCCGTATAATTAAAATGTACAGACCGCGTAAATTTATTATCCGCGGTAATATCGAGCTATCTGATTTCGCATACTCGTTTGAGAGTTTGATCATTAACAGTGACAGACAAAACGTGAGTAATATGATAAGGATACTAATATATTCGGTTTTATTAGCATTTTTATTATTATTTTTAAAAATAAATCCGGTATTATCGATCCATTTCGAGGTGTTGTTAACGTTATTTTGCAGTTGAGCTTGTAATAGTATATACACGAAACGAAAGAGTTGATAACCAGAACAGTATCGTTAGCATAATCAAAAATTTTGCCAAACACGCTTAAATTACAAAGATCATTAGTATAAATTAAAAATAAGCACGGGCTTAGTATACTACCCTGAGGAACACTATAATGTAAAAGAATCCCTGCAAACATTAATTTAGTTATATATTGCAAGAATATAATTTATCAAGTAAAATAACATGATTTACAGTATCAAAAGCATTTTGTAAATCAAAATAGACTTCAACCACAGACATATCAGCCTCTAGACAGTTTGTAATATAAAAAATTAGATCAAAAAGCGCATCGTTAGCGGCATTCCAGCGAAGAAATTCAGACTGATTACTACTGAAATACCCGATTTTTCGTAATTAATGCGGTGAGATATTCTTTACACATTTTTCAAAAATTTTGGAAGATTGTCGGAAGAATGCAGATTTGTCGGTAATTACAGACGTCAAATTTATCAACCGATTTAAATACGCGTGTTATCAAAACCTACTTTAAGTATATCGGGGGAAAGTTACCGGAAATAATTGACTCATTAAACAGAAATGATAAAGGTTTCATAAAAGAATCAACACTTTCCTTAATCAGAAGAATGGATAAACCATCGAAACCAAACGAAGATTTATTTGTAAATGTTAAGCAGTCCTAACGGTATCATCAGGTGAACATTTTATGAATTCAAATTACTGACACTATGATTGCAAGTATCCCGAATTAAATGTATTTAATAAACCAGTAGCACTATCACGAAAGTAAGTATTAAAATAGACCGGACACAAATGTTTTACATGTGCGAATGTTAACTTCATTGATCACGGACTTTTGTTTTCCAATATTCTGTCTAATTACAGTAACATTTATCCAAAAGAGGAGAAGAATATTCTTTTTCGGCGATTCTTACCATTTTTGGAACATTTTTAGGAGTAGCTTTAAATTTTTTTTTTTAGAATAACATTTAGAAGATTGATCAACGCTTGTTTATAAACACATTTTTTTTTTTGGCGACATTGTCACCTTAAGGTAAACGCTTCCGAAATTTTCTGCTAGATCACATTTCGATTTTTTTTTTACTAAATCAAAAATTTTATAAATTAACCAAATTAAATTTATCATTAATTTACTCGCGACTGGAATACGAATAGGAAAAATTTATTGCTCGAAGTTGTTCGATAAATAACTGTCTAAAATAGAACAGTAACTCTGTTAGAGTATGCAATTTACGTCCAATAGAAAGCAAAAAGCTGACTCCGCGATGATCTGTAAAATCTACAATTTTGGAATTATAAATAGTAATGTAAATAAAATAAATTGTTGCAAGTTCCCCTTAAAAAGACGTAATCAAGACAAGGAGAAGTAACAGGTCTGCCGAAACATGTAGGTTCATTTACGAAAGAAACCATACGAATACATAAGATTCAAATAACCATCGCGATCGTACTTATCGAGTAGATCGATATTTAGATTATCGGTTATAACGGATACAGCACCCGATAAATCCAATATAAAAGTGAGCAAGGGATGAATCGCGGAACCTATTTATTCCGATAACAGTGAAACATCTATTTGTTTCCAGGGAGATTTCCAACCCAACAATATTTCCATTAGACGCTAGAATTGTTTCGGCATTGTAAATCTACTGCGATATAGATTAAAACTTCATCCGATACCATCTCTGCATTGTGCAGTGATCGTGTAACCATCGATAGAATATCTATTAACTTCATTCGAATATGTCCAGACCTCTGAAAGAGTGTTACATAAAAAAAAACAAAAACTACTATATCATCAAAATGTTTCCGTAAACTTCTAATATTTAAATTCAGAATCTTAATCTCACTTATATTCATACTGAGTTGATGAGTCATAAAAATAATTACCAATTGCAACAATTAAACTATGAACGTTAACAGATTAAAACGAACATTGACAAAGTTCTTTGCTCTAATTCGATGCATAACTTAAATTTCAAGGTTCTATAACTGCCCCATACGAGCAGCTAGAGCATCAATACCATTCGTAAAAGAAATGCAGAATAGATAATTACTAATTGCGCGAGAAAAAAAGATTTATAAATTCGAGGTTAAAACATTAATTGTAGTGTGTACAACAGAAGGCGACTTACAGACCTCATCCGTATTATTGCGAATAACATTAAAAAATCTGCATTGGCCGGCTCTGTTCGTTCTTGTTAACACGTATTTTACCATCCTAAATCTAAACGTACTTAAAATCGCGTTTATATAACTTTTTAGCAGCTTTGAAAAGTTCAGCATTTTCGAGCGTCAAATGTTCATTTATATAAATAGATTTTAAAAACTATTCGGTAGACTGATTGCGGAATGCGTAATCTGTTTTCCTATTCCGCCACGCAGTATGGAATACGTAGTACTTCTCCTTTTGATACCTGTCGACAAGCGAAAGCTCGACGAGATGAGGTAAAATATAATTATACACATGTAATTTTTAATCTGAATATATGTAGATGATTTTATAGTGTGTGTGTGTCAGTTTATATATGTTGTGTGTGTGTGGAAATAGTGTTGCATACATTTTATTTATTTGCATGTATGTGCACTAATAGTGTAATTGTAAAAAAAAATTATTAAAATATACGATTTTACAAAAAAAAAAAAAACCCTTAACCACTATACCGGGATAAACTTGTTTCGGATACTTCGCCTTTCCAATATGTCGAGACCGGACGAAATATCGGATAGAGTGTGCGCATAGTCTTATGAGCTTTTTCTATGACACATTTGATATGACCGTTAAAATTTAACCTGTTATCCATCACAACTCCCAAGTACTGTACTTCGTTTACCCACTTAACTTGCTTGTTATTTATAGTAATTTCAGGTAAAGGTGATGACCGTCTTCTCGAAAAAAGTATTGCCTCAATTTTTTCTATTGCATGTGATAAATGTGTATCTTAGGGAGTAAATATTTGAGTTATACTGGCATCCGTTTAATTCTCACGATCATTTATTCATTTATTATTATTATTAATAATAATAATTTATTTTTATTCCGTTTATGTAAATTTTTTTGTGTGTATCTGTATATATGATTACTTTTATACTGTATCATTCTTCCTTCCTCTTCTATACGCTTTCATCTCTTTTTTTTTTTCGATATCATCTTATTAATTCTGATTATTGCATAATTATCCGATTAAGCTTTTATATTTTTAGTTTCACTTCTGTGTACTTTTTCCTATATTTCTCTCGCGTGTTTTCATTCCCTAGCAACTATTTTATTAAAAGATTAAATCATCTATACTGTTTTGTTTAATGCAACCCAATAATTGCGTAACTAATTTAAAATTATCGCAGAATCGTAACATCTCGAGAAATAGGCAAGTTTAAAATGTTTTCTTATTATAAACTATTCCACATCTAAGAGTATCTCAAACCCCACCCCATTTATGATGAACGGACACGGGGGATACTGTTATTTTAATTCATAATAATTATGGTAGTATCCCGTTCGATAATTCTCAAACTGGGTACGAAGAAAGTAAGAAAGAAAAGAAATATATTCTGCAAAATTCAAACAAATAGCAAAAAGAAAATTTGTTAAATCATCTGCATAAACGAAAGTAATGTACGAACGCACGACACGATATTACAATATACGATGCAGAAAGAGAAATTTAATAAGTAAAAAAATCGTAAAACAAAAAGAAAAAAGAAAATAAAATGTCGATTTTTTTTTAAATGACCTAAGTAGCGAGCAGAGTTAGATACTGGAACCGGTTTTCCATCTAAATAAGTTGGAATGTATCCATGGTGTCGGTGAGAAAAGTCTACTCGTACTGACTTGCTGTCATTTAATTTAATTTTCCAGGTATGAGCCCAAGTTGAAATATTGTCTACAGCTGTTTGAAGGATACACGCAGCTGTATTATGCCTGCGACTCTATGTGCAATTATTGCAGTGTCGTCGGCAAAAAGACTTGTTGTTGTCTCAGGGGTTTGAGGAATATCCATAGTATAAAATAGGAAGAGGATAGGACCAAGTACAGAGCCTTGTGGAACACCAGCACGAATGCTAATGTAGTGCGTAGTAGCTGATCTAAGATTTATATAGAACTGTCGATTTAAGTATGCAATGAGTAGCCCGCAAAAGCCCGGTGAATAATAACTTTGAATTTTGTGAATTAAGCCAAGGCGCCAAACTTTATCAAAAGCAGCACTGACATCTAGAAAAACTGCCGTAGCAAATTCTTTGTTCTCAAGTGCTTGAGTTGCAGTATGTATAAGACGGTGAAATTGTTCAACGGTTGCATACTTTTCACGAAATCCAAACTGAACATCTGGTATCAAATGTTTGTTTACAATAACTGTCCGAAGACGCTGCGAAATAATGTTTTCAACGATTTTCGCAATGATAGGTAGTAATAGGTCGGTAAGATCCAGGATCCTCGGCTGGTTTCCCTAGTTTGCGAATCATGATCATTTTCGCAATCTTCCAAGTGCGGGCGTAGACGAATACAAGCATTTATCATCGTCGACAAATAGACAATCCCTTTCTTTGACAGTTCTTTGAACACAATAGGAGAAAGCCTATCATGACGCGGTGATTTGTTAGACTTAGTTGGTTTAATTCTGCCATTAGATGTACTAGAACAGGAAGGAGCTATTGAGGATTGAATGCTATTATCCTCAAAAACATGCTCAAAATATTTGGCAAAAACATATGCTTGAGTTATCTTTCTTCCTCAAAGGAAAACAAGGCCGAGTAGGACGGCGAATTCACCTAGCGGTAGTCCATAATGAGTAGTTAGCTTCTTTAGTGGAGCCAAGGGACAATAGGCGATTGGAAAATGAATTGTTCCTCCACTGACGAATGGCACGTGTAGTATCTTTAGACAATTTATTGAAAACAGATCTATTTTCAAGGCTTTTCTTGCTTGGCGTCTTCGATGGACCAAGTGACGAATGAAGTTGGGATATCTGACTTCAGTTGGGGGTTGTTCAAAATACTGAGTACTAGACTGGACACTGTGTGATAGCAGAGATGAGAAATTTTCAGCTGCCGTATCGATATCTGACGGTACATGATATTGTATATTGAGGTTATAATATGGAGATCAATTAGTTCTCGAAATCTTTCCCAGTCAGTACTTTTATTTGCCAATTGTGGAGGATGATTAATTTTGACTGGTGAGGTAAGGTATGATAGCAGTATGGGTAAATGATCAGAACAAAGATCGGCTATGCACTCAGCGTTAAAATGATGCACCGGCATACCCTTGGTAAAAAAGAAGTAAATTATGTCGGATAACTTGTTAATGTCAGAGGGCCAGTGAGTAGGACTTCCTGGCGAAATAATTTGACAGTTAGCACGAATTGCTGACTCAAGCAATAGTCGCCCCCGTGGTGGAGTGCAAATTCTTGATCCCCATGTTGGATTTTTGACATTGAAGTCTTCTCCAAGAATCCAATATCTACCCAGATGATTAAATAATGCATCATAGTCAGCTTCACGAGGAGGACAGTAAATACTACCAACATTAACCGTGTGATTATTTAATTCTACGGATATAATTGAGGACTAGATACTGTCACTGTCAAACATACCATTAGCATAATGCTTAATTGAATTCTTGACAACGACCGCAGCCCCTCCTACTCTTGCCTATCCACTGGGGTGGTTAGCAAGGTAGACTGAGTAGTTATGAAATGTAGGTTTAATAAAATGTCGATGATAGTAATACACAACAAGTTTATATTACAATCTCTCGCCGTTTAAAAGTAATAACTAGTTAGTAATAATAATCAAATCAAATCAAATCAAATATCAAATCAAATCAAATCAAATGTTTTATATAAATTAACGATAATCAGTTTTACGGAGTGTTTGTGTTGATCGCGTTGACTTCGTTGCGGTCTTTGTTCGGCAGTCTACCGGTGAGATCGTTTTTATTTTCTTATCGCTAATAGTAAATTTTCTGTTGTGGAATCTTAATTTTATCTGTTTTTATCTTTATTTTATCTTGTATTTTCTCCGTTTATTCGAATATATTTTACACGTTAATTTAATTCGGTGTTGGCCACTCCAATGAGTGCGAACAAAGGAGGCCCCCCGTCGGCCACAATAAATAACAGTTGTAGTAAACCGTCTAATACTAAGAAACCGAGTTTTCTTGGTATTGAAACGATTAATAAACGTAAACTCTCGGACCCTCCCACTCCTAATTCGTCAGGTTCTATCAAAGAAATTAAATTCTCCGATCCTATAACGCCAGATGCGATTATCAGTCATTATGATAATAATAATAATAATAATAATGTAACAGTCGAATTATTTCCTTCTAATCATAGTGGCCCATTTTTTGTCCTAATTGAAAGCTTAGACAAAAATATCGCCGGTTTACACCCTTTAGCAGTTGCGAAATTAATGTATCGAATTGACACTATACAAAGAAGACTAACTCAGGGTTTTATTAAATTAAATTCGTATTTTAATAAATGGAGAATCAAAATAAATTCCGATAAAACTCAATCTATACTATTCACGAAAAGAAGACCGCATTTCTTACCACCTGTGATAGCGAACAACAGATCTTTGGTTTGGAAAAGCGATATTAAATATTTAGGTGTAATACTGGATCGGGGTCTCACATTTACTAAACATGCTGAGTATGCCTGCAATAAGACTCATGCGGCTCTGTTTAAGCTATACCCGATATTTAATAAACGTTGTTACGTCAGCTCGGAAAATAAATTAATAATCTACAAAACTATAATCAGAACAATTATGCTTTATGCTTGTCCCATATGGTCATATACTAGCCGTTCTAACTTAGTGAAGTTACAACGGCTACAAAATATGTGCTGCAGAATAATTCTAAATCTTCCAGTCTATGTAAAGATTGAACACATTCATAAGGCATTGAACTTACCATATATACATGAGGTTGTCGAACAAAAAACAAAATTCTTTTTTGATAGCTGTGCCTGCAGTCAGTACTCATTTATAAACGATATAGGGGATTACACACGTACAAGTTTACAACTAAAATATAAGCGCTACAAACACAAAAGAATTAAACACACGCTATTATGATGTACAGCCGGGATTATATTTTATTCAAAATTTATTTTTGTATATAATACATATAAAAATTATTGTTTATCCTACTAAAATAAATATCTATAAATTTATATAGGTAGCTTTATGATCAGTATGCGGGTTTTGTTAGTGGTTTTTCCTGTATTTTTACTTTAGTTAAATGAGGAACTGGGCATACTTTTTAAACTAGTATACGTAGTAAGAACTGTGTTCGGAATGCGTTGTATTATTTATTTGTTTTTTGTAACATATATTTATTTTTTTTGTAAATACACTTTTTATCAATGAATCAATCAAAGAATTTACATCTGTGGGAAAAAATAGATTTCGTTTAGAGTTTTCCTCCTTATTAGCTGCTAACTCCTTTTTGCTTTCTCCAATTTTAAAGGAGAACAAATTAAAAGCATTTATTCCCAGTAATTTAATCCATAGGTTTGGAATAATTAGAAATATTGATACTAAAATGTCAGATAATGATATCTTGGATGGTTTGGAAACGCAGTATTCTATAAATGGCATAAGAAGACTAAATAAGAAAACACCTGAAGGTTTTATCCCTATTCCGTTAATCGAAATTAAATTTCAAGGTTCTCTGCTTCCACAATATGTCTATATATACAAAATGAGATTCGCTGTTGAGCCTAGTGTTCGACTTCAATGTTATAACTGTCTTAGATTTGGTCAGGTTAAGACGAATTGTAAAAGTAAACCGAGGTGTGCTAGGTGTACAGAAGAACACGATACAAACCGGTGCCCTGTGGCCCCTCATTTTTCCATATGTGCTTTGTGCCATGGTGAGCATTTAGCTACTGATCGTTCTTGTCCTGAATACCAAGAACAGCTAAATATTAAAAAGATCATGGCTTATGAGAATGTTAAAACTTAGTCACAAAATCCCACAGTTATAGTGAAATTACTACGCGTAACGACCCTACTCCTTTAAAAGGGTTAGCTAAATTATCCAACCATATTACTATTAAATCTAAATCTAAGCCTTCCAAACGTGTAAATACACCAGTAAATCCTTCCTTTCCTAATGTACCTTCTGTTCATCCTTTCAGTGGTGTTAGTGCCATGATTAAACCTGAAATTCACACGCAAACTAATACTACTAATCCGACTGATGTTTCTCGTTCTGATATGATGGAAAATATTCACACACATCTGTCTGCTCTCTTCCATAAAGAGCAGATTACTGCGCCCAAATTATCTGAAATCTCCACCTTTGTGGAACAACTTATTACTCATTTCAGGAACGCTCCCAATGATTGTACCTATACTCATGTTGATTCGAATGATCCTGCTGATACTATGGAAATATCAGGGAACTAATTTTTCTTTATTTCATTAATGTTACGCATCATTCAATGGAATGCTAGAAATATCATCAACAATAAATGTAATCTAGAAGGGTTCTTGTCGTTTAACAACATTGACATAATTCTTCTCTCTGAAACTTGGCTTCGTCCTTCACAACAATTTAATATTAAAGGTTTTCTTTGCTGTCGAGATAATCGTGCAGATGGGTATGGTGGATGTGCCATTCTCATCAAAAATAACATTCCCCATCAAACTATCAACATTTTTTCACTTTATCCGCCTTCTGATCATCCGTTTAATGCAGTTTCCATTCAGATTAATCTAAATAATTCTCCATTATACCTCGCATCTATTTATTGTCCTCCAATACACCGTCTGCTCTTTCGAGAATTTATTACTGCTATTACTCCTTTTGAGGAGAACATTATAGTTGGCGGTGACTTTAATTGTCATCACTATCTTTTAGGTGATAACTATACCAACCGGTCAGGGAAGGAAGTGGAATATATACTAGAAAATACAAATCTTGTCTGCCTTAACAACGGTGCTTCTACTACCGTAGGCTCCCTAATGAGAAAAGCCAGCTCTGTTGATATCACTCTTACTTCGGCAAATCTTGTAGCTATTGTGAATTGGTCAGTTCCTCTTGGCAGTGACCACCTTCCGATTAGTATATATGCATCCATTGAACCTGATTTGACCCAAGAATATATTCCATCTTATTGTTGGAATTATCAAAAAGCTGATTGGACAGCCTTTGCTAAAGAATTAGATTCTCAATTGAGTACTCTACAAAACAATTTGGCTCCTATCGATTTATATGATCGCTATTTTAATCATCTTAACTTGGCCCTTACGTTACACGTTCCACGTAATCGAATTGGCGGCTTACCGCGAGACAAAATAAAACATTACAAGTCTCTTTGGTGGAATGCAGACTGTTCTGCGGCCTATAATCGTAGAAATGAGGCCTTCCGATTATTTAGGCACGCTAGAACAACTGCTAATTATTTATGTTTTAAAAAAGTCGAGGCTGAAACTCGTTTCATCATCAAAAACAAGCTAAAAAACAGCCTGGCATCATTATTGTTCCTCATTCAATCGAAATACACCTTTAACGAAAGTATGGAAAATGGCTAAGGGTTTTATCTGCAATAAATTCTTAGATAAATGTTGCAATATGGGTAATGAAGAGATGAATTCATTTATAGATAACATTGCTCCTTCGTATGTGCCCGATGAATCAGAAATTAAAATTAATAAACACTCATCACAATCTACTGTAAGACATTTCCTTACTGAAGAATTTACTTTACAGGAACTTAAGCTAGCTTTAAAGAATAAAAAATCTACTAAGCCCGGATCCGACCAGGTTACTTACTCTGTTCTCCAACATCATTCAGATTTTGCTTTGCAGACTTTATGCGCTATATTTTTAATCGCCTTTTTTCAACCAACAGTATACCTCAATCCTGGTCTGAATTTGTAGTAATTCCGATTAAAAAATCAAGGTCAGCTAGACCAGCAGCTGAATCCTATCGTCCTATATCTCTTGCATCATGTATCAGGAAACTATTCGAATGTGTACTAAAGAACCGGATTGTTTGGTGGTTAGAGTCGAATTCTTTGCTACCTGATTGCTGTTTTGGTTTCAGACCAAACAGAGGCTCCATGGACTGTGTTGCATATTTAACGGCTGACATATACCAATGTTTCTTAGACAAGTTTCTGATTTCTGCGTTCTTCGATATTAAAGGAGCCTTCGATGCGGTTCATCTTCCGATTTTATACACCCGACTAATCGCTATTAATATTCCGACATCTCTGGCTGCTTATCTTTGTAATTTGTTTACTTGCCGTACGGTGGCATTTAAATTTGTTACTGTCAACAAGTTGGTCTATAGACGAGTATACCATGATCTTCCTCAGGGCTCCGTCGTAAGTCCAATATTGTTTAACATATATATTTTACCTGTTTTTCAATTACCGATTAAAAGTATGATCATATCCTATGCTGATGATATAACAATGTATCAATCAGGAAAGAATTTATCAACTACCATCAATATGATACAAGAAGATATTACCAAAATTATTAATTGGATGGCTGAGTCCCATCTAACGATCTCAACTTTCAAAAACGATTCGTTTTAAAAGTGATGTAATCACGAATTCCAATTCCGTTAAATTTCTGGGTCTAGTATTAGACCAGAAGTTATTGTGGAAGAACCATATTCAGTTACTTTGTTTGAAGGTCTTTCAGGCCTCAAACATATTGAAGATGTTACGACATACTCGGTGGGGTGGTGATCCGTTTGTCCTAAGGCCACTTTATTTAACTCTAGTAAGATCGCGGATAGATTATGGATTTCCAATATTTGGCAGTGCGGCTCGAGATCATATTAATAAACTCACACGGATTCAAAACTATTGTTTGCGCTAGATGCTTGGAGCATTTCCTTCCTCACCAGAAGTTGGTTTATGTTCGGAATCCTGCATTCCACCGATTCAGTTGAGAGGTCAACAACTTGCAAATCAGTTTTTCCTAAAATTTTTATCCTTTCCTAATAACTCTTTATCCTTTAAATATCACGAAATTTTTCACAAGTGGAGATTTACATCTAAATCATGTCCTTTGCTCGCACGTTCCGCCAATATATTTCTTCCATACAAATCCTTATTACTTCCCACTCCTGTATTCTCTCAATTCACCTTTGCTGGAAAATTTCCAGTTTCTACGGTGGATTTAGAGTCCCACAGGTAATGGCCTTATCTTGGGCCTTCTTCCAACTTAGAACATATCTTCATAATTCAAAACAAGTGGCCCGAATTTTTATATGTGTACACTGATGGATCTAAGGATGGTTTTCAAGGACTTGTAGGATCGGCCTTCATGATTCCAAGTAAAAACGTGACCAGAAAGTTTAAATTACCATCGGCGTGCTCGATTTTCACCGCTGAAGCTTTTGCGATGATCGTCAAGGCTTTACGCTTCCTTCGCGCTTCTAATTTTAGTGACAATATTCTTATTTTATCGGATTCTCTTAGTTGCCTTAATGCTATATCGAACTTTCATGTTACCAAGGGATCTTATTTTATATTTGCAATTTTAGAAGAAATATATAATTTCAGTTTAAGAAATATTACAGTCGACTTTTGTTGGATTCCGGGTCATGTTGACATTCTTGGTAATGCTGTTTGTGATGAAGCCGCAAAATCAGCAGCCTTCATCGGCATTTTGTGTCCATGTATTCCATATACAGATCTCCGCGTTTCGGTGAAAGCCCAGTTGGAATCAGATTGGACTGTTTTCCATATCAATAAAGTCAGCAGTTTTTATAAAAGCGTTAAACCAGTTCCTTCCAAAGAAGCGTGGTATTTTCCGAAAAAGTTTAGCGGACCAATTTCTCGTCGTATGATTACAACATTAACTCGGCTTCGTATAAATCATTGTTGCCTACCTGTTCATTTGCACAGAATTGGAATGGCCGAAACCTGCTCTCACCCGGACGATACCGATATGATTCTGGATTCGAATCATTTGTTTTTCAACTGTTCCTCCTACTCGGCAGAACAATCGCGTTTATTTTCTAAGCTTATATCTTTAAGCCATCGGCCTCCGTATATCTTAAGTTCATTACTTTCCTCAGATGATGCTTGTATATATTATTCTTTATTTCAATTTATTTTAGAATGCAAAGTTACTTTATAATGTTAATTTTTTTTTTCTTGTTATGTTTTATGTTTTTCATGGACAGATTGGTTAATTCCAGAGTCCAATTTATAATAAATAATAATAATAAATCAAATCAAATTTATTTAGGCTTTATTATACATTACATTGATATTCCTTAGATGAAATCGCCTCTATGTGCAACGTTGTGCGAATGACGGATTGAATATTTACCGTAAATTTACGGTAATATTTCATTTTCATACATACATACACACACACACACTATTCCTACACACACTGATCCACATACACGAAGTTTTAATTTTTATTTTCGTATTATAATTTATGTATATATATTGCTGATTGTTGATGGTGTCGTTTAACACATTCGCTATTAAATTATTTTATAAATACAGTTTCTTTACTTCGCTATTTTTTGTAAATTCTATATCTAAATTAGTATTTTTTATATTTTTAATAAATTGTACATATATATATATATATATATATATATATATATATATATATATATATATATATATATAATTTTCACTCGATAATTGCTTTACAGTCGAAAAAAGCTTTGTGACTTTAATGAAAAAACAAATTAATTATAACTTATTTTTTGTTATTTATTATTCTCATTCTCTTTCAGATTATGTATCACTTGTTTACCGTACACTATTTTTCCTCCATTATTAAAACTGTTTACCCCCACCAAATAATTAATATATATATATATATATATACACACATATATATATATATATGTGTATATATATATATATATATATATATATATATTAGTATAATTCTTATAATGTTTCCCATTATAAATTGCTTCGGATTGATCTTCCGTGTCTAATCTGGTTTTACAATGTGTAAATACAAATTAGCTTACTTCGTTCTTTTATTATCGTCATATATAGAACAGTATTCGTAGGGGAAAACCCGTCTCCTGATTTCATCCCCATTTCAAATCTTACTGTCTTCCCTTACTGCTCACATGCGGTAGACACCCACCGCGTTACCGACCTTTTTCTTTCAATATTCTCCCTACCACTTTCCGTAATATATTTTACAATCACCGTCAGCAACTCTTATATCCAATCCCATCTTCTCTTAAATACCTATTACTTATTAGCGTAGCACGCACGTTTATATTTATCTATATAAGTTAAACGTAACTTAGATATATATATATATATAATATATATAAAAAATGCGAATATTTAATTAATGAAATTCAAAATAAACGTTGGAATTTAGGGAAATGACGGGTACAAGGTGAGATTAAAGCAATCGCAATAGAACTTATAAAAGTCATGAATGCGTTATAATCGATTGATAAATATGTATTTAATAAGACGTCTTACTACTACGTAATTCAAATCGAAATTAACCTTTATCATTACCAAATAGACCCGATATAGACAAAAGGGAACACGCGCAGGTTGTGCTACTTCTTAATCGCTAGCTCTCGTCATTTCTTATCTACGAACGTTCAATAAGTGATCGGTTCATTTTATTATAGTAAATTGTACAAAAAGTACAAACTACATATATATATATATATATATATATATATATATATATATATATATATATATATATATATACATACGTGTGTGTCGTACAGATGATCGCATTAAGATCCACCGCAGAATAAACCGTTAGTAGTAATCAGTTTTCTATTCACCGTGGTTAATGAGACGCATTGCGTCTTGTTACGCGTGACGATCCGCATAACATAGATAAAATGTCATAAAAATAATTTTTATTCATATATTTATATATTAATGTGTGTTAATAAAGAAAAAAATTAAAATCATTAAAATGCAATTTCTAATTGTTTCGTTCGCAATTTATACCGTTGTTACGTTAACATCTCGAAATGTCGATGGTAAGAAATAGATTTATTTATTAAATAATAACAATTATTTCTTCTTGAATAAAAAATTTTTTATACTATTTTTTTTGATTTTTTTTTTTTTAAATTCTAATATAATAAATTTTGCGCGCACGGTAAAATAACCAGCAAAAGAGAATAGTTTTCAATTATGAACTCATTCTGCATTCTAGATCAACTTTTTAATTTGGCATTCTGAACAATATATTCGGTATAAATTTTAAATACCCGTAATATTTTAAATTTTGAACAACGTCCACGAAACTCTATGCGTTCTATATTCAGTTGTAATTGTCTACTTAGTTTTTCTCTATACGTAATAAAAGTATATATATATATATATATATATATATATATATATATATATATATATATATATATATATAAGTATACATAGATGTATTCATGTACATACATAATATAAATTTAAATCAATTTTTACAAATAAAGCACACAAGTATATGTAATGTTTTATACTTTGATGGACATTCACGAACTACTCCTAATAAGTTAGCAATGAAAAAACGGAAAACGTCAGAATATTTGAAAACAAAACATTGAACGCCGTTTTGAGTATTGAGACATATTTAAGTTATATACGGACGTATGTTAAAAATTTCACGCGCTAAAAACGACCAGAACTATTAAATTTAGTCGAAGACGATGGAAGTTAAAATATCTGAATCATATCACGAGCGGACGAAATTACGAGATTCGGCGTGTAATCCTGCAAGATAGTAGGTCGGGAATACCACTCTGGATGTGTTTCGATATGGAAACGGCGAATGTGAACGAAGAAGACAAACAGAGATAACCTTACACATTGTGACGTATGTGTAAAGTTTATTTTTTTAAGTTAATGAAAATCAGTTCTTATCAACACATTTTTTTGCGTTATCTCAATATTTGGCGATAACTTGTTCGATATGAAAATCGATAACCCGTCCGAGTTGATTTTATCGTTTTCTTATTCGCTTAGTAAATATCCGGAACACACACCGTTCCTTTTACCGATTTGTTAAATAAAAGTAGTTAAATTTAATTACCGAACAACGGAGATAACCTGTCGCTCTAAAAAAAGGAAAAAAAAAATTAAAAGAAAAAACACCACATCGCTGTATTTAAGTTGTTGCCGTGAAAACTTGTGATTTTTCACGACCGTTTGAGTTAAATCGCGATTTACACTTTGATTAAATCGTACAACACGTATAAAGCTAATTTTTAAGGTTTTTCTTCTTTTGTATATGGATGTATGTCCATGTTAAATTTTGTATTATGCGAATTCATACACGCGCTAGATGTTCTTATTGCATAGTTGAGACGTTCTAACAGTATAACACGTTATTTTAATAAAATACAACTCTGTGTACAGGATATTTAGAAGGCGTATATCAACGTTGCTGCATTATCGGCCGAGATCGAAGTATCGGAATGACAACGTGCGAAGGTGAATACCGATTTAATTTAGAAGATATTCCAGCCGGACAAAGGACGATCTGTTCGATGGCCGTCAACTTATGTTGCGCGCAAGCGATTAAGTAAGTTCTCGATCGTCGCGCCGACGATTACGCCTTTAAAGAATTCATAACGCATCGTGCGCTAAATTCGATTTAAAAAATTATTTATCCGAAAATTTAATAAAATTATCAAATATTAACGCGCCCTGTACTGCAATATTGGCCAGAGGTGCGAGTAAATGAAGGTTTTCAGATATCACGTACGATGTTAAGATAAATATGGATCTTTCGTTCGTTATCATTAAGGATTTTAGGTAAGAGAGCTGGAAATGTTCTAGAATTCATTGCAATCTACTGGAAGGCGGTTAACGGATAAGGGTACAGAGTACGCATTACATAGGATGATATTGAATTATTTAGTAAATAAGAATGAGAAATTTTTGCATTAGGAATTATACGCGAAGCGTAAGAATTAAATAAAACAAAAAAAAAAAATTACACTATTTAGGTCCGCTACCGATATCCGTAATTTCTAATTTTTAAGTAATAAATATTTTAGGGATTTTTACGACCCGCTAGTTTTTTATTTTTTTTTTTTTTTTTTATTAAATACTTTATTTACCAAAATTTATTACGCAAGTTAGGTATATTATTTATTTTTTATTGATATTGGAGTTAGTTGTCTTTCTCGCACCGGCGTTTAAGCTTAATTAGGAAAGGCCGCTCCTTACAATTTGTTATAATAATTAATAGTCATAAAATTCTCACATACATCCGCGCGTTTACCCGGGCTGTGTACTCTTGCTATACAATTACTCTCGCATGCATTAGGATTATATTTAAGTTAAAAAATGACATAATGATGGTCTTATATTTATAAAGTACACGCGGTTGAAAGAATTATATACAGAATATGTCCATTTGGAAATCTAGATTAACTATTTATTTAACGTAACTAGATTTCTCGATGTTACGTTCGCACAAACACGCACGCAGATACCCACAGAACACACGGTAATATGTGAACGGACCATTTGTGACGACGCTTGTGTTATCTAGGACGAAGTACGTATGGAAAGCAAATTTCTTTGAAATTTTGAGCGATTAGTTGTTCATTGAATTTTAGATTGAAGCGTCTTATGGTTTTGTAGTTTAAACATTCTAAAATAATACGTTCTACAGTTTCCCTCACCCCGCGGGAACATTTATCATCTTTGCTTAAGCTAAAACGACATAAGTACTCGGCAATTTTCCCATGCCCTGTTAATAAGTAAATAATACGCACACCTTTTTCTTAATTGCTATTTCTTCCGATTTAATATTTTCGCTTCTGACTTTTGCAGTCTGATTCCAGTAAAGGTTCCCTATTAATCTTCTAATTTTCCAGTCTATTCCAATCGGCTCCGAAATTTGAATTAATCTGTCATGTATCACGCGGTCGAGAATGCCTTGCTACAATCAATGAAGCAGCAGTAAAGTATGTGACTTTGAATATGAAATAAGAAAACATGTATTTCGGAACAATGCCGTATAAACCGAAATTAAAATATTTAATTTACAACTGGTACAAAAAATTGTAGTTCACAAGTTGGACGAACATAAAACCGGAGGTAATAAACACTACTAAACTCGTATATACATTGAAAACAAGATTGAGCAATAAACAGAATTCTGCTTAAAATATTCATAATTCAGCGTACAATACACAGGCATAAAGAATATTTCGAAATAAACTGGATGTATGGGATATCTGAAGTTTTACAACCCACTAATGCTACTAGAAATATTACTCTGAAATGGAAAACTTGTTAACCATTGAACATATATACGCAAAAAACATCATCAAAGCAATGTATACGCGCGCGCGCGAAAAAAAAGTTTTCAATAAACAAAGTCAAACAATGCCTCCACTTTTAAATAAACACTAACAATTCAAAAACTTAATGAAACAATTAGGGAGAGGCTAACTCACCTGTCGTTGTAACGTACTTTATTAATAATTTCGGCGCCGTTTATAATTTTTCAAATCAACTTTAAGATATACAGGTAATTTACTGAATAACGTGGCACCCATAAAAATTGTCTTCATTCTCGTATGGTATTTATTGTAATTAGGCAATTTTCCGAAAATGCACTCTCCATCTTTAACCGATATTTGAAATGTGTTTCTATTTTTAAATACAAAGTACAACAAACTGCACCATGTACAACTGCTCCACTGTCAAAATTGAGCTATTTTTAAATAAATTCCTAGATAAAATATTCAAATAATAATTAATAATAATAATAATAATTATATAACAATAAAAATAATAACTAATATAAAATTATAACCGTAAACAAATAAAATAAAAAATAACGAACGAGAAGCGAGATATTGGAACAAGTAAAGTTCAAATGATGTATAGTACAAAAATGAAATAACAAAAAGTAGGATATCGGAACAAATGAAGGTATCCTCAGTCAGGTCGATGTGTAAAATGGGGATCATATATTGTCGTAATATTACGTATGTATTTTTAAAATGAGGAATGCAGTTCTGTACCACATTCACTATAAGATTAGTTTATAAATACTATTTTACATTTTGCTAATTGCTGTAAGTTATATATATATATATATATAAATAAAATACGTTTATACATTTTTATAATTTATGGGTATGTTCACTTGATGATAGCTTAATAATCAAAAAGCTTTGTGATTGTTTTATAAAAAGCGTTTAGTAATTTTAACTCCTTCATCGTTATTTATTATGTTTTCATGATCTAAGCTATTTTTCGTTTACTATCGTATTACAACTTGTAACGGTTAATTAATAATAAATATTTTTTTAAATTTTATTTTGGAACACTTGTAATAAACAACAACAAAAAACCAATATAATCTTGATTAATACTATTTTCTGTTTTGCCGTTAAATGTTTTCACCTGAGAAATATAAATCTATAACATAAATTAAAATTACGACACGCTAACAATTATTTATCGACTTACAGAGATCGCGAATGCGAAGAAGGGAAACTAAAAGCGAAGTCCGGAGGAACGACCTGCAATTTAGTAGAGTCGAATACCGAAGAAAAAAGTATGCGCAAGGTAAAATATTTTATTTCAAATAAGTTTAATAATTACTGTTTGGCAAATTACAAATATACATTTATATATATATATATATATATATATATATATATATATATATATATATATATATATATATATATATATATATATATAAAATTTTATTCATCCAGCGCCGTATCCAATATTGTAGTGGATATGAATTGGTCATTATCTGCGGACTACTGCACGCCATACGCAATTCGATTATGCGCCGCTCGCCGGTTCTAAATTCAGTCCAATGATTTTAACAACCACGTCTATCCACCTTGCTGGCCAGCCGGCGCTTACCCCCTTTTCCTAGTGGTCTCCCTTAGACAGCAGTTTTATTCATAAAGACAAAAACTTCAATATCCATTCGTATAGTATTGTTAGTAATCGATGTTCCCGTTTTAATTCGCGTACAGTAGAATAATTCGTTCTTTAAGCTGTCCGCGATATTTGCAGTAATATCCTCCAGCATCGAAATTTCAGACGCTTGTATTAGATGTTGATCTTTAATATTATTCTTTCACTCAACTATCTGAACCATATAGAAATACATCGGAAATATGAACGTTTACACTAATTTTAGTATTTTTATAGTAATATCGATGCTTTCCTATTACTTCCACAGTCGGTTCATTGCGGAACGACCTAATTTCGGATTCATCTACGTACTTAATTGCCGTAATTAAGTTGAGTCCATTCCTATTTACGCATGTGCTGTTTGTTTTATTATCGTTAATATTTAGTCTGTACTCAATTAAGTTTGTTGAGTACACTTAGAAGCTCGATTTCCGTACTTGCTATCGGAAGAGTATTTTCTTCCACCGATACTAACTCCGCCCTCCTAATTTTACAGAACAGCAAGCATTGTATTCACTGCATCTGTTATACAGGGTGCGGCATAAAAACCGACCATATTTTAAAAAATTCTAGCGCGCTCTATAGTCAACATAGAGAAACAAGCTGTGCGGCATTAAAGAGAGGAAGGACAGGAGATTTCTGTAGTACTAAACAAACCATCATGGATGACTGGTCTCCGGAACAGCACGCATATGCCGTTGAGCAGTTTTTTCGCTATAACGATTCCTACACGCTTACAGTTCGCGACTTTCGGAAAAAGTTTAAAATTAAAAGTTGCAACCGATTTTTGCAGTTAAAACGTTACAGACGTGGGTTACAAACTTTAGAACAACTGGTTCAGTGTGTAAAAAAAAGACTACCGGTCGTCCGAAGTCGGTTAGAGTGTCTCCAGTGGTGGCAAGAGTGCGCGCAGCAATTCAGAGTAGTCCGAGGCGTTCCGCCCGTATGCATGCAAAAAATCTCAACTTGTCGGATCGTACGGTAAGAAGAATACTCCATGAAGATTTAAATTTTCATCCCTACAAGATTTTGTATACACAACAACTCTTACACCAGCCGATTATGCCGCCAGAATCGCATTTACCGAAGTGATGTTAGCGAAAATTAAATCAAACGAAATTCCTCTAGACGGAATTTATATTACAGACGAGGCTCATTTTTACTTAAATGGAGACGTAAATAAACAGAATCTACGGTATTGGTGTGATGAAAATCCTCGCATTATTCACGAAAAGCGCTTACAGTCACCGAAGGTAACGGCGTGGATGGGAGTAGCGGCTTGGGGCGTGGTCGGACCTTATTTCTTTGATGGAACCGTCAATGGAGAACGCTATCAGCAGCTGTTAAACGAGTTTGTACGGCCCGAACTGGCACGGAGAAGGCGACTATCACGTACGTGGTTTCAACAAGACGGAGCAACATGTCATACAGCCGGAGACAAACTATGCGATGTTTGCATTAAATATTTGGTAGCCAATTAATTTCCAGAAATGCTGAAATTGTCTGGCCGTCGCTCTCGCCTGATCTCTCTGTCTGTGATTTTTTTTTATGGGGTTATTTGAAGTCAAAAGTTTATGAAAACAAACCTCGAGACTTGGAGGAGTTAAAGGCTGAAGTTCAACGACATTCTGCTGCAATTCCAGTTACAATGTTACGAAAAGTGTATGACAATTTTGTAATGCGTCTCCGCGAATGTATCGAAAATCGCGGTCGTCATTTAAACGATGTTATTTTTAAGAGTAAAAAGTTATCGAAATAAATAAATATATGAAAAAAAATCTCCTGTTCTTCCTCTTTTAAATGCCACCGAGCTGGTTTGTCTAAGTTGTATAGGGACCGCGTTAGAATTTTTTAAAATATGGTCGGTTTTTATGCCGCACCCTATATAATAGCGGAGAAAGAACGCAGCCCTGGCAAACTCTTTTTTTAATTTAACATTTTTCGGACACGGTTCGTTCAGTTTTGATCATATGTGTTCATTTTTCTCGTATAATTTTTTAGTTAAATTAGTAAAATGATTCAGGTGCTTCAATTTCATTCAGTATTTTTAACGACTTACACCCACAGACATTGTCGAAGATTTATATATATATATATATATATATATATATATATATATATCCCAAGTTTTTTTTTTTTTTTTTTTAATATTTTGCCCTGCTGATTATCAATTCTTATTTTCGAATTTTTATTTAGTTATGTTTATAATATTAATTCGTTGTTGACTTTTAGTAGTCGATACGCTTATTGCAAAATATGTTAACTATATAAATAAATAAGTATTTTCGAAATATCAACTAGTAATCCGATTGACATGGTTTTCAGCGGAAAAAATTATAAACGTACTCCAATCAACCAGGAAAGCTTAAAATTATATTAGGGAAACGAAATCATGTTCCAAATTCAATTTTTATTTATTAGCCTGACATTAAAATACCATCATATAAACAATAGATAAATAAAACCACTTACACTAAGAACTAAAAATTTGAAAATATTTATACGAAACAAGGAGAGAAAAAGTCGAAGAGACTACCAAGCCTAAGGAAACCGAATGCTAACGAATTGAAATAGTATGACTAAAACATGGACGTCGAAGATAGCAGAGATAAGATATGATTAACTTATCAAGACCACCCCCACAACTAAAAAATATATAACCGATGTCTTCCCTAAAATTAACACTAATACGATTAGAGTACGATGAAAGTAAGAAGCATTCGTAACGAAAAAGCTACCATAGCATAAGTGACAAATCTGCAAAGAATCAAGTTGGGTATAACAGAAGGTATGCGCATATACCAAAAAGTGAATTGGCGAATACTGTTCGAACGATACTGTAAGTTTTACCACCTAGAATCTAATCGTGTTACGGAGGTCGTTTGAGGGAACATATAGTAAGCCACTACCAGATGTAATAGAGCGATTTTCGCTAATGAACCGGCTCTGTCTTTCGTGAAAACGCCGCAGTGAATAGGTATCCAGAAAACTTTATAATACCTCTTTTATCGCGTAATAATCAAAAACATCTAGACTTACTTTCAAGTGAGATGAGTCTTATAAATGAAAAGTTACTACCTAAAATAGCGGAAAGTGAGGGGCTATCCGAGCAAGTAAAATTGTAGAAAAAAATTATTTAATCATATATTCGCAAGTCTTATCAAAATCGTTATCTCGGAATATAAACTGTTACATTCTGCCTAAATTTTAGTAACTTAGAGCCATCGATGAAAATCTGAATATAATAAGGATATTTTGTGTCATAAATGGAACGAGGGACATAAGAATTGACTTTCAAATGGTAAATTGAGTTTGGTTAGTTAATTATTGATAGGTTAATGGAGGAAATCGCTGGTTTATGTACAGCGTATCCGGAAATCCGTTTGGAAAGAAGAGGGGTTTCAGTATCAACAAACGTTCGCTTACTGTATAGGTCTATAACGTTATCTTTACGAGTGGATGATTTTGAAAATTGCGATATTTAATTAAAATTTTATCCGTTAAGATTTTATTCTTCTACACTATGTAATGGAAGAGTGAAAGTACCCATTTGGAGACACATTGTAG
Source organism: Coronaproctus castanopsis (assembly GCA_032883995.1). Taxonomy (NCBI): domain Eukaryota; kingdom Metazoa; phylum Arthropoda; class Insecta; order Hemiptera; family Monophlebidae; genus Coronaproctus; species Coronaproctus castanopsis. Next base: position 32,801,222 of record CM065054.1, on the reverse strand, counting down.
GAAAAGACCCGAAGTTGCCCGTAATAAGTCTAAACCAATATTCTGCAGAGAATCCAGTTTTGTTTTTGTTTTTTTCTAGATAAGAGGGTGTAGCAGATCCATAGAACATTAACCCATAATCTAGACGGCATCTTATTGAAGGTTTGTATAACAAGCTTAAATTAGGCTCAATTCGTAAATTCGTGTTTATGTTGACAGTTACGTTTTATATCCAACCCGTGGGCTGTTGTTTCTTTTGTTTGTGACAAGTTCCATTTTTCAAGTTTATTAGTTTCTTTTTATAATAATTGTGGTACTATGAAAGAAAATAAGGATAATTATTGCAAAATGCAATTCATAAATTACCGCAGAAACCGACAGAGTTGAACGAATTAGTGACGATGATTTTGTTGCTGATCCTGAATTTGTGGAACTTCTGGAACACGAAACAGAATCAAAGTAGGAAGACGAAGAAAATAATTCAGTAGTCGAAATCCAAGTTCATATAATGTGGCAAGAAATACAATGACGCATGGATATGTTTTAAACGTAGCATCCATAAATTCCTTTGCTATATACACCGACAATTGAAAAAACACAACGATTATTTATGAAACGCTTAGCAACTGAATTGGTCATGTATAATATGAAAAGACGAGCTCTAGGTCAATGCATACCACGAACAATGAGACAAAGTGCTATTTGCTTATCAGGTGACAGCGAAGAACACCAGCACCAGATGGAAATAGCGAGTCCCGCTGAAAGTATTGCGAAGACCGGTAAACATTGTAATAATTGACTTTGTACGGAGCATATTATAAATTTATATGTAAAATGTGCGGGAAGAAAATAACAGCTAAAATTTTATGTCTCTAAAGGTTTGACATTTTTTGCCTCGTAACCAACATATCTTGTATAAAACGTATGGTTTTATTTAAATTAGGTAATACTATACATATTTATTTCGGTAGCATTTTACGATATCGATTATGTTGTATGTACGTATTTTTTTTTACTAATAAAAATATTTAAAATAGCGCATTATATATAAAAATTGTTAAATCGATGAAACATAAAACGGTTATATATGTAATTAAATATTTAAAAAAAAAAAAGAAGAAAATAAAAAATAATCTTTTAAAAAACAGAAATAAATATTTTCAGCACTGCATTTACTAGACCCAACCCGACTATTCGTGTAATTTTACAGCATCCGTGTATCGGAAAAGGTTAATAAAATGTTGCGATTGTGATTTTACTTACTGTTTTGCTGTTTATTTGTTAAAAATCGTTACATTCTACACTGTTCGAATCATCAGATGGTCAATTTTCGCCACACGATGTCATTGTATTAGTGCGACGAAAGCTTTTAAAATTTCTCACTTTTTTTTTTTTTTTTATTAAAATATGCGCATCGTCTGAACTAAGTCTAAAAATCTACCTTATATTTTTATAATAGATTGCGAAATTCCGGCATTTAGCTAATTACCGATAGATAGGCGATGACGTATATTTGATTTTTTAATTATTTTTTTAGTATTGTTGCGAATCTTGTAAACTCGGTTTAATATTCGGCTCGATTAGTAAAATGTGCGAAATAAAGTCATTTCGTTTCGGAATTCCGTGGGACGACGTTTTTCGATCTTGCTGTTCAAAATTATCGATTAGCGCGAAATCTGTCAGTTCGACACTACGTAAGTGCCGTATGAAATTTTTCAAATATCGAACGTATGCTACTTTTGTAAAACGACGCAAATAAATTCATTCGATCTATCGTTATGATAATCAAGCTCCGTCTCTGTATCGGAGGTAAACGACTACTTACCTATACATATTTTGTTTGTACGGTGTAAGTAGCGTGCAAGGCAATCGTAATATAACGTTAGCACAGATAGACACACGTATTCAGGAGAACTGATTGCAATCGCTTTGTTGTCACGACACAATGCAGCCCGCTGGTTTTTTTGTTGTGCACTATATTATTTACCAGCGCGCATATCGTGTGTACGTGGTGGTTTGCCATTGCCTTCCACGCGATAATAATATTAGGATTATTTATATTTTTTTGATAATTTTTTTGTGTCGTCGATTGTATTCGTACTCGGTACCTTCAATATAGTTTAGTTTGTTGTAAAATTCACTCCACGCTAAACATGACAGAAGTTTTAATTCGTCCTACTAACTTCTACACGGACACCCGGACAGTTGTAATAATAATCAAATCAAATATATTTGTTATTACACACGAACACGAAGTGAAACAAAAATCTTACTAAGATTAACTTCCGCTAATGCGCATAGGTTGCGCGAACAGCGGTCTATATATTAATCTATATACAAATGATCTTGTACGTGCTTGCACGAAATAAACTAAAATCTTCCCACCGCCGCCCATATTGATATCGATACCCTCTTAAAAATAGTTGAAAATGTAAATTTATAAATAAATAGACATATATATCCGAGCATGTTGCGTCCTATAAGCTCTGGGACTGGTACTGTCAAATCGAAACTAGTAGCGCGATCTTCGAAAATTTAGGAACTTGTTTCTACATCTTTTTTTCTATAGGTGGTTACAAAGCGTTCGGAAGATTAGTTTCAGTTTGGTGTTACTTTACGCAACATATAGTAGTCGGTTACGTGCGTCATATCGCGAACAACGTACCGCGATTAAATTTTCTTTTAAATCTGGAAAAAATGCGACGGAAACGTACGATATGTTAAAATTAGCTTATGGCGAGTCTATGGTTTAGTGCGTTTGCGTCGGGTAGGGAGTCGATTGAGGACGAGGAGATGAGCGGGCAGCCTTGCACCACGAAAACGTCTGACATCACTCGCGTCGTCGATGTGTTGAACGAACATCGAACAGTTGGCTGTAGGCTGGTGGCAGACCTCACTGGTATTCCGAAAACGATTGTTCAACGAATTATAACGAACGATTTAAAGAAGAGGAAGCTGTGCGCGCGCTTTGTTCCACATTCGCTGACAGACGACCAAAAACAGCAGCGAGTTATGCGCGTCCTTAAAATGATCGAAAAATATCCAAATTTTCTTCAGAAAATAATCACGGGAGACGAGAGTTGGTGTTTTGCATACGACCTCGAAACAAAATGTCAAATTGCGGCGGAATGGTGCGGCAAAGATTCACCGCAACTCAAAAAACTTCGTTTTCAAAAATCGAAAGTCATGTTGATGGTTTTTTTTTTTATTCAATAGCTATTATCTACAAAGAATCTGTTCCTCAGAGCACCACTGTAAATTCTGCATTCTATAATGATGTTTTGGATCGCCTGTGTAAAAGAATCGTACGCGTCAGGCCGGAATTGTGAAATGATCGTTCGTTTTTCTTGCTGCACGATAATGCGCCGACGCACACAGCCGCCTGCCTTCAACGTTCAGTTTTTGGTAAAAAAAAAAATGGTCTCCAGACATGAGTCCTCCCTGACTATTTTCTGTTCCCGAAGCTGAAAATGGATCTCAAAGGAAATCATTTTTCCTCGATTGTAGAGATTGAAGCAGATGTGACGAGCCGACTCAAGGCGATCGAAGCCGAGGCGTTTTCTAAGGGCTTAAACAAGTTGAAAGATCGCGCTATTAGTTGTATTAAATCTAAGAGAGACTACTTCGAATAAAAATTTGTGGGTTTGGGAGCACCAGTCTCAGAACTTATGGGACGCACCGTGTATACACGTGCCTACTGCTATATTATACTTAAATACTTATCCACAATTTAATCGCACATAAACGTATATAGATCCACTCCTACACACTCACACATAACACTCATCTTTGTGCATACACGCGCCTACACTGAAACAAATATACATACATATATATATATATATATATATATATATATATATATATATATATATACAGGTACCCGTAAACGCAGGACGAATCGAGTGCCAACATTCCCAACACATGCGCACATATATTCAAACTCGTGTTTACACAATTACTTATTTATAATGTATTTCGACAAGACTTTCGTCGCCGCCTATGATTTATAAGATCATGTTTTACTACATTCGGCAACTTGATAGAATACGGCTCCTGCACATAAGGCCTACATCCTCGTATAGTATTTCTTAAACAACGGTACAAACGTTCTTTCTTTCTTTTACGAATCTCGATTTTCCCTCCCAAGATTCTTATATTAAAACATGTCCGATTTATACAGACGAAATTTACAAGGTGAACTTCGTACAAACTGTCAGTAATGAGTTTACATTGCGCATTTTATCGTTGATATTAATTATTTTGAATACCGCATTTTGTCGAACTTGCAATGGTGCAATGTGACACTTAACCTCCCGCCGTCAATGTATTACACTGTATGACAAAATACTGCGTTAAATAGTAAAATAAGTAATTCAACTTCCTCAGTTTTTTTTAACAACATACATAGCGTGTGCGTACCATTTTAATTAGCTAATCGAATACCGAGATATTTAGTGTTATCAACTCTATTATTAACAAAGTTGTTACTTAGTCTTACAGTTAGATTCTGCCACAGACATTGCTCTTGATTACTGTAAACAATGTACTTCGTTTTCGTTTCATTCAAAATTAATCGATTACGAGTTAACCATTTAAATACCTTATCCACGTTACTATGAATAATAATAATAATAATAATAAAGGAAAAAATAAAAATAAATCAATCGTACGCGATTGATACAAAAAAAGTAATTTAATTATTGCGATAATGATAAATACGAGAAATGCTAGAAAATTGAAATATTTCGGACACATAATTCGTCACTCAGAACAATTCACCATCTTATACAACACCAAGATCATGGACAACAGATCATCAGGAAGAAAACGAATAACGCGTATAGAAAATTTGGTACAGGTGGTATTGACTACAGTTGAACTGAAGTTCATTAGATAGAAAAGGAATTGGTAAAATGTTGCCCGACGACCAGTAGCGGACATAACACCATGGTGATCATGATAATGATATATATATATATATATATAATGTTCTTTTTTTGAGTGTGTACGCACTTTGTTAATGCTCTTGAGTATGTGCTTTTGTCTATAGACAATCGCTTCTTGATTTCCGAGTAAAAGCCAACTGTGTTAAGTATTTTTTTTTTTTAACTAGGGCATTAACTTTTTTCTTCTAGATTGCTGGTTCCTATTTCAGCAGCTATTTTTTTCTCTTGTTTATAACTGTTGGCAGGCTCTTCGTTTTTAATCTATTTTGTTTTAAAACATCCTTGTTCAACATAGATTATTTTCAATACACTTTTAAAAATTCAATTTTCAAACACCTGTGTTTTTACTGTTTATGCACCCCGCTTCATATTAACACCGTATAATACACACACACACACACATATATATATATATATATATATATATATATATATATATATGTATATGATAAATTGTCGTTATATCTCATAGGACGCCGTGATCACGATAATCCAATTAACTCATGAATGGTTTTTTTCCACTGGCGTATGTCCATTGCCATGGTTTGGCTTCTAATATTAGTTTTTCTAAAAACTTCTGCCTCCTTATTAATGACCATAATTATGTTTATTTGAAGTCCGAAGGTAATACTCGCAGTCTGCAATTTGGCCAGCAATGATGTGAGACTATCTTTTGAAGTTGTTATTAGCACTTTGTCATTAGCCTATCTCAAATTGGAAATTCGTTTTCCTCCAATAGGAAAACCATCGTCGCAGTCAATCTGAACCTACCTAATAATTAGTTCACCATAAGCATTAAGTAACAATGGACATAAGATGTATCCTTGTCTTACTCCACGTTTTAAATTAAACAGTTTGGACCATATATCATTGTCCACATTTACGGACGCTTTACTGTCCTTATAAAGGTTGTGAATGAGGAATATTAAATGTTCAAGGGCTCCAAGATTGTGTAGGCATTCCCATAATTTATTCCATTTAACACAATCAAAGGCTTTGGCATAATCAATGAAAGTAAGATAAACTGGTACATTATATTCTCTTGATTTTTCAATTATCTGCCGTAAATTAAACATGTGTTCTCTCGTACCAACGTCCCTGAAACCTTTTTGATATTCGGAAATTTCATTAATAATGAACGCCCGTTATCTGTTATATTAATGCTATCGTTCGGTAATTAACGCAATCCATTTTCGAGCCTTTCTTGTGCACAGGTACGAAGTGTGAAAGTTTCCATTTCTCAGCCAAATTCCTGTTTTCAGATTGTATTACAAATATGCAATATTGCTTTCTCAGTTATTTGTGAAAGATCCTGGAGTATCTCCTCAGTAATATTATCCGGACCGCATACCTATATTAGTGATTAACTTCGATTTTATTTTGTTTTGCTAAATTCATAAAATCACTACTCTCCAATACATCAACATTATATATATATATATATATATATATATATAATAATCATCATCACCACCATCGTCGTATTGTTCGTTTCCGAACGTCGTGACTAGTCATCGTACGTTTACGTTTATTTTTACGTACAAAATGAGCTAGCATTCAAGGTACTATTTATATGCGACGCAGATGCGCGTACATATGATGTTATACGGAGTGGAGTGTCACTGCCTTCTCCGTGATAATTAAGAATTAAATAATGATGGAAAACTTTCTATATCGCGTGTTGGTTCCGAATCTTCGACCGTCGAATTGACAGTCGAACACTCTAACAACTACGCCACTGCGATAGATTATATATACCACAAACCATAATACATATTTCTTTAGTGAAACAAATACCTTCGAATATAAACATATTTACGATTAGTAGATTAAAAGTAATTACAATATATAAGTATAATAAACATATACATTATATATAACACACACACACATACGATATATATATAATCAAATAACATTTGTACGAGAGTTCGATGCCATCCTCTAAGACTAGTGTTTCTGAAAACTTTTACAATGCATCGTTTAATAAATCATCATATCTCGACATTATCGTTTACTAACGTATTTTCTCCACACACTAGCGTCCCCGTCGAAAATGACTGTAAAGTTCTTTATGTTATAAAAATCGATTGTGAAAATTTTTTAACGAATATCGAATATCCCAACGTTCTCTATCCCAGCTATATAATTTACCCGAGTCAATATCAGTTTGTACAGCAGAACGTCTTGCAATCTATAAAGCTTTAAAATACATATCTAAGCAAGCGCAACCAAATAAATATATAATATACGCAGATTCGTATAGCGCTCTTCAACATATTCAGCAACATATCAAAAACACAAATACAGGTACTTTCAACCTAAAACACATAATCAATATCATTATCTCGAAGAACAATGAACTTCTTGTTCTTCTACGAACACCAGCTCATTCAGGAATAGTCGGGAATGAAAACATTGATAGAATAGTTAAAACGTCTCCCCCAAATCTAAAAACAATAAAATCAACACACATTACCGATTTACATACAGTCCTTTCACAAACGATTAAAACATATTAAAAATTCTGGGAAACCCAATGTGCGCATACACACTTGTATCAAATTAAGCCGAGATTAGGAAACTGGAAAACAGTAGAGCAGAGAAAAAGCGAAAAAACGCCACCTAGACTACGCACAGGACACACGTTACTTACTTCACAACACCTACTCAACGGGGGACTACCCATCTGCCACGAATGCAATTCGCAATTAAATATAAACCACATACTATTAGAATGCACAAATTGCCAACGTATAAAATACAATCTAAACTATGATAAAAACAATACTCGAAGATAACCCAAACAAAGTTAAAAATCTTTTACAGTATCTTACAGACACTAACTTAATAAATAGTTTACAACCGACTTTAAAATACAAATGAGCAATCGAGCGTCTATTAATAAAATAATGAAAAAAAAAAAAATGTTAGTAAACTACGAATAATACTAAAATTCTACGACAAACGTAGTAGCATAAAACCGACGACATTATAATTTCCAACTTATCGGCTACATTACATTAATATACACGTATATTCGCTATTACATATATATATATATATATATATATATATATATATATATATATATATATATATAAAATAAGTTATGGTTATAGTATTACTATTATTTAAATCTTTATTCTTCATATTACTAATTTTTATTACTTTTACTCTAGCAGACTTTTTTAAGGTACATATTCTGTAATTAAAATATTCGCATTATCTACTATTTCATACGTTCACATTTTAGTACTAATTTAATAAGAAATAAAAAGTACACGTCTTTAATTTCGTCCGCCCGACTTTTATGTATTTTCCTACAGTAATACGCATTTGCCCCGCTTTCAATACTTTTAAATCTTCTTCTCCGTATACGATTGTACCCAATTCCTCTTCAGCTCTCAAAAATTTAATTCTTCCTTGAAGCCTCTAATTTAACTACATACATCTAACTACTACCTAATTGCTGCGCTAATCCTAGAAGCTAAAACCGGCCCTTTGAATAACTAAATTAAATAAAATCAAAAATCAAAAATCAAAAAGATAACTAAAAAAAAAAGATAATTCAGAATGACGGCTGCAGAATACCCTTTTAATATGGCACCAAATACAATAAAATCAAGTATATACATAATACACTAGGTTCGTCTTATATTATAATTTTATCCTTAAGACCTCCCGCCAGCCTCATAACAGGTATATTTTAACCTCAAGTTTTTCTTTACACTTTTTTCTTTATTTAAAATTCTCTTTTTTCTTACTAAATTCTGGTTTGTTCGTGCCCTTCATTTATTTATCTTTCCTTATTTTAATATAGCTTTCGATTTTCTTTCGACACAAATAAATACACACACACGCACACGCACACACACTTATATATAACACACAATTGTCTTGACAATTCTAACGATATTACGAGCAGTGACAAGAGACTTGTCTAGAACAGACATCAGCGCTTCATTCGGGTTTTATATAATTAACAACTTTCACTGTGTTAGACAAGCATATTCTATCCTTTTTTCCTCTTACACTTTCCGAATGCTTATTAGACGTTGGAGAGAATTTGTACCTCTCACCACATGTCCGATAAAAACCTATCCCGTTTGACAAACCTATCTATGTATATTCAGTTTCTGAAAAACATATACATTCGTTTTCCGGTCCATCCACGATATTTTTAATAGCCTCCAATATGTCCAACTTTAAAATACGTCTATTCTGCTGATACATGCAATAGTAAGGAACCAGATTTCGTTTCGCGCGCATAAAAGTAGCTATTGGCCAGACCAGTTTAGCGATTTTAACTTGACGATTCAGCGTCAGTTCTGTATCCTTTCAGATGTTCGTTAGCCTAACTGTAGCACTGCGCGCTAATATGTCCGACAGACAGTTTTCACCCCGTTGGTTAACATTGATCCAAGTTAAACAAAATTATCTACCATATCCAATCTGCGTATATATTATTTCGCTTGACCTCGTCACTTTTATTTTATATATTATCACGATTTTAGTCTTAGTTTTATTAATTAGTAATCTATAGTGCCTACATTTTAACCACATACACACACACACACATATATATATATATATATATATATATGTATAAAATTTTCAGAAACAATGAATATCTGCGATTTGCTACCAGGAGAATTGTGCTCGCAAATTTGCATTCCTAAAAACGGTAGTTATGAATGTAGATGTAGTGAAGGTTTCTATTTGACGACTGATGGAAAAACCTGTTTGAAGCAGATAAACGATCCGTAACGTATTTAATTTTATTTACTAAATTCCAGAATCGATTTATTCGATATAATTTTTTATTAATTAAAACTTAATACATATGTGTGCATATATATACATACATACACACACACACACACATATATATATATATACACACACAAACATATATATATATATATATATATATATATATATATATATATATATATAAAACAATAGTAAACGCATTATTAAAAAAAGAAAATTTGTGGAAGGTACTTTCGTGTAACATATTACAAATGAACGTACAATATTATATATTAACATTAAGTTCATCTGAACACTGAATAATGATTAGTATCAGCTATGATTTCAATCGTATATTTTAACGGTCATGAACTTCACCGCGAAGTAATAATAAAATTCGGTAATATAAATTTATCTAATTACAATACGTAAAATTTTCAGATGTAAAAAATTAAATCCTTGCGATCAGATATGTACCAGTACAGAAAATCAAGCAGTGTGTTCTTGCAAAGATGGTTTTAAACTTTCAAGCGATAACAGAACGTGTGTCGGTAATTAAATTTCTAATCGAATATCCGGACTAGTCAGCCATGCGCGAACATAAATTATTGTCGAATTACGTTTAAATTTATTCTGAAATATGTTTTCTTCTTACCTTTACAACAAACAAGCTTTATCAATAAGTAAGAAATTACACTACAGCCTCCGATAATGACGAAACTGGTTAATTTACAACGGAATCATTCAGCGTAATTTAATTGTCTCCTCCGGGAATCGATGATTTGTAGTCGATTGTCACAAATTATTAATGCGCCAGTTTTCAGTTCAAGAACGAATTACTTAAAATTCTTTTTGACACTTCAGTACAAATATAGAAGTGAATAATAATAATAATAATAATATTTATTAACACAAAACTAAAACAAATAACCGTACCATACTAACGTGCAACAAAACCTTCCTACAGCAACAGACGCGATATCACATTCTGAGGCTGCTTCCAGCGGGGGAAACGCTGAAATTTTTATCTAAAATGAGACAAAACGATAGTCGATTAACTGAATTTCATTTTTCTTTCGAACGAGGCCGAATAAAAGTAAAATATGAATAATTGACAACCTGACCACACACACATGCGAACCTAACAGATAATTATGTTCTAATATAAATAATTATAAGATAAAATGACACGTAACGTGATTGTATTATCGTTAATGTAATTTTTTCTTTTTCTAATTTATAAATGCCCGTTATTTCCTTCACAGATATTAACGAGTGTCAATTGAATCTACATACATGTGACGAATTACAACGTTGCGATAACACTTTTGGTTCTTATCAATGCATTCGATTCACTGGTTGCGGCACTGGCTACACGCTAAACAGTAATACTGGAGAATGCGAAGGTATATATATATCAAAACCATTCTTAGGACTGATGACTACATGATGATTATATATATATATATATATATATATATATATATATATATATATATATATATATATATATATATATATATATATATATATATCAGTCTTAGGACTGATGACTACACGATGATGATTATATATATACTAGCTGACCCGGCAAACGTTGTCTTGACAGAACATTGTATATTATTACACGTTTTGACTGCAATGTGTAAAGTTACCCGAGATGTAAACATTTTAATTCAGAAGTTACAAACAAATATTGGAATTATTATGTACAAAAGGAACACAATGAAGCAAAATTAAATTAAACAGTCACGTGGAAAGAAATATTTAACAAATACAATAAAAATAGTACTTACCCTAATAACTATTAACAATTGGTGATGCAATAGACTGTTTTAAAAAATCAACGCACACGACCCATCGAAATTACAAAAACACATTTTTCGTCGACGATGATCGCTTCCGTACAATGAACCTGTTTTATAGCGCCCTCTTTTTTTCCTTATTGTAAACAAAACAGTTCCGAAAACAACTCAGAGATCGCGCTACACATATCATAAATCGCGCAAAACAAAACAATTCAAGTTTTCCCTTTTTCCTGAGGAAACTGTGACATCCTGATGGGTTCAATTATAAATATAAACCTTCCGTGGATCCACCCAAGTATGCACACAAAATTTTATGAGAATTGGTGCAGCCGTTTAGAAGTAGTATGGGAACTAACACACGTACAGAAGAATTTTATATATATATATATATAGATATATATATATATAAAATTTATTGATATCGTACCTCGATATTCAAAGTTAATTTTAAATTCACGGAATCAAAATACTTGTATTTTTTCAGTCATCACAGAAGCCAGTACGATGCATTTTATACAATCAATATCGGGTATTACTATTTATTCTGTTTTATTTCATCTAATTCACGATAAATGATATTACTCCAATAATGATATATTCAGTGCTTTAATCAGTTGAAATACTTCATACTCTAGATGTGCCAACTTCTTTGCTTCTTTATGTTAATTTCATTACGATACCATTTTATCGACGTAAACACAATCATCGGTGTTTAATAAAATTAAATGTAAAAAATATTAAATGATTACACCAAACGATATCACGTAATTAATGAACATTTTCAAACATTATCGAAAGATAATCGTACCGTGTATTAAAAATTGAGATCTAAAATTCGGGAAAAATTTATGAACACGAACTAGGTATTAGATTAATAATTGAAACGTTCGAATATTTAATATAAAAATCTATTAAACTTTTGTTTATTCGTTCGTCTATTCGACCGAATATAACGAAACGATTGCCTTACTGAATTTATATAAAACTCCGACATTACGGGAAATTAATATCTACATTACGTATTACGTACGTATATAATTTATTCAAGAAACGGATTAAAATATTTACAAATGAAACACACTTACTCGAATAGGTAATATTCATTTATGAACAAAAAACCGTTTATATTGCGCAGAATTAAATAAATATATTTAATTCATTATTCCGATTACGACAGACGACGATGAATGCAGCCTCGGCAATGATAACTGTCATACATTGGGACCTTCGTACGAATGTAAAAATACATTAGGTTCATTTCGATGTGTTAAACGACACTGTAAAAATCGTTTAGATTGCTCGGACAGACGTGAAGTAATACCGACTTACACATTCGCGTCGAAAATTTCCAACACACCGCGACCAACGTTAAACCCGGACATTTGCATAGGTAAGAATTATATTGCTAGTAGTAATTAAACACGGCCAAAAATGAAAACATACCTATTTCTTATCAAAACTTACCCTAATGATAGCGAACACAATCTAAATATGGCAAATAATCGATATACAATAATTTACAACGTACGGTAAACTTCCGACATCTCTTATGAAATCAATTTATAAGAAAACCCTGTACTTAATATTAAAATCATTGATCTGGAAGGGGAAAAAGTTAAAATATAAAACATTTATAATGACGTAGAGATTCGACGAATATAACAAAACAACAAAGTTAAAATCACTAAAAGTTTTTTCTTTATGAAAAAACACACAAAGCTTTTCGATCAAGTGAATATTTAAATTAATATTACAATTCACAACAACTGAACAAAATGAAGAACAGTATTAATGAAACAATCTGCAGTGAATGTCTCATTTTGTTTAGTTTTTGTGAATTGTATAATCTTAATTAATATTTTTTCATTTTATATTTTTTATCTATTTAAATATTCACTCGATAATGGCATAAACAAAAGCTTTATGATTTATCGTAAAGAATTTTTTTTTAGCGATTTTAATAACTTTTTTTTTTTTTGTTTATTTTAATATCACTACATTACACATTCTTCGGAATATAACAAATTATAATTTACAAAATATATAATATTTTCAAATCTTACCGCTGACTCGTCACTAACGTCCTTGAAAACAAGTTTCAAAAACAGTCGTAAAATAAATTACTCCAATATGTAATGAATGAATGTATGCGGGTTTTGTTAGTGGTTTTTCCCGTATTTTTTATTTTAGTTATGAGCAACTGGGTATACCTTTTTAAACTAGTATACGTAGTAAGAACTGTGTTCGGAATGCGTTGTATTATTTATTTGTTTTTTTGTAACATATATTTATTTTTTTTGTAAATACACTTTTTATCAATCAATCAATCAATCAAATGGAAGTTCATTTAAGTAAGAGAAATCATAAAATAATTAAGAAAAAAAATATATATATATATTCTGTCCAATAGAAATTTTACTAATAATCAATAAACAAATTCCTTAACATATAAAATAGTTTACATAAAAAAAAGTATACATCAAATGCATCGAGCAATACACGAAAACCTCGCTTCTAATTTGACAACTAACATTCACAATATTAATCACTAACGCTCTCTATATAGCAGGTTAAACCTTATCGTCGGATAAACTTAACGAGTACAAAAAATTAATATATGATGTAAAAAAAATGCGTGGAAACCTTACTTTTAAGTTGGTATACAAATTTCCTTACACTTAACAGAGTTACGTCTCAAAACAAATTTATTATGTAGTCATTTTAACAAACAAATCCCATAAAAAATTGTTAGAAATATGTAAGAATGAGATAACTAATTTCCTGAAACATAAATATGCATGTATATATATAAATCTATGTTAAATTATCTAACGATCATTTATAAAGCGCATAAAATCTTAAATAAACAGTATACATAAATAATAGCAGTTTTTGTAAAACATATTTCTAATTAAACAACGGACATCGCCAATGGAAATATATACAAATACATACAATAATTTTTAATATATACATCAAAGCTCACTCTGCTTCATGAAAGTAATCGCTTGAATATAAATAAACATTTAATTAAAAAAAAAACAATGGATTTTAACGAAACAATATACCTAAAAACACTCGCAAAATTATAACGCTAAATGGAATTTTTACGAGCGATTCAACCAATTATATAAAAAAAGTTTCTAGAAATAAACATGAATAATAACGATGCATAAGGAAACTTTACTTCTAAAAAGGGAACTGTTGTCCTGATAACTATGTCAATAAGCCGAACATGATGAGGTGCACTTACATAACATGTTAAACACAAAAAAATAAATCCATTCTTACTGGAGATTTCACAACCAACCTACAAAACATTATGAAGCATATTGAATGAAAATTGTTAAATAAAAATAATAGGAATTACAAGATAACTTACATCTCAGCAATCGGATATCATTTTAAACGTGCGAATTGTTAAATAACAAAAAAATATACATAAATAACTCGTGATTGAGGCAAGTTTAACGAAAAAAAAAATATTCAATAAGTAAACAAATTTAAACAATGTATAAAAAATATTACTTCTAACTTAATAGCGGACATTTTTACACACGACGCTAGAAAACAGATTTTTTTTAACATTCACTTTAACATGCAGGTCCCTAAATTGTTGGCACGTGTAATGATTATATAAAAATAATGATTATATAACAATTTATGAAAGTTCATTTAAATAAGAAAACTATATTCAATAAATTGGTGCACATAAAAATTGTTTATGTATTATATAGCGCATAAAATGGTTTGAACAAAAAAAGTGTATCAATAAAAGTAATACCGAGTTGATATATATATATTAATGAACGGTGATCGTAAAATACAATGCCAAGTGAGAATCTTAATCTACAAAACATTATGCAACGCATAATACAAAATTTCGAAAACATCTAATATACTATAATTTACCAAATAACGATATTCAATGTTGACCTAACCATTAATACGTTAACAATACGTAAATTCAAATCCATATATAAAAATTAAAAGGTTTGTGAAAACATCTGTTTCAATATTTATAAAACCGAAAAACGACGAATTTAAAAAAAAAAAAAAGTACGCATAAAATAATTTAATCTACAAAAATAACAATAATAAAACTCTTACTTGTAATTCAACGATCAAGATTCAAGAGCTTCTGCCTAATAATTGTGATAAAGTGAACGGTACCCGTCGACAGTGTTATATAAATAATGAAACATAATGATTTTCAACATAAATGTACACGTAAACAACGTACCGAACAGAAAATATAACCATTTACTTACTGCCGGCACAATAAACAAACTGCGAAAGATTATAAAACTACTTAAACATATAAAAATATAAGGGAGTGATCACACACATGTACAAAATAAATTCGTATGTAAATAAGAACAACGCAATAATTTATACAAAAAAATGTATGTATATAAAATAATACGTTATATAAAAAATATAATGCCAAATGAAACTCTTATTAGTGATTCAACCGATTTCTTAAATATAACAACGAAGTATATAAAGCGGTTAAACGTTAGAAAAAAAAAACACCGATAATAATGACGGGTACATCTTACTTCTAAATCAACAATTAGATCCTCGCATATTATCAATAAAGGAACATCATGAATTTCTATCTTACTACAGATTCAACAACGAACTTTCAAAACATTAGGAAGCATATTAAAGGAACGGTTAAATAAATAAAAATAATATAAATTTATAATAGGAATTACACGACAAAAAAAGAATTATAATTTAGCAATTTACATCGTCAATGTTAACTGTCAACATTATAAATATATTGAATTGTATTTTTATTTTATTTCAGCTGTTTTTATTATGCTTTTTATTTCTGCCAATGAGAATTTTTTTTTTTTTAAATTATTTCTTTCGCTATTTTTTTATTGTTATATATATATATATATATATAATATATTGCTTTACTCATTATTTCAGAAAAAGACGAATGCATCGAAAATCCGCGCATTTGTGAACATGAGTGCATAAATACTTTATGTTCATACAGATGTGCTTGTCGCCAAGGATACAAATTGCATTCTGACAACCGGTAAATATACGTATCATCAAGATTACAAGAATAATATTCATTAACACGGTATCACTATATTTATACATATTAGTTATTTCTTTTTATAGGCATAGTTCTTATACAGAATAATTTATGATTTTACTTTAACTCGGAGTTAAATTACTAACATTTAGTTATGAAAAGTAAACCACACTTAATCTAAGACAGATAATCATTATTTATTTACGAATAATATCGACATTATTTATCTACATTGCGAACATAATATCTATATATTTATACACATTTTAAATATGTAACAATGCACTTAATCTATTATGCACATTTTTCATGAAATACAAATTTTACAGCTCCTGCATCGATATAGATGAATGTAAGCTATTTGAATATCACAATTTGTGCGTTGGAATCTGCATTAATCAACCGGGATCGTATAAATGTCACTGTCCGCCCGGTTACAAACTTGGTTTTGATGCGATATCTTGTCAAGGTATGAATACGCCGTCGCACAAATAATAAGTAGTAAAAATAATAATGAATTAATGTTTAACAGCAAACATAAATATGTCAAACTTCGTTTAAATATAATATTAAAATATATTTACTTCCATACACCATCTATCGAAATGTTTTCGAAATAATGTATTTACAAGTTTAGTACTAATAACAATTACGAATATATTTTTAAAAAAATTATGTTCAATCGTGTTATACCTGAAAATAATACCATTTGGCTACTGTTAAAATGTTCAACTTAGATATTTTAAAGAACGCATATTAGGTAATTTTTTGTTCCTTATTAGTGAAATATCAAAAATATTCTGCAAGCTATCAAAATATAAATTACGAGAAACAACATTTAAAAATTAGTATATATTATTATTATTTTTTTTTTTAATAAAGATTTCATTGGGACTAATTACATTTACCATAACCTAATTACAGGAGGATTTCACTAGTAGTTAAATTATTTTATAAAAAATAATAAAATTAAATATTAATACGATCCAGATGATGTTTTCTTTTCAGCCGACGGGTGTCTTTAGAATCATCTAATAGTAAAACTGCTTCAACGTTCGGATGGAGGTGAAGACGATTAATGTAGCTGTTTGACTTCTGGTGAATGATAACAGGATCCGAATCGATTTTGAAATCGATGCGAAGTTAGGCGTTCGAGACAAAGGTGCTCTTGAAATCATATAGATAAACTTGTTTTGAAATTTTTCAAGAATTTCGAGATCGGATTTGGCTGCAGTTTCCCAGATCTCTGCGCCATAGCTCCATGCTGGTCGGAAAATTGAAGTATATATGAGCTTCTTGCTTTCGAGACTAAGCTCAGAATGAGGCTGAAGGAGCCATCGAAAGTTGGGGAGAGCAGAAGGTCCAACATTTTGCGTTTTATTCTAATATGCTCGTGCCAATTGAGCTTGCAGTCAAGATGCGGAACCTAAGTAGCGAGCAGAGTTAGAAACTGGAACCGGTTTTCCATCTAAATAAGTTGAAATGTATCCACGGTGTCGAAGAGAAAAGTCTACTCGTACGGACTTGCTGTCATTTAGTTTAATTCGCCAGGTATGATCCCAAGTTGAAATATTGTCTACAGCTGTTTGAAGGATACATGCAGCTGTATTATGACTGTGATTATGTGAAATTATTGCAGTGTCGTTGGCAGAAAGATTTGTTGTCGACCCAGGTGTTTTGAGGAAAATCCATAGTATAAAGTAGGAAGAGGATAGGATACAGAGCCTTGTGGAACACCAGCACGAATGCTAATGTAGTGCGTAGTAGCTGATCCACGATTTATATAGAACTGTCGATCAGTTAAGTATGCAATGAGTAGCCTGCAAAAGCCCGGTGAATAATAACTTTTAATTTTGTGAATTAAGTCAAGGCGCCAAACTTTAAGCAGCACTGACATCTAGAAAAACTGTCGTAGCAAATTCTTTGTTCTCAAGTGCTTGAGTTGCAGTATGTATAAGACGGTGAAATTGCTCAACGGTTGCATGCTTTTCACGAAATCCAAACTGAACATCTGGTATTAAATGTTTGTTTACAATAACTGTCCGAATAATGTTTTCAAAGATTTTCGCAATGATAGGTAATAATGGGCCGGTAAGATCCAGGATCCTCGGCTGGTTTCCCTAGTTTGTGAATCATGATCATTTTCGCAATCTTCCAAGTGCGAGGTACACACCATAGACGAATACAAGCATTTATCATCGTCGACAGATAGACAATCCCTTTCTTTGACAATTCTTTGAACATGACAGTGTTAACTTATATTTGATGGGGAAAAATTATATGGTAATATTTACTACATAATCAAAATGATTACAATAAATGTAATTCATTAATTCAATTATCTGTTTTCAGATATCGATGAATGTCTAGATGAAAATTTATGCAAAAAAGATGGAGGCATATGCTTAAATATTAGAGGAGATTACCGCTGCAATCATATTACTTGCCCGGTTAATTACATCACAGATCCTGATCATCAAAAGTAAGCAGTATTAACTTTAAATTTGTTTGTGTGCGTGCAGTCTGTTCAACTGAACAATAGGCAGCACTAGCACTGATCTGTTTTAAACTAAAATGCTTCCCAGCGGTCGCTATTCCTTAATTTTTAGTTGTATGAAATGAAATACTATTTGATCGTTACGGTTGGTTTCCTAATTCGATCTGACTACGTCTCTTTAGTCGTCTGAATGACACGCCATTGCGTAGGACGTTGGCTGCTAGTGGACTGATATGGGTTTCAAGCCGAAGCAGGTATCTTTTAACATGGGGCTGACACAATATTACGCAAAACTTTTGATTGAAATTTTTGTATTATGTCTATGTTTTGCTCGTTGTACCCGAAATCTGTATACCGTATGACCAAATTGATTTTAAAATTGCTTTATAAAGTAATACTTGATTTTCGAGCGACAGTACTAGACCGCGCATTGAGGAACCAGGGAGTGTCAGATAATTATAGAGAACTTATAGGAGATATGTATACTAATATGAAGGCAAGACTAGTTACGGAGATAAAAGGGGGAATACTTTGCTATAAGGCGTAAGGCAAGGAGATCCATTATCTCCATTATTAGAAATATTTCGAGAGTTGGATTGGAATGATAAAGGTATAAACATAAACGGAGCAAGGTTAAACAATCTTAGATTTGCTGATGATGTAGTGATTATATCGGAAGATATTAACGAGTTACAAGTCATGTTAAATGAATTAAATGAGATGGAAAAAAAGTTGGCCTAAATATAAACCTAGATAAAACTAAAATAATATCAGCGGATAAAAGTATAACAAGAATCTTAATAGATAATAAGGAAATTAAAAATGTAGAGAGTATAGTGTACTTAGGGACAGATGGTAACCCTAAAGGATAAAACAAGGAGAGAAGTAGACCGTAGAATTGCACTTACCTGGAAAAAATACGGGTCGCTTAAATATATTTTTAAGGGACCTTACAGTAATAGACTGAAAAGAGAAATTTTAAACCTGTGGCGTTTTAGCTACCCTAACGTATGGATGTCAAACATGGTCAAATTCGAATATTATCAGAAACAAAATTTTGACTTGCCAGAAATGCCATAGAAATATCAATGGTGGGAGCTAGAGATTAATGGATAAAATTAACATGAAAATAATTAAAGATAAATTAAAAATTAATTATAATTTCAACTGGTTAATAAGAAGGAAGAAATGGGATTAGGTCATGTTGCGAGAATGGATTCTGGGAGATGGACAAAAAAATCACAGATATGAGAAAAGGAAAAGGGGAAGACCTGAAATCAAATGGGACGATGATTTCGCTAAAATGTTAAGACACAAGCAGTATCAAAGGGTGGCTTGCGACAGGTTAGAATGGGCTCGGTTGAGCCCGTTTTCAGGGCTAAAAGATATATTATCGATAATTTTACGTCATAAATATAGATTATAGATTATATGTTTGTGGCTAATAAAAAAAAAAAAACGCATGGAATGTTGTTGAGGCGACATATAAAACGAATAAACAAAATTCTGTTTCCTATGTTGCTAGGAAAATTGAAGAACCAAGGAATTACTGGAATTGAAGGTTGAATATTCCTGAATTGCTCGGCCGAATAGCAATGCCTCCAAGTTCAAAAATTCCTTGTGCGAAAACTTAATCACAGATAAAATGTCCCTAACAGATGTATTTAAGTAGAATCAGCCATTTTCGAGGGCGCTTCCAGCAAGATTGTCTACGGTATCATCCCAAGTGGTTGGAAATCCAAACAAATTTGACATCAACGCGTTTCAGAGATAGATCGTAAATATTTCTTAGAATATCGTAGATTGATGGAAAACAGCGGCTATTAAACGAGGAATTAAAAACAGCTTTACGTGAATCCGTGAAAATGACTACATTCCAACATATTTGCAGAAGTGTAAAAGAGAAGCGCCCTGAGAACAGCAATTTGAGCATATACTTATCACCTAAGAATTGTTGTCGAATGGAAAGTGGGGGAATTTTACATTCAATTTCTAAAGCAGCCACCTAAATTAAGACGAAGACAGGTATTTTGTAGAATGTTCAGTTTGTTTAACGAATTATAACACGCATTACCGTAAATAAAACTGCCATAATCTATAACGCTGCGAATGTAGGATTTGTATAAACGGGATCACCTATGCAAGCTTTTGAATTTTTTTAAAATAACATTTGGATGTGATCTGACCGAGATAGCTTATTATCAAGTACGAGACCAAATATCTATATCAACCGGGATTTGTATCCGGGGTGGTCCAAAACCCCCCCCCCAAAAAATTAAATTCATAATAAAAATGAATAAAATATACACAATCGAGTGTCTAATAAAATTCGACAGGCAAAACAAACTATAAACGATCACGAACAACAAGGAAACAAATAATAACAACAACAACAAAAAAACACTGGTCTGGATCAGATTCGAATGCCGAACGGCTCAACCAACGGCCATTTTTTTTTTCTTTGTGTTGCACAGTCAGCTGAATTTTCAATTAGCAGACAGAATGTAACGAATATTTCCTAACAGTACTTTTTGCAATCTAGGCTGTTTTTCACGCTCTTTAACATGAGGTTTTATTAGCGATAACGCGAGCTCTTTCAAATATTCTGTTCTGTTTCGATTATCATTTTAGCTGAAAAATTGTTCGGAGTTTACAAGTTACACGCCTTCTCGATATGTACTTTATACTTTTCTAAACTCTGGGAGGTTTAAGCCCGCGGTAGACCACCCCGTGAGTGCGCGCCACTGATCTATATTAATTTCACTGCAACATCCATGTGAAATCCACATTATAAGCTGAAAATACTTTAGAAGATTTTGTCCATTTTTATATCAGTAAATTTTTTAATATAGAACATACGTTTTACACACTCATATACGCTGATGAACAATTATGAAAAAATATAAAAATAAATCATACTATTAATATGCTACGTTTTAAATTGCAGTCGATGTAAAAGAGCGCCAGGATTCTGTATCGTAAACACACCGGAATGTATGAAAATGCCAACCATGTACTCCTTTCATTATATCACGTTTGCATCCAACATCAAGATAGCTCCGACATCCGGTCTAAATTTATTCAGTATGCGAGGTCCGATACCTTATAATTCTTCTATTACATTTTTCTTAAACGTTATCGAAGTACAAGCACCACCTGGCATACTTAAAGCTACGAAAGAGAATTTTAAATTAAGTCAGATAGGATATAATCAAGCAATCATTTCTCTTGTTAAATCTATCCAAGGACCGCAAGAAATCGAATTAAATTTAATAATGCGATTTACTTACAATACGGTGCACGAAGGATTTTCAATTTCGAAGTTGTTTATTTACGTTTCCAAATATGAATTTTGATTACCAATAAATTTTTATAATAAAACAACTTAATTTTTCACAGAGCTTACAAAAACAATTTAAAACCAATATAAAATAATAATCACAACATTTAGCGTATGTATTAATCTCTTTTATTTATCCGTAAGTATTACTACTAAATTACTTGTTTTAGCAGCCACAAAATACTCCCAAATATAGTCGATTTTTTAAAAATTAGCAATTTTTTTTTTTTAATGTTTATAAATGAACATAATTGTCGGAGGAAACCATTTTATCTAGTAGTAAATGAAAAAATAGAAAAAGCACAAATTTATATTTAAAAAAAAAAATCGAGAGTAAACAATTTATTTTAACCCTTTTAATCGCAATGTCCACTATATGGTACGTAGAATTTTAATGATACATTAAATTTTTTACTTTCCGATTAATGCGAAATGTGTCCATTTTAAAAATATTTATTATTTATATAAATACATTAAAAATTATCGACAGTTCACCTAAGAAGCAATATTATATATAATAAATGTAGAAAATTTATACTTTATGTAAACATTATATAATGTATGCCTGACAGGATTAAGTAAGAAAAGCTAACGATTTTTTTTTTTTTTTTTTTGGCCCAGTTTTCACCCTTTGGCCAGTTTAAATTGTTCAGAGTATAAACTTATATTATTAGCCCTAATAAAATTTTATAATCTACGCGCATCCAAGCAGGTAGGATCCACAATAAGTTCTTCAAGTTGTATTAAAAAGTTCAGACATAAAGCTGTCTCTATTTTTGTAGTTTAGGCAGGACCAGATCTGATGTTCGATGCTATCTTCGATATTACATATCTCACACACTCCCATTCTGATGATCCCCAATTTGACAAGATGACTAGGTGAACAGTTACGACTACTCCTTAGTCTAACAAGCGCAAAGACGAAATCTTTATATATTTAAACCAGGGCTCTTTTGGAATTGTCTTTTGTATAGTGGCATATTTTTTACCTTTTAACAAGCTTTGGAAATTCGAAATACGATTGAAAAGCGATACAACATTTACTTAAGCTTCGGCATGTTTCCATTGTAGTTTAACGTGCTTCTCAATAGCCGGAATTAGATCCGATCGAGTAATCGCATCCGCTATCTCATTTCCACTGACGCCACACAGTAGGCACACTTAAACTTCACCTTGGTTTCACGCTTGTGATTGAAAATTCCGGAAATCTAGATAGTTGTAAAAGAACACTCATGGAGTCGGTGGGTATTAGGATATTAAACTAACGAATATTTCAACGTAAGGCATTTATATCATGATTTCCGAATATTAAAACAGTCGGTGCTCTTTTAGGTCACCCTAGATAATATCCGAACTTTTTTTAAGAAACATATTTACAATAAATTTAGGAAACATTTACATTAATTACACGGATATAAATGAACTATTTGAATCCATAAATTATATAATAATTTCACGACACTGTTATTACCAAATTTTCTTCTTCACATAAAATCGACTACACCAAATACTCCGCTATCTACATCGTTGCTAGCGGGATTTTTTTTAAAAGATATTCCACATTTGTTCGATACACCAAACAGCCAGTCTTTTTTACTACTTTTCTGGGAGACGGTCAACATTTCCGTTTGAAGACGTAGGTTCCATCGATTTAAACAATTTAAACGATTCCTTCAATATTTATCGGATTTTGACCATTTACAACATATGTCCCTGAATCAAATATATCCACAAAGGAAAAATAACAGTAACATAACTTTTGGGTTAATACTTAAAATTAAAATCAGTCGATATAACACGAACATGCCTAAAGAATTGAAACCAATCAATTGTATGGTCGCCCGGTTTGGATCCATCCTCTCATTCTAGTTCGTTTTTTTTTGTTTTTTTCTATCATCGTATGTTAACTTTTTCATGCACCGACAAAATGATAATATAAAGACCTATTTTGATTATTTAGTATTTTCGAGAAACGTTCCTTTCAAAAAAAACAATTTCCTCGTTACGCATAGCACATTCTCGCAGTCTATAACGAAAACCTCCAAACTTATGACCTCCATAACCTCTCGTTTTTGTAACATAATTTAACTGCATCCGTCACAAATAACAGTACCAAATTTTTTTAAACCAGTCTATAAATGCTTCATCCGGCATAGAGGTTTTTTCATTTATTTTTCTTAAATTATTTATTTGTTTCAAGTCATTGATATCCATTTTCAAAATAAATAATTACAAATTTTTAAAATCAAAATCAATAATAAAAACTAATTCAAAAACAATATTAAACAATACAATGCTAACACATACTAAACCACATCTGTAAATAAACAAGTACAAAGATAGTTGCAACGAAATAGCAGCGCCATCTACGAGTAAAAAAGTTTCGGATATTATCTGGCGTGACCTAACTGCGAGAGCGCCAAACGGTCATACACGAAAACAAAATTAAAAAATAAAAAATATAAAACTATATTATTCTTAATAGTTAATTTGAAATTTATAAAATACACATACCATCAACGCAGATTAAGAACAAACGAAGTTATCACAATTAAATAAATTGAACAATTACCGTTATAATAACAACTGCAAAATCATTCTTCTACAAACTAAAACAATTGAATTAATGAAACGTAATTTTAAAAAATGGAAAATTGGTAAGATCAAATTGAAATTTAAAATTCTACCACCATATTCGCAATAATCAATATAAAAGTAAAATTTCGGAAAACAAAATGCCAGATTGTTTTCATCTCAACATGATTACAATGCGCACTCGCACTTACAGCACGATTTTGAAATGACGTTATCGACGTATTTTCATTAGTCTTACAAAATGAAATATCGCTTTTCATTCTGTTTTAAATTTAATAATTTCTTAAAAACTTTACATATAATTTTGTTCGCATAAAAAAAAAATAATGTTACTGAATTTTAACGAAATTAAATCTTTTTCCTATCAAATTTAAATAAAACATTTTGAACAGTTGAAAAACACGCACTTACTATCTTTCAAACATATGCGCGGTGTTGAGAATTTGAAAATTCTGAAGTATCATATCTCTGTATTCTGAAAACATTGTACACCGCTGACGTTACGCTTATGCGTGTATTCGGCCCGGCGTTTATTTAAACGTGTAGAGTAATCTAGCAATACCGCCTAAAACATGCAATTATAAAGTCAATAACGCGAAAAACCAAACATTACAGTAATCATAAAAACGAAAGGTATTAGGATTAAGTTTATTTAGCAATTAAACACGTTATAATACAAAAATTGCTATTTCCTTCTTCCTCCCATTATGCCATATACCGCTGCAAGGCCGGAGACACGCATGAGAAGACTCAGACTAGAAGTGAAAGGCCGGATGATTTGATTCATATTATCTGGTCCTGAATTCAGTAATTAATTCAAAGTCGTTGGCAGAGTTAATTTAGTGCGCAACGAGCTGTGATTAGTACAATCAATTAGGAGATGATGCACTGTGATAATATTGTGGCCGCAGGAAAAACGCGGAGGAAATTGATGCTGAAGTAGGTGTGTAACTGTGAGTGATAGCTGTATGACCAAGTCTAAGACGACGTATAGATTAATAGCGCAATCTAGTAACGATAGTTGGAACCTATAGTTAAGTAGTAATCGTAAAGAGTACGCTATTACTTGTATAGGTTTTTTAATAAATCCGTGTTAATGAACTGTTTTATGCGAATAATTAACTTCTGAAGAAAAATTTCGACGTTCCCGAAATTAAACGCATAAAAATAAAATTCTTTTATATGCAAGGTGAACGATTGATAAAAATGTCGTAGTTTGAGAAACTATTATTTTACGTAAGGAAAATTTATAAAATTGATATAGATCGTATATGATTAATTTTTAAATAAAAATTTGATGTTTTGGATACATAAGAAGACAATTTTTTTTTTTTATATATATACGGACAAAACGATCAATAAACATTATTTTACAATTCAAAAATAATTCCTCCGTATTACTTAAGGGGTATGTTGCATAAATTTGACTTCAACCGAATACATATACTTATACATATATATATATATATATATATATATATATATATATATATATATATATATGGGAATCACCGACTTAACATGACGAAGGAATTTAAAAGATTTTGAGAGACTATACCAATTACTAGAAGCGATATTAGAGATGAAGTCGGAAGGAACGTGATTTTCATTATCTGTACTCCCACGGATGAGGAACAAAAGTTTGATACAGCCACGAAACAGAGGAAAGCACCGAAAAACGACTTCATTATATTTTCATTAATTTAGAGTTATATTAATGTATCATGTGATCCGGTTAGCGTCTGTGCTGAAACTACGGTGGTACGCAGGATGTACGCGAAAAATATGCGACCAGAAATATACATAACTAAAAAAAATATATAAGACCACAACAGTACCAACTACGAGAATTGGAACGTAGAATGTCGAATCTATGAAAATAATCGAGAAAATTAAAACTTGGAAAAAAAATTAAGTGGATATTATGAAATAAAAATTTCGTAAACAACATTTTTTTTTCTTTCCTTCTTTTCCTATGCCTAACTTGAATAGAGCGTATGATGTCTGCGATTACTCGAGCGGCACTCTTTCCATCGAAGGAGACCTAGAATGCGTACAAATTAGATTTAGTTTATCAAGTGCAATCGTTTGACCCTCTGCAATCGTCGCAGCTCTAACGAATTATCTAGCAAATTGACCGCTGTCTGGTAAGGGTGATCGTGTAACTTCATTGCATGTTTCATCGCTTCTTGTTTTATCACATCAGTAACATACGGAATATGTAGGTCACGATACAAAGTTTTGTTTGATAGAAACCATGGCGCATGTACGATGGTTCGTGGAGTTTTATTATATGCTTATTCCAAGTTCATTTGCTATCTAAATGCATACCAACGTATCTTGCACTGTCGCTTAACTTCTTTTCGATTGATGACAATGCCTTTAGGTATAATTTTTTTATTCGTAAAAATTAGTCTTTTGGATTTGTTTTCATCGAATTTTATTCACCATTGTTCGTTCCATACTGTCACATAATTTAATGAACTTTAAAGGTTTTTCTTCCTGCGGACGATGGCTATCGCAAAGTATAGCAGTATCATCCGCGAAAGTGGCTACCAAGCTTTTATTACATACTGAAAGATCTGCTGTATACACCAAGTAGAGGAACGATCCTAGCACACTTCCTTGTGGAACTCTCTAAAGTACGGGTTGTATGTTAGATATATCATCTTCTAATTTAATCTGAAAATATCTTTCTCTTGTTGTTACCAGCGTACATCTTAAGCGTGTTTTTGTGCGTTCGTTTCTCGTTCACATTCTATTATTCTATTATTGTGTTCGTTTATTTTTCTCGTTTTTATTTCTCGCCGTTGTTTGTGTGACTACGAATGTTTCGTAGTCCACACAAGAGGAAGAAACCCCTTCTTCACCCCGCAGGCCCATCGAAGTCACGTCAAAATATATATATATACGCGATGGCTGCCGAAACTAGAGACGTTGTATCGGATGATAACGACGATGCTGATAATGAATTAGTAACGGAAATGTCAACTGACGAGACTACTACAGCTGTTCAGAATGTATGGCTACACGCTAATCGTCGTAACAGTGGTAGTAAACCTAAAAAAATTGAAAACTGAATATATCGATAGTGTACCGACGCGAAATCGGTTTTCCCCAATACAAATCGAATCGGATGTTATTTACGATGCTATTCACGCTGATACGCAAGCGTCTACTAACATTTCGTCTACCTTGGCCAACATTTCAGATATACGTAATGGTAAATATAATAAAACTATTCCGCCACGGTAAATATAATAAATAAAGAATTAAGTTCTAACGTAATATTCAAATCAAAGCCTAATAAAACTATATTTTATAGACGTAATATTAATGACTTTGATAAATTTAAGTATACATATATTAAAAGAACAAAAAGCCCAATTTATTTCTTATACTCCTAAAGAACGTAGACCGTTCAAGATGATACTGAAAGGTCTACCAAATAATATATCAATTCATGAAATATACTCTGAATTAAAGACCAAAGTCGAGCTAAAATAGAAAAAAGTTCAGTGTATTAGCAACAATTATATATATATATATATATATATGTATGTATGTAAAAGTTGTAAAAATATTCGTAAAAATTGCAAAGGAAAATCTAATAATATTAGGCGATTGGAACGCAATAAAAGGTGAATGTATAGGTAACTATGGATTAATCAAACGTAATAGAAGCGAAAGAAGACTAATAAATTTCTACAACCAGCTTACCTGTTGCTTCTTGTCACTTCGTTTGTTAGAGAAATTTTCCTCATCTTCGAAGAGGATTTTCTCCTAATGCTGTCATTAAGATATACGCAGTTATCTTCTACAAATGGATTTTTCTTAATCGCTTTTCATATTTCCTTTAATAATATCATCATCATTATCTCCTCAACCATTACGTTGGTGGGCAACATGGCTGTCTAGTAATCTTCTGTTCTGGGCTAATTTTTTCACTTCAGCATAGTTTCTTTTCTTTAAAATGTTTTCCATAAACTTGATTCGCGATCTTTAGTCTATCGCCGTTTAATCTACCTTCAATTAAATTAGTGATCCAAGGATTAGGTGACTAATCACGCTGTTTCTTCGAGGTTTTTTTTTATTGTTGTCATTATTCTCATTCCTTCTTCCATTCTCTTAGGAATGCTTCCTTATTTGTGATTTTCACAGCCTAAGATATCTTCGGCATTTTTCTGTAGCACCATAGTTCAAACGCCTATTTATCTTTTTTCAAAATGGTCCCGGTTTCGAAATCGTATAATGCCACACTCCAGACATCAGTTTTAATAAATAGTTTCCGTCGCCTATAATGAAACATTTCTAGAACAGAGCAAGGTCCTCTTTTTATTAAACGCCTTTCTAACCTTGCTATTTTTCTTCTAACTTCTTCTTCGCTTATTCCATCCGTTGTGATTACGCTTCCTAGATAGCAAAATTCCTCGTGTTTGTGACAGTTTTTGTCCATTTAAATACATATTCATATCCGTCAATCCCCGTCTTGAGCATTCCATTATTTTGGTTTTATTTGCATTTATTTTCATTTGCATCTTTCGATTAGTAGTAGTATGTGCAGATCGTTAATAGTTTCTTGTAACTTTGCTTCATTTTCCGCTCTCAGCGCTATGTCATATCTGCATACCGTATAGAATTATACCGCACGCCGTTAACTTTTATGCCACTTTTCCTATTTTCTGCAAATATTTTCATCGCTTCTTTTTTTTATATATATATATATATATATATATATATATATATATATATATTGAAAAGAATTGGTGACAGGCAGCATACTTGTCTAACTCCCTTTTTGACGTTAGCTGTGGTGGTGTTGCTATTTATTATTGCAAAATTAATCGTCTATCTTTCTGTAGTTTATGTGCAGATCATTTAAAATCTTGAATAGTGTACTCTAGTTAACGCTACCGAACGATCTTTCAATATCTGTAAAAGCTATACTCTTTTATTTATATCTAACGTTTTCTTAATAATCAAGCGCGTAATGACATTATGACTTCTGCGGTGAATTTTCTTTTTCTAAATTCAAATCGATCGTCTGGTAGATTACTTTCTATTTTATTTTCTATACGTCTATATACGATTCTCGTTAAAATTTTTAGCGTATGCCATAAAATACTTAATGTTCTATGTTCATCGCACGTTTGATTATTGCGTTTTTCAGTTATTGCCACTATGGTAGTGAAATCTGCAGAAATATTTATAATTACATACATTTCCTTTATAAGCTTAAATAACATCTTCTCCTGATAGCTAGTCTACCTCTGGTGTCTTTCCGGACTGCAATTCTTCCGAGGCTTTATCGAATTTAAATTTCGAAAATTACGTAACGTTCGCGACCTTTATTTTTCCTAGTGAGTATTAAGCGAAACCAGATTATGTTCCTTACGCTACTTTGAACTTTGAAATTATCTAGATAGTTTTGGATCATGAATCAACGATAGATCATTTGCTAAGCTTTAAATTTACGATTTCTCGCCATATTTATTATCTTCTGTATAGCCTATTGAAACCACTAACAACGAATTATGTCTATTTTTCTCTAAAATTCGGCGTTTCCTAGATAAAATTTACAGACTTCATCATTATTAATAACTGGTAAAGAAAACATGTAATAAAATAATTGAAACTTTTATGGTTGTTATCATCATCATCCGTTCGTTAAATTTATTCGATGAAAATCATGTCAGAATTTTCCATTTGTGACGTTTCGGAAATACTTGCAATCTCCATTTTCAAACTCGTCTAAGGTTGATAGGTTTGAAAATTAATATTAAATTTGACGAGCGGAAAACATGGAGTAGAAAATAAGTGATTTGACGAATTTGTACGGATTGTGTAGAAACTTCTATTGAATAAAGTATCTAAAGTATCGAGTACCACAGGGTACGGTTAGCGACTAAATCGGTTACAGCGCCGTATAATTAATATATATATATATATATATATATATATATATATATATATATAAAATATATATATATACATTGAAACGACGAAATACCTAATTTATTTAGAAAATATCTGTCGAAAATTCAAGCGTTTCTCCACGATGAAAATGGCGAATATCTAGGTAGAAATGATAGGAGATAGTTAAGTAAATTAGCTTCAGAAGAAAAAATTAGACAAAATAAACTGACACATCGTCGCAGACATATAAGGCACTATATTTATTTAGCTAAATCCAACAATTTATTTTATGCAATTAAAATGGATTATGTCATATATAATGTGTATATATATATATATATATATATATATATATATATATATATATATATATATATATAAATAAATAAATATAGGCAGTTAAAAAACATTACATTTATCTATCGTAAGTAAATTCATACAAAACTGCTGATAATTCATAAAACTCTCTTTAAATGGAAAAATTGTCTGTCATCGAAAAATGCATCGCTAACATTCTATAATTTACTTTAAACCACCAATAAGAATATAATGTGCTCCGAAGAAAATGCTTAACTCTACGATGTTTGTACCTAGTATATAACGTATGGTGAGACCTATATCGTAATATCGCATATATGAAATTAATCTATTTCGACGTATTCTACACCTATCGTAAAACTTTTTCCATAATGGTCTAACCGCGCGCACGCACACACACACACAGGTCCTAAAACACTCGTATTGAACACGATCGAGCTTATTTAATAATGATTCAGATGCCAATCCATATACGTACTAGATTTCAGACCGAATTAATAACCTACAAAAGGTTAAGAGTAGGAAAGGATCATTACCTCAACGGATATTGTATATTTTAATTTTTTATATAATGTGGAATGTAGTGATTTTTTATAAAAAATCAATTGAAAATTAGTTAAATCACTAATATTTATTTGCTTTGTGTTTTCCTTAAGAAAATAAATATTAGTGATTTAACTAATTTTCAATTGATTTTTTGGATATTGTATAGATTAGATAAATTGTTAATTGCGTGATTAATAGTTGCTAGAGTAGATTATCGATACGTGGCCGCCATGTTAAACACGCGCACCCAAAGTAATACTTAAATACCGAACTGATGAGCAAAAGGAAGTATCACTATTTTTTGCTGCAATAGATAATTCATTAACGCTGTAATGACGTGTATGTAAAAACCACCGCCATACATTTCTGTATACCGAGTGTTAACCCAGAAAGTACTCGTTCAATTAATGCTGTATCAATATTAATGTTACACGCGGCATCGGAAAATATTGTATTAGAATTAGGCAATATCATCAGTATAGAGGAGCGTTTTAGAATACAATGGTATATGTGCTAGTTCTGAAATATATACATTAAAAAGGATCGGACTGAGAGAAGAACATTAAATTCGTTTGTTTTTTTTTTCTTTATTGCCAATTTGTACCTAGCCTACTAAGGCTATCAACAAATGTTTGAAAAGAGACTCGTGTATGGGGAGCACACCCCTTGGTGTGTTCTACCCTATTTGTTTACACTATCTTGAATCTTGATTGAGACGTCTTGTCACTGGTCTGTTCGGGATCGCTGCCGCTAGCTGATTGGAGTGTCCATACAGACGCATCATGTGATTTTGAGTTCGTCTGTTAATGATCTCGTCAATGGTACGAATCTCTAAATCTCGACGGATCAGTTCATTGGTGACGTACCAAGGCATTATATCAATCTGAGGGGGCTTTGTTCGGAAACCGTTGGATAATCATCCGATTCGATGATTTCGCGCATCCCCACAACGATGCAGCGTAGGTCCATATTGGTTATAGCATGGTATTATATATTAACAGCTTGTTTCGTAGGCTGCGATTGATATCCTATAAGCCAGAATAGGTTTCTCAGCTTCCAATTCCTTCCTCTTCTTATGAATCTTCCAATTTAGAGTGGAATCCAAATGTACACCAAGGTATTTCGTCCCTTTGCTTCGCCGTACCAGTATATTATTTAACGTTAATTGTTTATTACGAACCTTTCTATTGGAGAATGAGACGTGTGTGTAGATTTTTCAGTATTTATTTGGAAGTTCCACTTTTGTGTCCATTTAAGTATGGCGTTTAAGTTTGCCTGTAAAATGGCAACAGACTTATAAGCATCTTCAAAGAACATTAAGGTAAACCCCAGTGTATCAGTCGTTGATAATTGGTCGATAGTGTACTTATTAGAATATGACGTTGGCAAAAAATAGTATATCAATAAAGTGGCAACAATTCTCTGGAATTTTTGAGGAAAATAGTTTACGCTATAAAGTGGGTAAATGATCATTATTATAGAGCAATATTAAATTGCTTATTAATGAGACTATTATATATATATATATATATATATATATATATATATATATATATATATATATATATATATATATATATATATATATATATATATATATATATTACCGAATAAATCACTTATGAAATCCGATGCGCTTTAATTATTACGAAAGACGTACATATTAGCTAGAAGGATTTCATTATGTTCTACCCACCAGTTGAGGAGCATATAACGGATTCAAAAATTTTCCTAAAACACGAAGCTAATGAAATTGGTTTATCTATTTTTCTTAGGTATAGGGACGATAACAAAAAGCATCCAAGAATTTGGTATCGATTTAGATTGGCAAACTTTATTTAAAACATCAACGAAAACGGTAAAAAAAATTCCCGGAGATTTTTTTAGTGCTTAAAAAGAAACGCTATCTCGGCGGTGTTAAGTTTTTCCTGTTTAAAATATAAGCTACCTCGTTTTCAGCGAAAGAAGCATCTAAAAAATGATTAGAGGGGCTACTTTCAGGTTGTATAACCTCCTCTAGCTCAGGTATATTACGTGGAACTAGTGACACAACGAAAGGAGTAAATACTGTCTTCTGACAACTGTTCCACTTGGTTGTTAAACATTTGAATACTTTAGATAGTTCCCATACCTTCGATATTAGTGTTTGTCGATTGAATTATATACAAAATTGTTGCCCTTTTTTTGCTAGTTTAAATTCACCGTTTAGGTAAAGCGTTAGTTTTTCTCCGATATAGATAATTTTCAACGGTGCTATTTTCCTTATATTGTCGGAAAGCTCTACTTCTGTCACCAGCTGCGCGCAGACAGGAATATGAGTACTTGGATCAGAGAGCGGACAAAGTTAAAATGTGTATGTGCTGGACATGTCGCACTTATAGACGATGCCAGATGAACAAAACATATTCTGCAGTGACGCCCACTACATTTTTTAAAAAAAAAAAAACAACAGATCAACAACATGAGAAAGCGATGACATTGTGAAAATAGCAGGTATCAATTGAATCCAGGTGTCGCGGAGAAATCACTGAAAACGCCTATAGCATGCCTACACCCAGCAATGAAGTTGATATGAGCATAATTATATAAATAATAATAATCTAGAATAATAATATAGCATGTTGATAGGTGAAAGGTATTTCTCTGTGAGATAGACTAAAGCGGAGCTCCGACAGATTGCGGCAGGTGTATCGCAAGGCAGTATACTAGGACCGATGTGATATCTAATATATACTGCCGATATTCTTGTTCCAGCAGAAGCAGAAATAGCTACTTTTGCAGATGGCACCGCAATCTTATGTATAGGCACATCGGTATCTTCAATTAGCCGTTATTTAGTTCAAACGGTGGCGTATCGCTATCAATGAAGATAAATCTGTACATATAACCTTCACAAATAAGAACAACTGCAACGTCAGATATTTACATTGACAATAAGATCGTGACTATACAGTAAAATACTTCGGTCTTCATTTAGATAAAACATTAACACGGAAAACACACGTGAAAAACAAAAATAAATGAAATAAACACATAAAATATGAAAATCTACTACGGCTCCTTAGAAGAAAACCGGAGCTATCTGCGGAAAATAAATTATTGTTATATAAACAGATACTGAAACCAATTTGCACCACGGATGCGTCAACTCTGGAGATGCGCTAAGCCCGGTAATATTGCGCAAATATAACATTGTCAAAATCTCGAGAGAAATTACAAACGCACCGTGGTACATCAGCAATCGTACAATACATACAAACCTCCATATAAGTGTACTTCATGAGTAGATCAAAAAGGCTGCAGAACAGTACGGTCGAAAGCTATAGCCTGGCCGTTGCATCGCTGGATAACTGTAATGAAGTCAGACGTCTGAAGCGGAATAAGCCAATTATAAGGATGTATTATATTAAATAGAACACCAGATGAAACTCGTATCGCTGGATAGAAGTTTCCATAAATCATTTTCACTCGCACGTCAAATGCTAGATAGCCTTAGAATTAAACAAAAAAAAATGCTGATGGATAATTTTTATTTTTTTGGATGTACTTGGTAAAATTTAAGTATTTATTTTTTTAAAGAAAATTTCCAAACTGAAATTTCACTTTGATATATTCCTAAGACCTAGATAAAAACATTAAATCACATTTTCTAATAAAAATAAAACACTATATATGGAAAAAAAACACACAAAAAAAAAACAGAAAAGGAAATTTTATATAATTAGGAGTATAATCGTGCAGGCGAGATACAGCGATGGTATCGGAGTGTCTTTAGTAAATCGTTAGTTATTCACTGTGAAAATATGAATTATATTTTCATCAACACGACAGGCTAAAACTGGTTTGACCGCAAAATCTGTTTCTGTTCAATTTATGCCTACAATCCTCTTTCAACTACTGCATTAAAATATACTCGTGTAAACGTACGCAGATTAGTCGATGATTATAAACATCGAGCATGGGACGTGAAACCAGAAGAATTGTAGGATACAACACGTTAAAGATTTCACTTTGGAAAAATCAACGCTATAATAATAATAATAATAATAATAATAATAATAATAATAATAATAATAATAATAATAATAACTGTGTGGGAAAAACCTAAAAAGAGAATCTTTATGAATATAGTGTAGAAAACATTTCTTTTCCGGAAACTTCCTCGTCCGTTAAAGCTGAATACTCCTAGTGCGTAGTTTTCATATACAATTATCGTTATCATCTTTAATCACCGCATCTGATTAATGACCGGAGTCTCGTCAGTTCTACATTTATATATGATTAAAATATATATATATATATACTAAGTAGATGCTTCTGAATAAGATTTAGCTAAAGAATTACTTTATTAAAATACTTCTTTCGTCGGTTCAATTTTATTTTCATATGATTTTTGGTCTCTCATAGAGTATATAATTATAATTGCACATACATTTCTTGTCGAATTTAGTGGCTGAGAGTAATTTCACATCTAACACACACACACATATATATATAACTTATGAAATGAAAAAAATAAGCAATTCCAAACATATCGCAATAAGATTAGTTAACTATTTCGAAAAAAAAAAATGATTTAACTTTGCGATTTAAATATTTTAAATCTAAATATGATTCTCCGACTATTATTATACAGGCCGTGAACATTTTAATTTAACATAGTTATCGATTGAAATCTTTGCGATAGTAAAATAGATATTTAATGGCTTGAATAAATTTTTGTTTCAGCATGGTACGATTAGTTATAATTATTCGGAGAAATAATATTTCTATTTTTACAACACTGATAAAATGAGGAAAATGTGTACGTAGGCGAAATAGGAGAATAATCAGTTCGCAATGACTTCGAATTACAAATTCGGCAATTTATATCGTGCGCGCATAGATTAAACTCTGATTCAGAGATGAACGAACAAACTGAGAAATAAGCCCATATAATTCATCTGGTATTCAACAGATATAGATGTGCAGGTCAAAACGTGTAAGCAGTATTTTTGAATGTATATGTATATACATAAAGTTCCGAAGTTTACCCAACATAAGGTGCTTGTGCGTAAGATTTATGTGTAATACGTGCGATATTTTAATATTCGAAAATTCCGTCGTTTAACTCGGCGCGTTGTACGCTAATAATAACGAAACGCCGGAAATGCGTCGAAAGAGTTGAGAACATTAATTTCACAAGCAGCAGTCAAAAGGTATGTGTTATCTGCTTCAAAAGAGCTGAGACAGAAATACAACGGCCATGTTCGCTGACGATACAATATTATCGACGAATTCTCGCAATGGCAACTAAACATCTTCAGCAACACTTAACTCACTTAGCCGAAGTGGTTCAAAATGTGGCAGATCGAAGTAAACGAATTAAAGTCAGCATGTGTATTATTCGCATTAAATAAAGGAAAGGGTATTCATCTTAACGAACAAATGATTCCTTCCAGACGCAAGGTTAAATAACTTGGACTACATTTAGATCAAAGATTAACTTGGAGGAATCACATTACTGCTAAAAGAAAACAGCTTGATATTAAATATCGAGAAATGATTTGGCTGATGAATAAACGTTCTACATTATCAGTAGAAAATAAAAGGCTGTTATATAATGTAGTCTTAAAACCTGTTTGAACTTATGGCATCCAGATCTATTGCACAACCAGCAATTCTAATCTTAAGAACATCGAACGATTCCAGGCGAAGGTGTTACGGAGTATAGTGTGCGCATCTTTGTTTTATCCTCAGAAATGACTGTATAGAGACTTACAAATTCCTAAGGTAAAGGAAACCATCAGATCACTTAGCCAGAATTATAAGCAACGACTTGACCATCACGCTAATCCACTAGCTGCCAATCTAATAAATAATGGTATGCGGTTCAGACGTTTGAAGAGGATCTGCCAAACTGAACTGCACTACAGATCCTGATTTTACAAATTATACCCAGAGAAGCTATGAATAGCTGTAATTGTACAGCGTTCATCTAATAAGTTATTGTCAGCAGTGCTGCTTATTATTATACAGGACAGATTGCAAGCAATTTGAAAGGGGAAAAAAACAAAAAAATTCTCGCGCAACATTCAGTTATCAGCCTTAATAAAATAGCCTACCATAATAAGTAAATTTAAAACGGATAAAAAAAAAGTAGCTGGCAAATTGCGAAATACTAATTGCAATCTTTCAAGAGATCCCTTTCACTACATGAAACTT
Organism: Coronaproctus castanopsis; assembly: GCA_032883995.1. NCBI lineage: Eukaryota > Metazoa > Arthropoda > Insecta > Hemiptera > Monophlebidae > Coronaproctus > Coronaproctus castanopsis. Next base: position 32,763,256 of record CM065054.1, on the reverse strand, counting down.
TCTCGTAAAGAATCAGCTTTAAAATTAATTAAGAACAGTACGGCTAGATGGTATCTATTTTGAATTCATAAAGAATTTGAGAGAAGCGGCAAAAAGTTTAATTGTTCGGCATATATAAAAAAACGTTATATAAATTACCCGTGGATTGAAAACCAAAAAAAAAAAATTAGGTTGATTGTCATAAAAAAAGACGGGGAAATAATAACACAGGGGAATTATCGCTTTTATCTGTTTCTTTTAAAATTATACGTATAACAATGTCGCCGTATTTGCTATCGGTCGACGGTCGAGGGTTCGAAACCAACACGCGACATTTTTAATGAAAATCATCTGAATAATCATCCGGTTTTTTGCATCATCTAGTTATCCGTTATTCGGTTTTTTTAAAATATTCGGTTTTCCCATCACTACTGCTAATAGAACTTTATCGTGTCACCCCACTCCGTATAACATCATACGAGCTATTTTAGCTCATTTCGTAGGTAAAAATAAAAATTAAAAAAAAAAAAACCGTACACTAGTCACGACGTTGGGCAACGTATAATACGTCGGTGATGATGATGATATATATAACAGGATATCGAATGGTTTTTCCGGGTTAATAGATCTGGTGTGGATAAAGTATAGTCGTATTAACTCAATCCATGACGACGATTGTACACAACCGCGTGCGGTATAGTCTGAAGAGATAGGTTTTGCTCAGTTGCATCAGTTATGGCGATGATAAAGTTCTATTAGCAGGTTCTGCGAAGCAACACAATGTTAAAGCAAAATAAATCAGGCGAAAAATGGGATATGATTATAAACGTTGATAAAACTAAGACGACCAAGTTGACGGGATCCAGTAATAAAACTGCAGTCTTGGAAATCGGAGATAACGTTTTGGATGACGTAGATCGGTTTTATTATCTATCGATATCGAACGATAGAAGAGATACAACTAGAGATGTTATATAAGGGTCATATTTTTGTATTCCTAATATCCAATATATCGCTTTACTGGTATTATGTTATTGTACCTGTTATTTGGTATTAGGTAGTATTAGGGACACGCAACTTAAAAAAATCTCGATATTTTTACCATCGAGTATCGAATATCGCGTCCGTTTTATATAGTATAGGAGATATTCTATATTATGAATGTTTCATTTACTAATGAAGCATCATAAAAATAACTACTTAACATACACGTTTAATTTTTTGATTTGAATTAAGTTAATTTTTAATATTATTTTTAATAGTGAAAAACAAATATTTACTAATTAATTATTGCTAGTATAGTCATTTTATTTACATTCTATATTATTTAGATAAGTTTTTTGGTTTTAAAATTACTTATTTCTATATTATTTACATATTAACATTTAAAAACATTAATTGCTTCACTTTCTCCGTTGAAAGTCTCGTGCGCCTATCTGATATAATATATCCGGACTTTGAAAACATCCTTTCACACGAAACAGATGTGCCCATTGCACAACATTGTTTTCTGTATAATTGTGCCAAATGTGGGTAAATGCACTGATGATTTTTCCACCAGTAGGATGGATAGATGACCTCGATCATTTTTAATTGGTAACAATTTTTCATCTAAATATCGTCGAACCTCCAGTATTGCTTCAGCTTGTGAACATATGGTTGGTTCATCACCTAGCATTTCATTTATATTGCTCCGTATAGATAAATCATCTTTTTCTTGCTCCTTGCTTGTAGAAGGTTGTGGTGAAATAATCATCTTTTGATTTTCTTTTTTGTTAATATAACTTTTGACTAAGTCTATTAAATTCTTTTTTTGCTCTTTCTGCAGCCGTTTTGTCTTCAAAACATTGTAGTTTGTACCTTGGATCTAGCAATGTACAAATAGAAAATGTTCCACTGTATTCTATTTTACCCATACGAGCCCGAAATTCTTCAATTATATATTTTACAACATTTAGTACTTCTGGGTGCAATGGTTTGTGGGATTTTCTTTTCATAAACATTTAAAAGAACCCGTGTGAATACTATTACTTGACTTCCAGTAACATATTTTTCACCACTCATCTCTTGGCTAACTTCTTGTATAGGTTTTAAAGCAGTACATAAATCTTTACATATTTGCCATTCATCTGTAGATAGTGTTGGCAAATTTGTGTCTAATAGCCCTACAGTAGCTCTTAATACGTCTTCTAACTCGATAAATCTCTGTAACATAAAATAGGTAGAATTCCATCGAGTAGGCATTTCTTGCAGAAGCCGTTTTGGTTGCGCAATACCAATTTGTATCCTGGTATCGACGTAACTTTTCTAAGGCTCGAGTGCTTCTTTTAAAAAATGACACAATTGTTTTCACTAGATCAATTGTACTCTTAACTAAGGGAACTTTTAATGCTTTTTCTACTACTAAATTTAATGTATGAGCGAAACAACCGAAGTGTTTTAACCCTAACTGTAACTTAACAGCATTTTGCATATTGTATGCGTTGTCTGTAGTAATAATTAAAACTTGATTTTTTGATAATTGAAATTTCTGAAGAACACGTTTTATTTCATCCGCAATGTTTTGTGCAGTGTGTGATCCCGCTAAAGGTGAACATTCTAATAATACTTTTTGAAGTTTTTAAATTCACTATCTATATAATGGGCCAATATAGCTATATAACTATCCTGTGAAGCAGATGTCCAGAGATCTGTAGTTAAACAAAATGATTCCATATTTTTAATCTCATTCTGAGTAACCTTATTTAAAATTTTTTCATATAGAGTTGACAGTAATGTATTTGATATATGTTGTCTCGTTGGAAGTTGGTAAGCAGGATTTAATGCATATGTGTACTCTTTAAAACCCATATCCTCCACTATAGAAAATGGTCGAAAATCTTTAATAAAAAGTAACAACAATTTTTCATCAATAGTAGTACGCTGTGCAGCAGGTAACTTTCTAAGCCGGAAATTAAGTTTTGATTGAAATGTATTTGTTGCGGGTGCAGTCATAGTTGGTGGCTCAATTTCTTTCGAAACCACAGCAACCGGTTGTTCAATCTCGGAAGTATTAGTAGAATCTACAAAAATTTCTGAAACTTGCCTGGGTTCAGATGAAATAAATCCAAAGTGTGCTTAGATTTCAAATGTTTGTTAAGGTTTGATACTGTTGATTTAAATGAAAATTTTTGTTTACAGATATTGCAAATAGCGATCTTATCATTTTCAGAATCCACAACAAAATGAGCCCATGCTTCACTAGTTCGTGCTTTTTTCATTTTTAATATTTTCTATACAGATTACAGACTATAAAATAAAAACCTACCACATAAAAATTCAATAAAAAGTATAAACCAAGAATAAACTAACTTGAATTAAAATGAAAAAAAAAAAATAAACATAAAAAAATATTAATAAAATAAAGTGTACACATACCAATTTATACAATCGCAAGTAATTTTCTACGAAATATATGTTACAATATAATGATAATTTTTATTACTCGATTACTATACAGGCTTCAACGAATAATAAGATTGACGTGCTCACTAATAAAGTAATAACAATGAATACTCGTCGACGCTGTTTAATACTAGGGTATTACTGTTATTTGTTAATATTAGTCTATTCGCCGGAATAGCTAACAGGAAGAATATAGTAGCTATTACTGTATTTGTTAATATTAGTCTACTCCACTGTAGTACCTAGTAGGAAGAACAGAATACTGGAGCAATAGCAAGTAGCAACTAGCGAAAGAAAGACAGCGTCGTTGATATGCGTAAGGAAGCCCCCTGAACATCCGGTATAGTGCTGTTTGACGACTCAGTGAGTCAGTGAGTCGATTGAGTGTGTGTGCATTAGTGTATATAAATTATTACTAAACTAATATTCGCATAACCTAATCCATATAAATGGCCAAAGCGACCTATGGTACAGGCCAAAAAAAAAAAAAAAAAAAAAAAAAAAAACCTAATCCAGAAGCGTGTATTATCCTGTTCCAATAACTTCTACCGGTATTAGGTTACCGCGTACCTGTTACGAGTATATTAGGCACATCTCTAGATACAACGGAAATTAAGAATCGCCATGGCCAAACAAGCGTTTTTTCTCGCATACAAAATTTAAAGGATAGGAAATTAAATATTAAATTAAAACCTCGGCCGATTCAGTGCTACGTCACGTCTATATTAAAATATACGTGTGAAATATGAGACAATGAGCGCAGTAAAAACGACTAGAAAGCCTTTGAAATACAAATCCTCAGAAGGATATGGCGTATAGTATGGATAGAAAAAAGAACGAAAAAGTACGTATTCGAAAGATGTGGCCTTAAATCATCGATAATAGTTCAGGACATCGTCGCTAGGAAATGCAAATATCTGACGACGCATAACATCAGGGAAAATGTAATCTTTCCGCTGGCCTTACAGAGTAAATTGAAAGGAAAAGTGCCAAGGGAAAATGGTAATCGCCAATTTAAAAAAAAAAAAAAAACAAAAAAAAGTAGTCGATATAATAAACTCGATCACGATGTAGGCTAACTTCGAAGAGATGCCACTAGAAAAAGAAGAAAAATAAGATCTTCTATAAATAACGAACAACAGCTGACGATGTCGTAGTAGTAATATTGCGATATGCGACCGAACGAAATAATACGAATAATTTGAGTAGCAGGCCAATGACTTCTGGTTCTTACTAATAAGACTACCACAAAAAATGTCCTCGATTATTCACAACGTAAGCTCCAAAGTTGTATTAAAATATTCCGTGGATATCCGTTGATTTTGCACGATGTATACCTGACTGAAATAAACGATAGGGTGACGAATAGAAGTTAACGCGTATTCATTATTAAACGCTGTCCTCGCTGACAACCGTATCCGTTTAGAGGAGAACGGGGCTACTCCTGAATATAATCCGAACTGGCCACGGTAAACTACCAAAAAAAAAAAGTTGATCATTTTCCCGTAGTCGGCGAAACGAGCAATAAAATATTGTATATTGAAAAAATCGAATTATTACATTTAAAGATTTGTACCGCGATTTCGTATAATATAACGTGGCCCAGGATAAGACGAACGGTTTTATTTTTCGAATAACGCACTTAGTAAGACCGTTACAACGCCAACCGCGTGCTCCACATTTAGTGCAGATACGAGATATTCCCAGTTATGACGGTATCTTATAACGAGAAGGAGCGCGCGTTGCGTTTTCAACGTTATTTTCGGCCTGAATCGACTGTGTGACAGTGTAAAGAAAGTTACGACAAGAATTCAAAGTTAGGCGATATATATGTTTTTTTGTTATACCTTAAAAGTCACGTTTACGAAACACGTCCACGAAATCTGGAAGATTTGAAAACTCGTATTTATGAAGAAATTTCAAAAATTCAACGACCTACGTTCGAAAAAGTCTTCGAAAATTTTGTAAAGATCAAATGAATGTATCGTTGCAAATGGCGATCATTCGAACGATATCGTGTTTCACAAATGATAAGTTAATATCTTCTCGTTTTGCTATTTTTAAATAAAATTCCATTCGAAAATTTTGGTCTGGTAGAGTTTTTGAATTATTTAAAAAATCAACAAAACCGTCCGTCTTGTCTTATACATAACTCTAGTTTATAAATCTAACGAATAATTTTGGGAAATGAGCTGACGAAACTTATAGAAGCATATGTAAGAAGAACTTTTAGAATGCGCTTGCGCAGATATATACGTGTGTAACCCTACACGAGCGGATACTTAAAATTTATATATATATATATATAATTAAATCAAAATACTTGATGCAGTATACAACAGTTTTGGCCTAGCTATAAATAAGGGAAAAACCAAATTACTTGTACAGGTAGCTCCCACAAACAAACGGCAAAATGTACACGTGTTGGAATTAAAATACCTTGGTAGTATGGTTAACAACAAGTTCAGCTTGGACACCGAGATTTGTAGTAGAATGCAAGCTGCTTCAGCTGCAATGTATAAGCTTGATAGAAGGATCTTTAATAATACACATATCTTATTGTCAACAAAACTGATAATGTACAAGTCCATTGTTTTACCGACACTACTTTATGGCTCAGAAACATGGGCCCCATATACGAAGAACATACGGTCGCTGGAAGCGTTCCATCAGAGAGCGCTGCGCAGATTGCTACGTGTTCGTTGGCAGGACCGAGTGACGAATCGCGAAATTTTAACGCGGGCAAAATGCAAGTCTATTCGGATGCTGCTTTATAGTAATAGTTTGAGATGGACTGGACATGTAATCAGAATGAACGAGGAAAGACTTCCGAAGAAATTCCTTTATGGTCAGCTTCCGGTTGGTAAACGGCGTATTGGACGTGCTCGTTGGCGATATAAAGACTATTTGCATCGGATATTAAAGGAATGCGAAATTGATCGCAGGAGTTGGGAAAAGCTAGGATCGTACCATCTGGAGACAGACAATACGAGATGGTTTGCAGAAAGCGGATCAAAATGCTCGAGCTGCGGAAGAAAGGAAAAGAAATCGACGTAAAGGATTGATTGGAACGGTTCGAGTGGATAATATTAATAATGACGCTTTTACGTGCGATGCATGCGGAAAGGTGTGCGCCGCAAAAATTGGTTTGATTAGCCACCTCAGGACTCATAAATAATTGATGGTACTCCATACTCGGTTAACGAGTGGATAATTTAATTAATTAATTAATATATGTATATTCATTAGAATTGGCAGAAAAGAATTTTGGTATCTGATCGCGCGATGTTTTAATACCGTAAGTTCGATTCGTTTTACGCTATTATTATTATTATTATTAATTCATTATAACTTAATTATTGTTATTTTTCGATTTAGGTAAAATTCACCTTCTTCCTTTCCGGCTTCATCCTCTGCTGATGTTCATATGTTTTTCCTCATCATCCTCGGGTGATGTTCGTATTCTTTTTTCGTCATCCGTACTTTAACGATTTTATTCCTTTAAAAAAAAAAAAAAAAAAAAATTCGAGTATATTTCAATTTTTTTTTTTAAATTTTCCGCTATTATGAATTTTTTTTTTTAATCATTTTTTTTCATTGTACCGGCAAATAAACAACGATGATCACGTGGTGGGAATTCAAGTAAAGAAAAAAGAGAGAGAGAACAAAAAAAAATCGTAACAACTCCAGCTAATATGTTCTAGATTCTTATATGAAAGAAAAACAACGGATGACGTATTTTCGTCAGGTCGTTAATATCCGGCCTAGAGTTATGTAAACCATCGTTCAACGAGCGATTTCCTTCTTTTTAGTCTCCTGTTGGATTTAGTTGGTAAGTCCACCGTAGAAACATTTTATATCCCGATGGATTTCTATCTTCACTTCGTTTTAACGTTTTTTAACTTATCCAAATAATTTTAACCTATATACGCGTATTACGATTTTTAAAAATATATATATATATATATATATCTTCTTCTTTGTCCAATGTTCTCAGCCATTGGTATATGGCGACAATTTCTCGATATAATTTTCGGTCTCTGGCCTTGTGAAACAATATACCTCCACCGACGACCATTTTCGGATATTATCCAGCCAAGCAACTTCTGCCTACTTTTCCTTTTCCTGCTACTTTTCCCACGATTATGGTCCGCGGCAGTACATATTTCGGACCTCTTAGTATGTGTCTACGCTGTTTTCCTTCGTTCGATCGTGTTTAACGATTCTTTATCTTTTTTCAATATGTCAAATACTTCGTTATTCTTCTTTGCTGTCCACGATATGCGACGACGGTAACACCGCATTTCGAAGGCTTCTACAGTTTTGATTATTTCATCCTTCAGCGTCCATGTTTCGCAGCCATACAGCAACACTAACCATACGTAGCATTTTAAAACTCTTAGTCTTATTTCAAGAGATATTCCCTGCGACGTTAATGTTTTTTTCATTTTTATAAATGCTACTCTTGCCTGTGTATATAAAAAGGTTAAATATTTTTCTCTGTTACACGTGAGAAAGAATATTAAAAATAGGATAAACCAATGAAAGCAGCTTTTCATTTAACAAAAAAAAAATAATATATATATATATATATATATATATATATATATATATATATATATATAATCAAAAAAAGTATCTGTCAAAAATCGTAAAAGTATAACACACACGCGGTGGTTCCACCGAAAGAGGATTAAGAACTTAACAATGTGTAAAGTAAACTCTCGATTATTCGGTTTACGAATGAAAAAAATGTTTATTTACTCAAATGCACCGGTCATCGTTACAGGAAGTCTGTATGAACTCTCAGAACCGCACTCTCAGCTTAGCTTTTTCGCTTCAACATTTTACTGTCTCGTTCACGTCAGTTTTGTCAACTTGACCCTAACAGGTAGCTCGTTTGTTTAGCGAATAGCCTGATTTTAGTTTAATTGATTATAACAGTATGCTTGTTTCGTGATTCGTGATTTTATTTTCCAATGACAGATAAAAGGAAAAAGTGGTTTTATCGATTCGAGAGAAATTCGAATTAATAAAACGAACTGAAAGTGGCAAATTAGCTTGCAGTATGTAATAGAAGAATCTAAATTAATTCGATTTGCAATCAGACACAACTACTCCTCGACGATGGGAAAATTACGAAAAAACGCAGTTATGAAGAATTAGACGCGGCACTTTTAGAATCGGCGAGTCGATCGACAAGTGAACGAACTCCTGTTTCAGGGTCTATTATTGCTGCAAAAGAAAAATAATTTTTTTCTGATGCTAGATTTGGAAGGAGCATTTGACACATCATCAGGTTGGTTAGGTTAGCTTCAAACGGCGCGCATAAGAGAGAGATATCCGGACTTCACGGTGAGAAGTTAAACGGCGACATACAGGCAGCGGGAAATTATTTAAATTCTTTCGTTGACTTTTAGAAAATTTCACGTATTATCCACGGAATTGGCTTATCCTCATGCCGGATAATACCGCGGATAATCGGAAGTCTATTTTACTAGGATCCACGAATAAAGAAAACAATTCTAACGAAGAAGAATCACCAATAATAATACTGAAGATTGAAGTGGAAAAAAGAAATTTACTAAATATGCACCGTAGAACTCACCGAGAGTAGCTGATATTATGAACAGGACCTTTGAGCAAAAAAAAAAAAGTGCCGCACATCCGTATTTCTCGACTTTGAGAAAGCATTCGATATAGCGTGGCATACAGGTTTACTGTGTAAACTGAAACGAAAAATTGCCTCATCCATATTACTCAATATTCAACTCGTATCTGACAGGTGCTGTCAGGTTGTCATAAATGATGCACACTCGCAAATGTATTCTATTCAAAACAGGTGTACCGCAAACGTGCTTGGCCCGACCTTATAATATAGCATCTATACTTCTGATTTCCCGGTTTTAACGTCGATATACAACAAAAGCTATGTTCGCTGACGATACAATATTATCGACAAATAGTGATCTCGCAATGGCAACATCTTCAGCAACACTTAACTCACTTAGACAAGTGGTTCAAAATGTGTAGGATCAAAGTAAACGAATTAAAGTCAGCTTGTGCATTATTCGCATTAAATAAAGGAAAACATGTACATATTCATCTTAATGGACAAGTGATTCGTACCAGACCGCAAGATGAAATCCGCAGTATACAACAATAATTCGAACTCTGTGGATGCAGAATAATCCATCTGCATCGAGAGAACCCACAACAAGTAATGAATTGGATAACAAGCAGATCACTACTGAAAAGACAGGGGTCCTCAACTAGTGGAACATACGTTGATTCAGAAAATCTCCAGATTGAATCAGAAATAATACCACCGTCCGTTACTCTGATTATATAGTTGTACAGAAAGACAACTCCTTAAATATGGAAAATAAATATAAGGGTAGTCGGAGGAAAAAGATTAAAATACATTCTAAATACTATTTAAATATGAAATGTTCTCTGTTTGAAACTTCTCGACACTCAATTAGACATTAGACGCCTTAAGCGTAATAAACCACAAGCCCTAGTAAGCGATAAACAATGAAGCTTTAACCACTGGGTTAACTGCTTCATACACGTTTATATCACGTAACAAGATACGTTCTGTGTTATGTGATAAGCTTTATAATATAGTTACTTATTTAACGTTAAGATTGTAAATTTAAAATATATATATATATATATATATATATATATATATATATATATATATATATATATATATTATAATAATATTGTTTTTTTTTTATTTGGGTCGTAAAAAAGATAAAAAAAAAAAACGATCTAGAATATTTTACAACATTTTTTTAACGTGTACAACATTTTTACATACTACAAATAAAAAAATTTGTTTCTGCAAAATTATTTAGGATTTTAAGAAAAATTCCAAAGAATGCATAAAATAATCCGTTTAATGTATCGTAACGTGTTTGGAGACATAACAATGTTCGCAGGAAATAATCGTTTGAAACAAAATAGGCGTGTCCTAAATCTGCGACTATTTCTTTTGTATTGTAAGTAAGCGTGCCGATTTAAATAATACAAAATATATTTTAAAAAAAAACCACAAATAAACCAACCGACGTGAATGAATGTCATATTGTTTAAGCGTGAAGCTGAAATCGTTATTGAATAATTTAACATTAGCTGCGTTCACTATTGTTAGTTTTAAATGATTTAAACTTTTTAGTCGAAGAAGTTCTCGCTTCAATAATGTGTAATTTTTTGTTATTTAGATTTGTGTTTTTATATTTTTTTATTTGAATTTGTTTTATGTCTAAAAACTATATATATATATATATATATATATATATATATATATATATATATATATATATATATATATATATATATGTGTGTGTGTGTGTGTGTGTGTGTGTGTGTGTGCGTGCGCGCGGAGATTTTTAGTGTGTTTTAGGTGGAAATATTTATAAATAATGAATGAAATGTTGTAGTTAGGAAAATATTTTAATATTTTCATTCCGAAATTTGAAACCTATATAAATTTTTATTTATTCAAGATCAAACGAAGACTTTAAGCTCATATTATCAGAATATAATCCGTCTCTGTTATTTGTCTCCGAGAAATACATCTTAAAAATAAGCAAAATTTCAATATTCCCGACTACAATGTAGCAAATTTCATTGCAAATCTGTTATATTAAATACTGATCTCCTAGCACCAGCGATAAATGTAAGAAGCAACCAATTACAATATGTACCGTGTATTTTACAGAGGAAATTATTACTGAACAATTTACATCATTAATAAATGCCCTGCCCAAACCTTTCCTCATATTAGGGAATACGAATGCGCACAGCCATATGTGGTCGAGTAAAAAATTAAATTCAAGAGGTATGATAATAGAAAGTGTAATAGACACGTTTAATCTGGCATCGCTTAATTCGAGGGAAGCAACCCACTACAATTTTTCGTACCGAATATAGTCCAATATTGATCTAGCTCTGTGTTTCCCCCCACCCCCAGTTAATCAATAAACTTCAATTTTCTTTACATCACGATCCAGGTGGAAGCGACCACTTCCCGGTAATTATAAAAACCCATTTACAATCATAAATAAATACGCACGTTGTCAATAATATAAATCTCCCACCGAATTATAAAAGAACAAACTGGTCAAATTATAGAGTCCGATGTTCGTTGCAGAGTAATATCAATTTATTAAACGACATTGACAGCACGGTGCAGACATTTACAGATGCGCTTATCGAGCATACAAGAGCGTGTGTTCATCACCTAGCTTTTAAAAATGGTAGCGTAAAAGTGCCCTGGTGGTCTAAAGAGTGTGCAACTGCAATCAGAATCAGACGAAACGCAGTAAAAAAATTAAAATCGAATCCAAATATGGAAAATCATTTGAATTTCAGAAGACTACGCGTAAAAGCCAGGTACATCCTCAAACAAGCAAAATTAAACTGCTGGAAAAACTTTTTTGCGACTTTAAACTCGAGCTCATCAACCAACGTTCTGTGGAATAAAATTAAATCCGTCGAGAAATTAGCTCCTTACTCTATGCCATAAGAATTGATAATAACGTACACGATAATATTGATGAAATAAAGACTTTGCTGAATTTTTCACGCTGTATTCTAGAGATGCAAACCAATTATTGGCCAATATGGACCTATCTAATGTAAATTCAAATGCTACCTACAACTTTGATTTTGTTAGCAACAACCAAGAATCAGCCAATCACAATGAATGAACTGTACACGGCCATCAAATGTACTAAACCGAAAGCAGTCGGTCCAGATCAATTCCACATTTATCTCCTGAAACACGCACCCGATTTTATATTAGAAACTCTGCTGGTAAATTTCAATAAAATATAGTTTTCGGGTAACCTTCCATTAACCCTTAACCACTAACGTTATTTTTTGTTACGTTAGTACTAACGTACGTCACTGTGACGTCTGCAACTTCGTCCTTTTTTTTCTTAATGATAAAATTAAAAAGTAACATATATTTTATTATATTATATTTCTTTTATCCCTTATAGACAGAATTATAAGAAAAAATTAGGTTTTTATAACAAAAAATAGTATTATTTTGGTAAAAATATGTAAGTATTAAAATTACAAAGATAAAAAAAGACTATTCTACTAAAATCGCAATATTTTCGTAAAAAAACTTAAAACAATATTTTTTTGTTTTTGTTTTTTTAGTAGTTAAGTAATTGTTTGTAATTATAAAAAACAAAAATGAACTTTTTTTGAAAATTATGATAAAAATGTGGAAAGTTCACTTTGCACATTTTAGGCAAGTCAATTTGGAACATTGCCCACAGATCGGCAATTTGCATGTGTTGCAAAGATGAAAAGTTCGCCGATGTTTATATAACAATTTTTCCGGATTGTTAGCTTGTCTTCTTCAGATGGTGGATCAGTTTCAGGGTTCTCAGCACTCTTATTTATTATACGGCCAATTGTAGTTCTTAAATCCAAAGACAGCTGCGGAACATTATATCGCTGCTCTCCAAATGTGGTGTAATCATGTCCTTCGCTATAAATTTCGGAAATTCTGCCCGGTCATGTGATGTAGATAATATAAACGCATTTACACTGCATACATCTATAATTCTGTAAAAAATTGCCAGAGGCCATCTTCTCGCACGTCTTGCGCACGTATATATTGCACACTTCTGGTCGAGTGAATCGACGCCACCTTTCGTGGTATTGTAAAATGAAATAATTTCTGGTAAATCGTTTGAAATATCCGTGGATTTTGTGTGGTGCATCGACGATATCGCAATTACTACCTTATTTTTTTTTTTTGGTGCATAAGACAGTAATGTTAGGGAGTTTGTAAATCCATATAAACTGTTATTTTCTGGTGGACATTTAAAAAATTCTGGGGTTATCTCCCGCTTGTTTTTTTTTTACGGTTCCGACATATGTGAGTACTTTACCTAGTTCCTGGCATAATTCAACAGATGAAAACCAATTATCTGCAGTCACATTTCTATTGGTATTCATAATTGGTGAGACCAGGCGTAAAATGGCCTGCGTCGGTTTCAATAATTTCTTATCAGTTCCGTCACTGTTTTTTCCGGTATAAACATAAGCGTTATAGAGATAGTTTGTTTTGGAGTCGATAATACACATAACCTTGAGTCCATACTTACAAGGCTTATTTGGCAAGTACATTTTGAAATGACATCGTCCTCGAAAATCAATGAGCATTTCATCCACAGTCACAGTGGTACCCATCCTGTAGTATTTTTGCGAATTTGAAATCATTTTTCCAAATATTTCTGATATAGCAGCTAAAGGGTTAATTTTTTTACGTTCGTTTCTGTCATTAGCATTATCAAATCTGAGACATATAAGGATGAATGCGAATCTTTCCTTAGACATAGTATAGCCCTAAAAATATCTCTCCCAGTACCATCGGTTGCAAAAATTGAATTTATATCTTCATGATTTGATTTGAATACAGCGGAATATATCAATAAACCAATAAAAGCCTCATGCTCTATAAAATCTTACTAATAGTTGCATTTTTCCACTTATATTTTTGTCTCTCCATTCACTAATGTTTTCCTTTGTATAATTCAATATTATATTCAACATTTCTTCATCGAATATCAAATTAAAAAGCTCACCTGGTGTGCTATTGTCTGGAACAGTGGCCTTTTTCATAGGGATAACGAAATTATGTGCTTGAGTGCGAGACCGCCTTTGAGGTTGTTGCGCTGACCATTTAAAACATTTATTTTTTCCGTAATAACTTTTTTGCGAATAACCGCTTAAAGATGTGGATGTTGATGGTGACAATGGTGGTGATTGTGATGGTAAATTATCATCATCATCATCATCATCATCTTCGGCTTCCTCATCATCAGAAACATCAATTTCTGACTCAACCAAAAGCTCATTCTATTCAGCTGAACTTTCGTCACTGCTGTCGGCATTCATCCAGAATTTTATATTATCTTCAAAATCAGGATCATTTGGTTTTGGTTAGTTTTAGGTTTTTTTTTTTTTTTTTTTGTGAAAAACTATCACTAGGTGCACTTTTTTTGTCCATTTTTAAAAAATATATAATAGAAAACAAAAATATACCACTATAACACAGAAAACACTGTCTAAATTAACAGTTTCGAAAAAATTGAATAGTATGAAAAAGTTACTCTAACACTAACGATACGTCATGATGACGTAGTCTTAAAAAAACACAGCTACAAACCGTACACAATGGCACTTTAGACATGCTGACCGTATCTCGTACCTGATAAAAAGTTAGGAAGGTATAGGGACTTACAGACAGATAGCGCTACTGTAACATACAAAAAAAAAAATAATAAAAAAAATGTGCACGTCATGGTGACGTACGTTAGTGGTTAAAATGGAAAAACGCCATTGTAATCCCATTACTGAAAACTAATAAAAATCCGATACTCGTCGACAGTTATAGACGGGTACACTACATCCTTGGGCCACGACCCTTTTTGAACTCCAGCTAGGAGCTGTCGTGTAAATGTCAAAATAAACGATTAGGCGGTTACAGACAGGATTCTACCGTGGCCTTTTATGATTATTATTATTTCTGGTGATTCGTTCCACCCAAAAGACGTTACTACACGCTGCGTGTGAATGAAAAAAAGCGAAATATATAAAGGACTTATACCTGCGAGTGATGAAAAAATCGATCCCGTTCTTACCTAAAGAATAACAATAATAATAATAAAGGGAATAACAAATATAATAACAATAATGATACTTTTTCTGCGATAAGAATAACAGGTATATTTAAGTAATAATAATGATAATTCAAATTAAAATTTTAATTAATTTCAAATGTAGGTTTTATTCACAATAAATTATGATAAATAAAATTAAACATCTGCGCGTAATGCATAAGTGGCAAAATATATAATCCTACCTATTCACGACACAAATACGTCAATTTAACCATTTCATTGGATATAATGACCTGATATTTAAGTATACTATATTAATTTTGCCCGCGAACATTTTTTCTCGTTTATTATTTGTATACTTCTTGTATTTTCCTTTAATTTTAATTTTATTTTATATATTTTGCTTTTCAAAATTAAATTTTATTTTGACGTTACGTCTATTACGTTATTCTAGCCCAATAAATTGGCAAAAATGTTGTTATGTTTTTGATGTACGAGTTGGAAATGTCACTCCTCGGCAACATACTATATATCTTCACTCCCAATGGTCCTGTGATGATAAGTATTTCGTAATCAGGAAGTTTATATTAGGTCGCGTACCTAATTTCAGAATTTTAGGATAAAACGAAGTTCAAATGAAAGGGTTAAATTTTCAATATCGAATTATTTTTCGATATTAACGAAACCAAAAACCGAGTACTTCGCGCTACAGAAAAAACTGCAGTTTCATAACGTAATTTTTCGAACATTTAAAGTCTATATTCATCGACGATTTGGACGAGGAACGTCCACATTGCGGTGTTACGTTTTCTGCCTTTTTCGTGGTAGGAAGCAATAAACCAACAGAATCTATAATTTATTTTTATATCCGTGAATTGTATAAAGTTGTTGGAAAAATTTCGGTCGATACCTAAATGTACCATCGGCGAAATTATCTGCCGTAGAATCAGCGAGAACACTAATATTTGAATGAGAAGTCACCACGGCAATTTGATGAATATCGTCAACGTACAAGTCACTTTCTTTAATTTTGTAACTTTCAAATGTTTCTTTTATATTACATAAATGATATATCGCTTACATTTACTAAGTTTTATTTTTATTCACATTGTTTCTCTACGATTTTCCAACATTGACAAACACGCAAATTTATATGAGGATGATAAAGCAATATTTTTCAGCTCTTACAAACCAACTGCTATTAAAAATCAATTAGAAATCGGTGCACATAGCGTTTTAAAGTATTATCGCAAATGGCAAAATCGAAATAAATGCATTAAAAACTGAGGCCATATTTTTCATTCGTCGTCGACCAATTTTGCCACCCGAACTTCTAGTCGATGATAAAATTATAAATTAGTCGGATATATTTGGGTGTTTTAGCTAACCTTCTCAGCGCATGTAAATTACGCAGCTCTAAATAAAACAGTAAGCGCAATTTACTTAATCATAAATCGTACCTGAACGTTAATAATAAGATCGGAATTTATAAAGAGTTTCCTGTGATAGCTTATGCTTGTCTCGTCTGGTTTTCTATCTCGAAGGCGAGCTTCAATAAAGTACAATTAATACAAAATGAGTGGTTAAGATGAGTATTAAGTTCCCCAAGGTATGCCAGAATAGTAAGCATTCATGAGATATTAATTTACTTTTTATTCGGGATTTGATTAGTTTTGCTGATGATACGGCATTATTGGCTGAATCTGTAGATCTGCGGCGAATACTAGATACAGTTGCTACTGTAAGCCGGGAAATGGGAATCAATATAAACATTAAGAAAACAAAATTCGTGGTAGCTTCCCGTCAATCAGTTACGGATAAAAAGTTATTTCTGAATTGGAATGAAATTAACGAGTAAATAAATATAAATATTTAAGCAGCTGGATTACAAGAAATAGTGACCCGGGTGTAGGGATACAAGCTCGAATTAAAATGGTCGGAGACATGTTCATGAAAATCAAACACGTTCTTTGTAACCGATAATTGAGCTTAGATATCAAAAAGAAGGTTCTAGGATGTTACGTGTGGTCAGTACTTTTGTATGGGTATGGAACTTGGACGCTAAATATGAAGAAGCGCATCTCATCGTTCGAAATGTGGTGTTACAGAAGAATATGGAAAATTCCGTGGACAAGTAAAACAAAGAACGAAGAAGTGTTAAAACCGATGGTAACTGGCCGGATACTAATGACTAATAAAAATACAAAAAATTGCGTTTTTGGGACATCTAATGCGAGGATCGAAATACTACATTTACAGACAATCATTGAAAACACTTTTAATGTAACTATCAATAATGTGGAACTTGAACGTGTTTATGAAATTAAGTATCTCGGGATGGTTCTTGATTGCAAATTAACTTGGCATAAACATACCGAGTTCCTTTCTAAAAAATTAAGAAAATTAAATTACCTTTTTTATTATCTGAAGCAATTTTTTTCATCTACACAGTTATTTCGTTTGTATACTTCTTTCTACCAACCAGTTTTGTGCTACGGGCTTATGCATTGGGTTGGAGTTGGAAAGGTATGTATCAATACCATACAATCACTTCAAAACATGTTACTTAAAACCATTGGTAATGGTAAGCAACCTTGTTGGAAAACTCGTCCTCTCACCGTTCGTGAATTATATGAAATACAATTACTTGTTTTCGTGTTTAAAAATTTTAAACTTTTTTCAATTGAGTTGCATGGTGGTAAAACAAGGTTATCCTCACACGAGTTAGCAAAGTTGCCTAAATTTAATAAATTTCATACCCGAATCCAAGCGGCTTATATGGGTGCCTCTATGTTTAACTCTTTGCCGCGTCAACTAAAAATTGATCTTAAAATTTATAAACGACGGCGTAAGTCGTTAGTTGCATTTGCAATATGTAAATATGTAACAAGCTTTTCATAATAATAATTGAAGTTGGTAACGGGTTTAAAAGTATTCGGTTGGAATTGTTAGATTGATGATTTTATTTTGTAATTTAATTTTTATTTATTTGTAAATTAAATTCTATTTCAATTGTTTATCAATATCAATTATTATTTGATTATGAGTTATTTCCTGTTATGCTTTTATGTATACACGATTTATTTAGTATTTATATGTATATTTCTATGTTGTATATTTTATTTTCGCACGTTAGGTACGTTCGTGCTGATTTGTAATTATAGTTTAATACTTAGTTTATTTGATTGTCGGTGTCTGGGTGTTTGTGTGTATACTTACACGTCTAAATCGATTTCGTTGTTTTAGATGTTTGTATGTACGAATTACAAATGGGAGATGTACTTATCTTCTAGTGTATGTTGACGATATTTTGCAAGTATCTGACAATTTGAGAGAAATGAACGTCATTTGAGCATTACAGTTTTTTTTGGAAATTTGTTTAAGTTACTATAGAAAAAAAAAAAGAAAAAATACCGACAGGAAATGTATAATAAATTAAGAATTGACGTAGCAAATGCAGACAAAAGGTGGTGAAAATAGACTTCATAAAATGGGCTCAGTCGGTGTTCTAGTCAAAGATTAAAAGAAACAGCTCCGAATTTTCTGATTGGCTATGCCAAAAGAGAAATCGGAGGGTTTCGCCGAAAACAACCAATTTAGAAAATTTCTAGAAATGCAGGTATTGCTGGCCGCCGTGCTAATAACAATAAAAATAAGTATAAGTATATGTGTATGTGCGTGTATATATTATATATTTTTTGTACTTTGTGGTATAGATAACTTAGCACGTACGTAAAACTCCAAATTTTTTTCAAAATTCGCAGTCCAATATTTTTCGTACGCATCTCTACTAGATATTTATTTTTTATAACCCAAATCGTAAAAATTACGTTTTGAATAAAACAAGAAGAATTTTCAATTTTAAAATAACATATTCCCCTTACAAAGTAGCTAATATGTATGTTAATTCTATTATATTAATTCGAGATTTACGCAAACGTAAAAATCATTGAATAATATTTCCAGGCATGATCATGTTGAAATAAATCAATCAGGAAACCTTCGTTTATCAAGATCAGAAATATTTATAAACACAGGTCACCACCGAGTCATGTGGATCTGTATTGGACTAACTTCGCCCGCCTGCTATCTTTGATATTGATTCAGACAGAACGTTTGCCTTTCTATTTATTTGGATCCACTTCCATTGGTCTCAATTCTCTGATTTTTATTTCCGATTCGGAATGTATCTCCTTTATCACTTCGAGAATAGATGTAACTTTAGGAGAAACATGATAAAACTGTGGATTATAATCCGAATGGAAAGATTCAGGCCCATTCGTTGTTCTCGGACTGGTGGATGATGGTGTAGCAGCCCACATCTGAGGAGGAAAATGCGACGTGTACGCAACATAATTTTCAAATATATAATCTGCAAATTCCTTAGCTAAATGATTTGGTGGTTGTGTCTCGCAATTTGCCAAAAATTGTAGTAAACCGAATCTGGAGGCAAAAATGCTAGTCCGAAAAATCGTTTTAACCACCGTCCCACATCTGAATCCGTTGTATAATCTCTTCTTAAATTTCCGATAGTAATTATTTTTCGATACCAGGATTGACCCAAATGGAACCGACAACCCAATACTTCGCTCTCTGGATAAACTGCAGTGACGGCATTTGTGCCGCGTTTTCGAAATCTAGCGTAATCTTGCTAATATTTTGGTTTATACTCATCGACGATGCAATTCTGACGAGGAATGTCCACATTGCGGTGCACGTTGCCTGCCTATTTGCTGGCAGGAAGCAATAAACCAAAGGAAACATAAATGACTTTTATATCCGTAAATTGTATAGAGTTGTTGAAAGAATTTCGGCCGATACTTAAATGTACCATCGGTGAAAGTATCTACCGTAGAATCTGCGAGAACTGTCATATTTGAATGGCACGTTACGACGGCAATTTAATTATTCTCGTTAACGTACAAAAAACCTTGATTTTTGTACGTTCTAAATGTTTCTTGTATACGGAATAAATGATGTATCGTTTTTCATTTATTTATATGGCTATACTAATATGAATAATAATGAATTAATATAATTTATTGTCATGTTGTACTTAAGCTCCATTGTTCATTTTTAGATTTATGTATATATCTACAAATAGATGCATTTAATATGATTTTAAATTATCATCGATTTGCTATTATGATTTCTAACCAATTTATTTTCAACGTATTTTAATTTTTTCCCTACTACGTTGCTCGAATATGTAATATCAAATTTTTACGCTGTTTTAATAATTAAATTGATTGTTATATTATGTAAAAAGATGTTTTGAATTTCTCCTATCATATCTGTTTTTTTTTACATAAATGTGCAACTTATGTTATTTTAAGATTTTTGTTTCTCTTATCATATTTACTTTACTTGAAGGTTTACTAAATGTATAACTTATGGAATTTTATGTAATATATTTGCACTGGATTATTGGGGAAATAATTTAAATACATGATAAGAAGAAGATAAAAATTATTTGAGTTTTTAAACATTTAGTGTTATGCTGCATAGGAGTAAAAGTTAACATCGCATCAAAACATGGCCAGAAAAGTTGCATTAATTACGAACATATACTTTCAAAATAAGTATTTTCATATTAATTTCTTAGGTTTTAAAAAACATATTTTAGTTTATATTCCGTAATTTTATTTTCGTTAGAGAAGGATTATAAAAATATAAAAGTAGATGGAATACTAATTGTCATTCACATATTCTGCTCAAATAAAGACATATCTATGGTTTGTACGTAAATGGCTGTGCTTTATCTAATTTAATAATTTAATTCCGTTATACAAGTTAATTTTTTATCACTGCTTTCTCGAAATTATTAGACATTTTTGAAAATATCATACCAAATTTAGTACTTTAAATTATATACTTTATAGCTAAAAAAAGACTAGTGATCTGAATATATACTTCTATAATTTCAGCATCTCAGAAACAGTTTTTTTTTTGTACATATATGTAATATATTGAGTAATTGAAAAAGGTCTAAATGGAATTTACAAATTTCGAAATATTTTATTATCAACGTCTTTATTGATACTTATTAAAAATTTCAACTCAATCGCATTAACACTCAAATATCAAAAGTTTAAAAATTTACATTTTGCTGTTTGTGTTGGCAAATATAATTATAATTTTATATCTGGGTCACTGTTTCCATTTAAGATATCGGATCTCCGAAAAATTATTTTTTAATCAATGAAACGATTATTTCGAATAAAATATCTTTAACGAATAAAACCGGTTAACAGACAAAATTTTATGGTGGACTTTTATATGATTATTATTATTTCTGGTGAACCGTTCCACCATCAGGATTCAACGTATGTGTGAAAAAAGGATAACATTCAATACGTTTATTATTATACTCGTATGGACCAGAACAGAATACACGCTGTGTGTGTGAATTGAAAAAAGTGAAATATATAAGGCACTTATGGTACTAGAGAGTGTTGAAAAAATCAATCCCATATATATATAGCAAATAATAATAAAGAGAAAAACAAATATAATAACAATAATAATAGTTTTTCTATTAACACATATAGTAAAGTAATAATAATAATAATATAACAATAATAATAAAGAGAATAACAAACATAATAGTTTTTCTGGGATGAGAAGAACACGTATAGTAATGTAATAATAATAATAATTCAATTTAAAATTATAATTTATTTTAAATTTAGGTTTTATTCGTAATAAATTATGATAATTAAAATTAAACGCCGATGCGCAATTAAGTAGCAAAATATATACTGTTGCTTATTCACGACACAAATACGTAAATTCGTGTGCACATCACACCAAATATTTTTTACGTTAACTTAGTATACAGGTGATAATTATTACACATGTACATTTATAATATCAATATGTGCAATGTTTAACGAATAATTCCGAAATTTTTTTTGTATATGCATTTATATATGAAAGTATATGTATATGAGTTTTTAAAAGTTTCTTTACATAATTTTTTCATACCCGTAAAAACAAAATTAATAATTTCGTATATTTAATTCCTATACACGATATGAACGATCTTCTTGGCAACAACATTTTTCTAAACGAAAAGAAAATATTTAATATTTAGCTATACACACAATAAAGAAAGTTCGAATAGTAAATCAAATTGGGAGACAGAAATGTTAGTCGGAAAAATCGTTCCGAATCCGTCGTATAATCTCTTCTTAAATTTCCGATATCACTTATTTTTACCATGATTGACCCAAATGAAACCGACAACTGAATACTTCGCAATCCAAAAAACCTGCACTTTTATCGTAATTTTTCTAATATTTAAGTCTATATTCATGGACGATGCAATTTGGACAATGAACGTCCACATTAAAGTGTACGTCCCCTACATTCTTCCTGCTGGGACGCAAATAAGCCAACGGAATATACAAAATTATTTTGATGTTGGTCAAAAGTAACATTTTGGTTACAACTCCGCAAATTAGATTACGTTGAGAAATAAAATATAATAATTAAAATATAAAATTTAAAATAAATACTTTTAATAATAAAATATGTAGGAAATATATATATGTATGTATGTATAGTGGAGACACTAACACAACGAGTGCGTTAAGGAAGATGTTCATTTTAACGAAACAAGGGGCTACTGATTAAGTAAAATTGCCTATCTAACGGACTAGTGGGAAGTCTGTATACTTAAAAAAAAATATTATGCAGTATACGCTGTAACAGCATATGCGTGCGAATATATATATATATATATCCATATATGTCGCTAATAAATTTTACAAATTTTTATATATTTTCGTATCCAATGAACCATTTTGTTACAGATTTTTCATAGGATAAAACTACCAATGACGTCATATAAGTTGTGCTATATACGTTGTAATAGACAAAATCGCAGTGCCCCCATATACATAATGTTTATATTATATATATATAATTTTTTTATTATATAATTTTTTATTGGATGGAAGCTAAATCGCGAAAACGACATCATACCCGTGAGATTGTTCCACTCCATATAAAAATATATCTTATGTTTTTAACCAAATTCGAAAATTACTACTCACTTCATGCATATGTATGTATAAATTTTTGGATGTTTTGCTACAACCGAAATTACTCCACTTTAGGATAAATTTTTTGACATGCACATTTTGCCACCTTTTCTCACGTACAACACAATATGTGCGGTAATAAATTTTGCGAAAATATATACATGTTACACGCGCGGTTACTGCAAGTACGCAAAAGTATATACATATATAATATCCACAGTAAAAGAATGAGGTACTAAAGCATATATATATATACACAGGAAGCATCGCGGCCAGTCCAAAAACCAATCAAGGGACATATTGAAAATCCAAAATTCAACTTATAATCGGCGATATCTCCTTAACGATTAACTCTTATAGGATAAATGTTACAAACAAAATGATAGATCTCTACGTCAGTTTTGGGAATAATCGTTTTAAAATTAGTTTTTCTAGAAGCTTTGAAAGAATAGGAAGCAGCGAAATAGGCCTGTATGACGAAAACAAATTCAGACGATTTACCAGGCTTTGGTACAACAATTATTTGAGAAAACTTCCAACTCAAGAAGCAGTGTATTTCTTATTATTAAGTTACATGCACATAAGCATATTAAATTTTAAAAATGAACAATTTACCCGTACCGAAATATAAAACAAAAATTCTTCCCAGGCAAACAAAAATAGAAAAGCTTATATGATAGGCTTATAAATATCAAATGTATAAATTACAGGAAAAATTTGTATAAAAAACCTGTTCCAATATATTAGAATAAAATTATAACTTACACTATTATAATATAATATCTTAAAAATATCTTAGTCTATTTGCTGATACTAGAAATTTAATAGCCGGCTTACTATAAACAGATATGTTTTATACGTCTGTGCTTGTACCTCTTATATCTGTGTCGCAGAGATTGGTAGTCATAATCTCCTATCGAATGTATTACTACATTATCAGATGAGCTGCAGTTGGCGAAAAATTTTTTCACTGTATTTTTAATGATTTCCTGTATATAAGGAAACATTAAAATATCATGCATAGATTTAATTTTATTAAATCTTGGTTTATTCAAGATAATTCTTAAACAATGATTTTGTAGTCTTTGCATCTGATTTATACTGCTATTGCTTAGCTCCAGACCGGGCTCGCATATAATAATTTTGGTAGAATAACTTTTTTGTAAATGAGGAATTTGTTTTGTGCCGATAATGCAGACTTTTTGTTAAATATTGGAAATAGACAACCCAATTTGCGCATCGTTCTATTTACACAATCATTAATATGCCTCGTTAAGTCGTCTATCGATAGTTATGCCTAAATATCTTACATTTTCCTTCCAATCGAGGTAATTGTTTTTGACTCGAACGAAGTGATTAAGTAGAGGCCTACGTCTAGTAAAAATGATTGATTCAGTTTTTTCATCATTGACTTTAATTTTCCATTTGTAGAAAAATTTTGATATTTTATCAATTGCACTTGTTAGTCTGTTACTGATTGTGTCAATTCTATAAGAGGATACCATTAAAGAAGTATCATCAGCATATAGGTTTATGTCTACTCCCGTAATAGTTGGCAAGTCATTCAAATAGAGTATAAAAAGGAAAGGACCTAGGATGCTCCCTTGAGGTACCCCAGCTTTAATAAATCTCATGTTAGACTTATGGTTTTTTATTTTCACGTAAAACTTCCTGTTCATTAAATAAGATTTAATAGTGAATATTAGATAAGGAGGAAATTCATATTTGATCAATTTATAGATAATTCCATCATGCCAGGTTGTGTCAAACGCTTTTTCAATGTCCATCAAGACTACTCCTGTATGTTTATTCTGATTAAAATTATCGGTAATTTTATCGCAAATTTTAGCTAATTGAATTGTGGTACTGAGTTTGTATCTATACTAGTAGGCGAGTTAGTTGCGAATCGGTTATTCATTATATTACTACCACCATTTGAGGGACCAACATCATTATAGACATTATTGCCCGGATTAAATACCGCATTGGCGCCATTCGTCTCTGACGTAACTTTTGCATACGATAACAGACGTTCATGCTCATTTTGTGGGATAATATCATGTACAACATTACTGCGGCTTCCGGGAATATTCACTTTATCAGGAAGCGTCTGTTCTGCATTATATTTCGCATTGTATAATTTGCGATATACCTCACATCCCTTGTAATTAGAGGGATGTTGCTGCGCGCATAATGCACATTTCGGCGGTACGTTTTTTTCTTTTTTGCAATCGGCTGAATTATGACTACCGGCGCATTTAACACACTTATAAGGACGATTACAAAACGATCTTGTGTGCTCATACCTTTGACATCTAGTGCACTGGGGTATGTCCCTTTTTACGTGTGGGGTTTCCACTCTAATTTTCGAATGTAATAATAAGTCGAGATCATATATACGTTTAATCTCGTCAGCCGGCTCCAAATCAACAAAATGCACGGGGAGAGGTTCTTTAGTTTTTCTATTTCTGACATTGAACACGGACCTCACTTGAAAACTTTGTTCTTCTAGTGCCTGTTTAATATCGCTCATTGTGAAAGAAGGGTGTAAACCGCGAATTACAACTTTATACGCTCTTTCGTGTTTTAGTTGGTAGGTGTGATAATTTATGTCTTCTTTTTTAAACGTTGCGATTAGTCTTCTATAATCGTCAGAGGTTTGCAAGTTGATTTTAACAGCGTTATCTTTCAAGGATTTCGCTCTGAAGTCATGTTTTCCTAGTGCGTCCGTAATTTTTTTTAACATTCTCGAATAGTTAATTACATCATGCACAAATATTGGCGGCGGTGAAGGTTCTGTTGTTGCATTGTGAGCCGAGTGTGTAATTGGATTCACATCATGTAAATCTTCGTCTTCGATCTGTAAATATTGGAACCTGTTTTGTTTCGTACGGTAGTTATTTAAATTTTGTTGTTCATTCAATAGTCTTTTTCGTGCCTTCTTTTTAGGAATCTGCCAGTCGTTCTCTATGAGTTTTTGCGACGATGTCGATAATGCGTCTTCGGAGTAATTTGATATTATTGTATTGCTATCATCAGTTATGTCTACATTTTCACTTATTTTATCGTTAATAATATAGTAACATATAGCTGGATTACCAGAATAATGGCCTGGATATATGGGTGCCCTCTTCTGTTTAAATAATAAAGTTTTGAGAGATACGATCGTGTTGATTTACATGTAAATAATTAAAGGTGACCACAATTATTTAAATAATTCAAATAAATAATGTATCCTACGAACGTAAAAAATATAATAATAAACGTTTAAATTTTACATTAAAAACTTTTTAAAAAAAAACAATTCAATATAAATTAGCGTACATAATATACACTGCGTATATATTTTTATATATATATATATATATATAAATTATTAAGAGAGCGAAAAAGATAAAAGATTTCATTTTCTATCAAAAACAGCGAACGAGCACACACACACATATATATATACATGTGGAAAAAA
This sequence comes from Coronaproctus castanopsis, assembly GCA_032883995.1. NCBI lineage: Eukaryota > Metazoa > Arthropoda > Insecta > Hemiptera > Monophlebidae > Coronaproctus > Coronaproctus castanopsis. The sequence goes on along the minus strand of CM065054.1, from coordinate 32,736,659 downwards.
AGGTTGTTTTACCTAAGGGTAGAGCTAGCTGCTAATATATATATATATATATATATCTATATGTGGAAAAAAAGGTCGTTTTATCTAAGGGTAAGCTGCATCCTAAAAAGGAAAAAATATGGTTGGATCGTCGTATCGATCGATGGGTGGTCCGTAGGCAATAAATTACTCAAACTATTGATGTAAGTGTGGTCTTTCGTTCGGACCAAGGTTGTCCGACATCGTTATAGACCTATATCGCTTACGTGGATTCTCGGTAAAGTATTGGAAAAAACACAATAGGCTACTATGGGAAATTGAATCACGTGAATTATTTACTAATCTCCAATATGGTTTTCGGCCAGGACGATTCGGGTAACACTACATTATTGGGCCCCGACCCTTTTTGAACTCCAGCTAGGAGCTGTCGTGTAAATGTCAAAATAAACGATTAGGCGGTTACAGACAGGATTCTACGGTGGCCTTTTATGATCATTATTATTTCTCGTGATTCGTTCCACCCAAAAGACGTTACTACACGCTGCGTGTGAATGAAAAAAAGCGAAATATATAAAGGACTTATACCTGCGAGTGATGAAAAAATCGATTCGATATATGCAGCATTAAACAAAATGTGATGAGAATATCTCGTTCTTACCTAAAGAATAACAATAATAATAATAAAGGGAATAACAAATATAATAATACTTTTTCTGCGATAAGAATAACATGTATATTTAAGTAATAATAATGATAATTCAAATTAAAATTTTAATTATTTTCAAATGTAGGTTTTATTCGCAATAAATTATGATAAATAAAATTAAACATCTACGCGTAATGCGTAAGTGGCAAAATATATAACCCTACCTATTCACGACACAAATACGTTAATTTAATCCTTTCATTGGATATAATGGCCTGATATTTAAGTATACTATATTAACTTTGCCGCGAACATTTTTTCTCGTTTATTATTTGTATACTTCTTGTATTTTCCATTAATTTTAATTTTATTTTATATATTTTGCTTTTCAAAATTAAATTTTATTTTGATGTTACATCTATTACGTTATTCTAGCCTAGTAAATTGGTAAAAATGTTATGTTTTTGATGTACGAGTTGGAAATGTCACACCTCGGCGACATATACTATATCTTCACTCCCAATCGTCCTGTGATGCTAAGGGTTTCGTAATCAGGAAGTTTATATTAGGTCGCGTACCTAATTTCAGAATTTTAGAATAAAAATTAACGAAGTTCCAATGAATGGGTTAAATTTTCAATATCGAATTATTTTTCGATATCAACGAAACCGACAACCAAGTACTTCGCACTACAGAAAAAACTGTAGTTTCATGCCGTTTTTCGAAAACTAGCGTAATTTTTCGAATATTTAAGTCTACATTCATCGACGATTTGGACAAGGAACGTCCACATTGCGGTGTACGTTATCTGCCTTTTTCGTGGTAGGAAGCAATAAACCAACAGAATGTATAATTGATTTTTATATCCGTTAATTGTATAAAGTTGTTGGAAAAATTTCGGTCGATACCTAAATGTACATTATCTATTGCAGAATCAGCGAGAACACTAATATTTGAATGACAAGTCACCACGGAAATTTGATGAATATCGTCAACGTACAAGTCACTTTCTTTAATTTTGTAAGTTCCAAATGTTTCTTTTATATTACATAAATGATATATCGCTTACATTTACTAAGTTTTATTTTTATTCACATTATTTCTCTACGATTTTCCAACATTGACAAACACGCAAGTTTATATGAGGATGATATAGCAATATTTTGCAGCTCTTACAAACCAACTGCTATTAAAAATCAATTAGAAATCGATGCACATAGCGTTTTAAAGTATTATCGCAAATGTCAAAATCGAAATAAATGCATTAAAAACTGAGGCCATATTTTTTATTCGTCGTCGACCAATTTTGCCATCTGAACTTCTAGTCGATGATAAAATTATAAATTGGTCGGATAGTGTACGTTATTTGGATGTTTTATTAGATAAACGGCTAACCTTCTCAGCGCGTGTAAATTACGCAGCTCTAAATAAAACAGTAGGCGCAATTTACTAAATCGTAAATCGACATTTATAAAGAGCTTATTCGTCCTGTGATAGCTTATGCTTGTCTCGCCTGGTCTTCTATCTCGAAGGCGAGCTTTAATAAATTATAATTAATACAAAATGAATGGTTAAGATGCGTATTAAGTCCCTAAGGTATGCTAGAATAGTGGACATTCATGAGATATTAAATTTACTTTTTATTCAGGATTTGATTAGTTTTGCTGATGATACGGCATTATTGGCTGAATCTATAGAAGATCTGCGGCGAATACTAGATACAGTTGCTACTGTAAGCCAGGAAATGGGAATCAATATAAACATTAAGAAAACATAATTCATGGTAGCTTCCCGCCAATCAGTTACAGATAAAAAGTTATTTCTGAATTGGAATGAAATTAACGAGTAAATAAATATAAATATTTAGGCAACTGGATTACAAGAAATAGTGACCCTGGTGTAGGGATACAAGCTCCGATTAAAATGGCCGGAGACATGTTCATGAAATTCAAACACGTTCTTTGTAACCGATAATTAAGCTTAGATATCAAAAAGAAGGTTCTAGGATGTTACGTGTAGTCAGTACTTTTGTATGGGTATGGAACTTGGACGCTAAATATGAAGAAGTGCATCTCATCGTTCGAAATGTGGTGTTACAGAAGAATATGGAGAATTCCGTGGACAAGTAAAACAAAGAACGAAGAAGTGTTAAAACCGATGGTAACTGGCTGGATAATAATGACTAATAAAAATACGAAAAATTGCGTTTTTGGGATACCTAATGCGAGGATCGAAATACTACATTTACAATCATTGAAAACACTTTTAATGTAACTATCAATAATGTCGAACTTGAACGTGTTTATGAAATTAAGTATTCTTGGGGTGGTTCTTGATTGCAAATTAACTTGGCATAAATATAAGTATATGTATACATATATGTTACATATTAATTTCAACACCTTTATTTTTTATATAATAATAATGATAATAATAATAACAACAACAACAATAGTAATAACAATAATTAAACAATTTGTAAAAAAAATAATCTAATTAAATAACCCTATAATAATAATAATAATAATAATAATAATAATAATAATAATAATAATTGTATGTGACGTCGCACGAACCCTTATATGTATTGGTAGACGGTGTGAGTGTGGCGTCGCAGTACATTTATAATATCTATATGTGCAATATTTAACAAATAATTCCGAAATTTTTTTGTATATGCATTTATATATGAAAGTATATATATGAGTTTTCAAAATTAATTCCTATACACGATATGAACGATCTTCTAGGCAACAACATTTTTCTAAACGAAAAGAAAATATTTAATATTTAGCTATACACAAAATAAACAAAGTTCGAATAGTAAATCAAATTTGGAGACAGAAATGTTAGTCGGAAAAATCGTTCCGAATCCGTCGTATAATCTCTTCTTAAATTTCCGATATCACTTATTTTTCAATACCATGATTGACCCAAATGAAACCGACAACTGAATACTTCGCAATCCAAAAAACCTGCACTTTTATCGTAATTTTTCTAATATTTAAGTCTATATTCATGGACGATGCAATTTGAACAATGAACGTCCACATTAAAGTGTACGTCCCTTACATTCTTCCTGCTGGGACGCAAATAAGCCAACGGAATATACAAAATTATTTTGATGTTGGTCAAAAGTAACATTTTGGTTACAACTCCGCAAATTAGGGGTTGGTTACGTTGAGAAATAAAATATAATAATTAAAATATAAAATTTAAAATAAATACTTTTAATAATAAAATATGTAGGAAATATATATATGTATGTATGTATAGTGGAGTCACTGACACAACGAGTGCGTTAAGGAAGATGTTCATTTTAACGAAACAAGGGCTACTGATTAAGTAAAATTGCCTATCTAACGGACTAGTGGGAAGTCTGTATACTTAAAAAAAATATTATGCAGTATACGCTGTAACAGCATATGCGTGCGAATATATATATATATATATCCATATATGTCGCTAATAAATTTTACAAATTTTTATGTATTTTCCTATCCAATGAACCATTTTGTTACAGATTTTTCATAGGATGAAACTACCAATGACGTCATATAAGTTGTGCTATATACGTTGTAATAGACAAAATCGCAGTGCCCCCATATATATATAATGTTTATATTATATATATATAATTTTTTTATTATATAATTTTTTATTGAATGGAAGCTAAATCGCGAAAACGACATCATACCCGTGAGATTGTTCCACTCCATATACAAATATATCTTATGTTTTTAATCAAATTCGAAAATTACTACTTACTTCATGCATATGTATGTATAAATTTTAGGATGTTTTGCTACAACCGCAATTACTCCACTTTAGGATAAATTTTTTGATATGCACATTTTGCCACCTTTTCTCACGTACAACACAATATGTGCGGTAATAAATTTTGCGAAAATATATACATGTTACACACGCGGTTACTGCAAGTACGCAAAAATATATACATATATAATATCCGCAGTAAAAGAATGAGGTACTAAAGCATATATATATGTACAGGAAGCATCGCGGCCAGTCCAAAAACCAATCAAGGGACATATTGAAAATCCAAAATTCAACTTATAATCGGCGATATCTCCTTAACGATTAACTCTTATAGGATAAATGTTACAAACAAAATGATAGATCTCCACGTCAATTTTGGGAATAATCGTTTTAAAATTAGTTTTTCTAGAAGCTTTGAAAGAATAGAGGCTTTGGTACAACAATTATTTGAGAAAACTTACAACTCAAAGGAAAATATTGGTTACGTAGGACAGCGTTATATATTTGTGTTATGAGTACAATGCTTTTACGTGACAACTCATTTAAAAGCTCTGCTGTGATTAAGTCAAATCCGGGACACGTTTTCCGTTTCATATTTTTAATAAGTTGCTGAATCTCATTTGGGGTAACCGGTGTTATAGGTGGATTCATTTGCAGTGGTTTTTCTAGGTATTCAAGGATATCTATGGAGTCACTAACTTAGGCATTCGGTGTGAATACATCGCAGAAATAATTTGCAAAGAGCGCTGCTTTATCGAAGTTAGTACGAGTCCAACTACCGTCGAGTTTTTCTATCGCAGGAATATGCACAATTGGCTGTTGAAAACGTTTGGTCGCTCTCCATAGTGAATGATCATCTTGTTTGGTCGGCGATAATTTCGATAGAAATGTTGTAAGCATTGCATTTTTATTTTCACGTAATACTTTACGCAGTTGCTTTATATTTCTATTCAGTTGCGTTTTAATAGCTGGATTTCTCGTTGTGTTCCAAGCGTTTCGTAATTTTCTCTTTTCGCGTATTAGTGTCGGTATATGTTTTGGAACATTATTAAACCCTTTTGGTGGCTTTACAGTGGGAGTGGCTAGCCACGCAGCATTTTGTATAGTTTCTGTTAGGTTTTGTACCGCTTTATCAATATCGAAATTAGTTTTCAGCGACATATTTAACTTTATTTTAGACTCTAGATATTGTTTAAACAATGGCCAATTAGTTCTTTTATTGATAAGGCATGGTTCAGGTGTTTTTGTTATTGGAGAGATGCTTACCGTTAATATAACTGCCGAGTGATTTGACTGTAGATCGAAACACGAGTCTGCTTTCATATGTAATGATGATATTCCTTTTGTTACAAAAAAGTCAAACAGATCGTGTTTCCTTTTACGATCTTGAGGCCAGTAAGTAGGTTCCCCTGCCGAGAAGTAACCTAGATTTTGACTGGAAATTACTTTTTCCAGAATTTTCCCCCGGGGATTATCTAAACGAGAGCCCCATTTGCGACTTTTTGAGTTCCAATCTCCGCCAGATATGAATTTCGCTCCCAATGATTTGAAATACTTGAAAAGCAGATTTTCATCCAATCGCTCATTTGGAGATCAGTATACGGCGGAGATGGCGACAGTTCCAATAAATGAACATAATTTTACCGTACAAGCCTGTTTTCCCGAATAGTTTTTCTCTTCGTAATGCTTGATTGTTTTTTTAATAATAATTGCACTACCGCCGCGAGCTTTATTATCTGGCCGAAGACAAGTGTACACATCGTAGTTGGGTATATTAAAAACTGTTTTATTTGTAAAATGCGTTTCCGAGATGAGAAGTATATCAATGTAGTGAGATTTCAGAAAGAGCTCTATTTCTAACTTATGTTGTAACGCGCCATTAGCGTTCCAAAGTGCAATTCTTAATGAAGTAGTCATTATTTACTAGTTTTATTCAGGACTGAGGACAATAAATTTAATATCACGGCGTTCTGGTTCATTAACTGTTGAAACATGGTTTTAAATTCACTCAAAAATGCACTTAATAATGTATCTATACTAGTAGGCGAGTTAGTTGCGAATCGGTTATTCATTATATTACCACCACCATTTGAGGGACCAACATCATTATAGACATTATTGTCCGGATTAAATACCGCATTGGCGCCATTCGTCTCTGAAGTAACTTTTGCATACGATAACAGGCGTTCATGCTCATTTTGTGGGATAATATCATGTACAACATTACTGCGGCTTGCGGGAATATTCACTTTGTCAGGAAGCGTCTGTTCTGCATTATATTTCGCATTGTATAAATTGCGATATACCTCACATCCCTTGTAATTAGATGGATGTTGCTGCGCGCATAATGCACATTTCGGCGGTATGTTTTTTTTCTTTTTTGCAATCGGCTGAATTATGACTACCGGCGCGTTTAACACACTTATAAGGACGATTACAAAACGATCTTGCGTGCTCATACCTTTGACATCTAGTGCACTGGGGTGTGTCCCTTTTTACGTGTAGGGCTTCTACTCTAATTTTCGAATGTAATAATAAGTCGAGATCATATATACGTTTAATCTCGTCAGCCGGCTCCAAATCAACAAAATGCAGGGGGAGAGGTTCTTTAGTTCTTCTATTTTTAACATTGAACACGGACCTCACTTGAAAACTTTGTTCTTCTAGTGCCTGTTTAATATCGCTGATTGTGAAAGAGGGGTGTAAACCGCGAATTACAACTTTATACGCTCTTTCGTGTTTTAGTTGGTCGGCGTGATAATTTATGTCTTCTTTTTTAAACGTTGCGATTAGTCTTCTCTAATCGTCAGAGGTTTGCACGTTGATTTTAACAGCGTTATCTTTCAAGGATTTCGCTCTGAAGTCATGTTTTCCTAGTGCGTCCGTAATTTTTTTTAACATTCTCGAATAGTTAATTACATCATGCACAAATATTGGCGGCGGTGAAGGTTCTGTTGTTGCATTGTGAGCCGAGTGTGTAATTGGATTCTAAAACTTCGTCTTCGATCTGTAAATATTGGAACCTGTTTTGTTTCGTACGGTAGTTATTTAAATTTTGTTGTTCATTCAATAGTCTTTTTCGTGCCTTCTTTTTAGGAATCTGCCAGTCGTTCTCTATGAGTTTTTGCGACGATGTCGATAATGCATCTTCGGAGTAATTTGATATTATTGTATTGCTATCATCAGTCATGTCTATATTTTCACTTATTTTATCGTTAATGATATAGTAACATATAGCTGGATTACTAGAATAATGGCCTGCCTATATAGGTAGTACTCTCTTCTGTTTAAATAATAGAGTTTCGGGAGATACGATCGTGTTGATCTACATGTAAATAATTAAAGGTGACCACAATTATTTAAATAATTCAAATAAATAATGTATCCTACGAACGTAAAAAATACAATAATAAACGTTTAAATTTTACATTAAAAACTTTAAAAAAAAAAAACAATTCAATATAAATTAGCGTACATAATATACACTGCGTATATATTTATATATATATATATATATATTTTATAAAGTGAGCGAGAGAGGAAGAGAAAAATATAAAAGATTTCATTTTCTATCAAAAACAGCGAGCGAGCACACACATACACACACATATATATATATATACATGTGGAAAAAAAGGCTGTTTTACCTAAGAGTAGAGCTAGCTGCTAATATATTTATATATATACATATATATATATATATATATGTATGTATATGTGTGTGTGGAAAAAAAGGTAGTTTTATCTAAGGGTAAGCTGCTAATATATATATATATATATATACCCTAAAAAGGAAAAAAAATATCGTTGGATCGTCGTATCGATCGATGGGTGGTCCATAGGCAATAAATTACTCAAACTATCGATGTAAGTGTGGTCTTTCGTTCGGACCAATATTGTCCAATTCTTTTATTACAACGATCCATAAGTAAAGCATTTTCAAATAAGCACCATTTACTACCCGTCTTTTTTCAAGAAGGCTTTCGACAACATTTGGAGGTATCGTATCCTTTCGACTCTACACTCCTGGAACTTCAAAGGCCGTCTTTGCACATTCATAGCAAATTTTCTTTCAGACCGTCATTTTCAAGTAAGACTAGGATCTACGTTTATCCCAATCACGTACATTGTTGACGGGAGTTCCACAGGGATCCGTCCTAAACCCAACACTGTTCAACATTGCAATAAATTATATCATAAAGCAAGTGCAAAAACCGGCGAAATTTGATCCTTTTTGCGGATGACTTATGTATATTTCTTCTATGCACTAATGCGGAACTAGCAGAGGGTATTCTTCAAAGTACAATAAGCCGACTTCGACAATATGAGAATGGTCTTTGTTTCTCAGCAACGAAAACAACTGCAATCCACTTCTGCAAACGGAAAAATTGTGATCGCAAAGTAAGTCTAGCGCTTAACAACAATCGGATAATACTTACAAATGAAGTAAGATATTTAGGATTTATATTCGATAACAAACTTAGTTGGAAAGCGCACATTGACTCGATAGTTGCTGCAAAGAGTTAAATTTGTTACGTAAACTATCGCATCTAAAATTGACTAAGGTTCTCCAGAAGCTTTTATAGTGATTAAACTGTGCTATGATTTTGTTTTTGCTTATAATTCACAAAATCACTACTCTCCGATATATTCAACATTATATATAGATAGAGATAGAGATAGATATGTATGTATGTAACATTGAGGAAAAAGTAATTTTGATGATATTAAAAAAGACTGGATAAAAATAATCTTGTACGATGAACAAGCATTGAGTTTTATTTCGTTTCTTTTTTCTTGAAAAAAAAAAAAAAAACATTATTCACCACTGATGTAAAATTTAATTCTCTTCAATATTTAAAGCGTGGAAGATGATAGATTCAAAAAGATGGAGATAAAAATTCTGAGGGCTGTTTTTATTTCGGCCTTTCTGCTGACTGAAATTAGTTGAAAGTTATTTATTTATTTATTATTCTTTATCACCATCATTCCCTACCAGAGTAATAATACACGCTACACCACGCACATACATACATGCACATATATATATATATGTATATGTAAATGCATATATTTAAAATGAATAGGATGCACTTGAACGTGTAGGTAAAACATTATGTATGCCACTTCTGATTTTTCCAATTTGAAATGAAGATACGACGGATAGATATCATATCATATTATAATATATATACATAATCGCCTGGTTTTTCTTTTCATTTATTTTAAAACGACATTGTGCGTGTGTGTGGGGTATTTGCGCATTTTCAAGTTACGACGACGTAGTTCTATTAATTATTTATAACGTCCAGCGTGTTCTTCCTTTTGAGCAATCTCGGAGATTCCACTTCAGTCTAAAAGAAGTAAACGATTATTTGCAAACTTATCACTCCTCCCCACTCATTGCTACGTACCGCCGAACGCGTTCTATGACCCTCATTAGGGTACACGTTGTTATCATAACTTCAGCGACCACCTAGCTTATATAATAATAATGGTAATAAAAAAAAAATTAATTATTATTAATAATAATAATAAATATCACGATGATGATGTCATTATTATTATTATGAAATGATAATATTAAAAAAAGAAATGTTAATAAAAACGGGCTGAGCCTGCCATTTACGATGGGGACATTCTCATTTGACCACGAGCCGCAACTGTAGGCTGAATAATATATACAAAGTTGGAATTAAGAATACGCTTTCATATCATATCATATATATATATATATACATATATATGTATACGCACGCGATTGAAAAACTTTCTTCTTACAAATACGTTTTGGGGAATGTGCCGCGTTCCACCCACAAACCATCGTGATCGTTGAACTTAATGAGGATCCGTTATTCGAAGCAGACAACACGAAATTGTATTTACAGTAAGAGACGAATAAGGGGACCTGGGGTGATTCGGGGGATCATATTCTAACACCGCCGGGCTTACTCTCTACATTCTTTCCAAACGCCATTGTGTGTGTGTGTGTGTGGTTTTTTCGTCGGCTTGACGATCGTTAACTACAGTCAGTAACGTCTGTATTCTAGTACGAAATCGCTTCATTCCATTCGCACACCTCACTACTAGACAATTCTACGTTACCAATGGTAGTTATATATATAATAATATTAATAATATTATCAGTAATAATAATATAATAATAATAATAATCAGACAAAACACAATTACATTGACATCATCGATATAATCATCTTTGTTAGACTTGTACAGTTATGTCTACACTAAAAAATAAAACTTTCTTATATATATATATATATATATATATATATCGTATATCCTAGTTCCCACACCTCATCTGTACATTCTGTACATCGTGACACCGTTATTACCTACGTTATAACGATACGAAAACAACAATAAAGACATCCTAGGCCAAAATACTTTGCAACATGCACTTCCCTAAACATTCACCACTTTTCCCAACACGTTGCTCTCACTAATATTACTATTACTACTACAACTACTACATCTGCTACTACTATCAACTACTATTACCGCTATTATTCGAACTTTTTTTTAAATCGTACATTGAAATTTAAAAAAGTACTTATAATACCAACGCTGCATAACTAATTTAATATCCATACGAACATTATACACATACATACACGTATACCACTCTCAAATGCATATTAAAACAACTTCAAAACTTCTTACCGGGCCAACTAATTAATGTTTTCACTGCGAAACATTATCCGCTGATATAAATATTTTATTGATATTTACCTTTCGACGATTTTCGTAAAATTCTCCTTCCGCAATCGACGTCTTGCTCATTTGTTTTCCACTTTTTTGTTTTCTGTTTTAATCCTCCTCTCGATTTGAAACTTTCATCTAGATTTTCCCAGTCCAGCAGCGGAACGTAATGTCCGTTCAAATTTATTACCTCCCCCCCGTTTCTGTTCGTTAAATGTATCTCATCGAAATAGAAAGTTCAACATTTGCATTATTACGTTTTTACACTTTACCTGGAATTTCGCATTTCAATCATCATCATCAACGTTATTATCATAATCATAGTGACGTAATTACGCTAGTTCGTCGATAAGATTTTACGTGTGTGTGCGTAATCTCTGCTTAAAGAAGACATGTTTGCGTGCAGCTTTAAATATGTATTTCAATGCGTTCCTTAAATCATATATTTTTCTTCTGATGCGCTCTTTCACTTTTAATAATTACGAATAAAAGTAAGACGAACGATAAAACCCATTATGTCATCTCTGTGTGTAATATATATATATATATATATATATATATATATATATATATATATTACGAGGGACCTTTCTCCATCTGGATAATATACAATTATTCCCTCATATAGGAACATTTCTAGAGAAGTCAGCATCTTTAATTAAAAATTAAAATGTAAACAATCATCATAGTATCACGTTGGGTACCGAGGACCCTGATACTCTCCAAACGGATATATGAGCTTCGTTTTTATACTTTAGAATTCCCGTATACTAAATATAATATATGCGTTATATACATATATATCCATCATCATTATCTCTTGGGACTCGCGAACGAGTATGAGGACCCCTTGAATGACAATCAATGATGTTTGTATTGTTTATGATTGAGAGTGTTCAAAGGGGGAAAAAAATTTAGTAACGCATGATAGGAACATGGAAGTTGAATCGCAAACACACAACCATGCTGCCATTCCGACAAGAAACAGCTATTCCAGCGGCGAGGAAGACCAAGACGGCTGGACTGTCCACAACCGGACTGATTACTCGTTGGCTAGGAGAAACAAAGATAGTGAAAGGTTATGAAATATGGAAAAAGGTAAGAAATACAGAATTAGGATGAAGGAAAGGACATTAGGAAAGGAGAGTTTCATTTTCTGTTGGGGTTTGTTCCCTTAGCCTTTGAGTAAAAACCTTAACCGCAAGGTAGCGGTTGATTTCTGTCAGGGTTGTTTCCCTTAGCCTTTAGATAAAACATCTTAACCGCAAGGCAGCGGGTTGTCACTGAGGAGGTAACGAAGGCCTTTACGGTGACCTAAACCCGCCGAGAGAGAGACAGTCACAGGATTTTTGCAGACTTTTAGTAGACAGGTCCTCCAGCTGTCCATCTGCATCCTTGTGTCTTCTTGCCGTGTCACTAGTGGAATCATCTGCCAGAGACTTTCCGCCAGTAGCCGCTTTTGGTTCGCGACTGCTTATTGGTTATTTACAGCTAGCCAGTAAATCTACTGGTTACTCCACTATCCATCACCTGTCGATGCGGCCCGTTCCGGTTAGACCTTCGGACGACAGAAAGATATATATATATATATATATATATATATATATATATATATATATATATATAAAAACACTTGCTATTCGCGGAAATAATAACGATTATATATATATAAAAAGTTTATTTTATTATCTTTTATTTATTTTTTATTTTATAGCGAGAATAATTATACGAAAAATGTAATTCAACTTTTGAATTATTTCCGAATTCGAAGAACATTCGTTAATATTTATATATCTAACAAATGAAACATAATTGTTCACGACCTTCAAGATGTAAAACTAACGGATGAAATAGAAATTAATACATTTATCGGTATTTTATTATAGAACGCGTCTGATGTAGATTGAAAATAGATTTCATTTCTTAATGTGAAATATTAGATTTGACGATATTCGCGACCGATCATAAAAACGAGAACTTAATGACATCAAATCGAAAAATATTTTACGACAGAAAATCATACATTTTATACAGGTGTTTATTGTATATACGATACTGCTTCTTATGTGAATGGTAGATAATTTTCGACGTATTTATATAAATATTTTTAAAATTGATACATTTCACCCGTTAGCAATAAAATACCACGTACCATATAGTGGACTACGTGACTTTTTTTCTCTCTAATACCTTACATTTAAATTTTCTCGGACCAATATGTTGCTAGTTGTAAAGTCTTGTGGTCCGCGTTAATTATATCGTCGATATTACACGGATAGTCTACACTCTAATCGGATGTTTCATCGTCTGTACTTATTATCGGTCGCCAGACCGTCCATTTCGATACCAAGTTTGTGTTCGTTCTTGCATAACCCGAACGAGTTCGATTCAGTGTTCTCCAGATTAGCCAGGCATAGTTTACACCTGCTGCTGGCTTTTCCTGTATTTCCATCATTGATGCCGGTTTTTATTCTCGCCAACTTCCAACTCGCGCGCGTTGCATAGAAACATACTTCGAGATCTCTGTTGTCGTAACTAGAAAACTTCTTGACTTCAGTCGTGAAATCATTGCAGTTTGATCATACATAGGATGTTGTATGTTTCGAATTTGCTTTGATCTCTCGGTATCAGCAACTACCAATAATAATGTATAGATTATGTATCCTTATAAGACATCCAGCTACAATAATAAGCGCCACATTATTTACTGCAATCTTTTTTCGCATGAGAGCACCGTGACCGAACAGCGCAAACATATTCTGCTGCGTAAATATATAAATCCATCGCCGACGTACGGACAAACGTCGGTCCTGCGTGAAAGGATTAAACTATTCGTTCAAAACTTTGAACGTTTTTATACATCTAGTGAATTTTGCACCGTGAACGAGCAATTAGTCGAATTCGGAGCAAAATGTCCTTTCCGAGTTTTCTGAACCATGTATATTGTTAATTTAGAAAAAAATAAACACCGTCGTCCGGCTTAATAAACAAGTTGACACTTACCACTAGGCAGATGACGTGTCATTCATGTCATCTTATGTAATAGATTAACTAAGACAGCTGAAATATTCTCTAGATATCGTTTCAAATGGAAAATAAAAATAAAGGAAAGTAATCAGAATCGACACTCTTTACAAGGCGAAAACCTTTCACAAATAACAATATTTTGGTTAAAAACAAACCCAAACAAATATTAAATATCTAGACGTCTTATTGGATTATAAACTTAGTTCCACAAATCACACATAAATCAGTTTGCTGTAAAAACGCGACAAAAACTGCATATTTTGTTTCCTATATTCAATAGAAGATCTGCCCTTTCGGTGAGAAATAAACTGTTACTCTATCATAGTGTTATCCTGTCTATTATGTATGGTCTTTTTTTAATCACTTAGTCAATTATGTCTAATGTGAATAATACCGTCAAGCTAATTCCATTAAAGATAAATTTTTAGAATTCGGCCATCAGTTATATGATAAACATATTCACATAGTTTGCATCAGTGAGACAAAAATTAACGCTAATTACAAGCTAAGATGCCCTGGGTATTTACCGATTAGATCGAAATACGTATGGTGGGGGAGTAGTTTCATTAAAAATTATATTAATCATTTCCCGATTACAATACCTTCTTTAAAAAAAAAATCGAAGCTGTCGGAATTAATCTTCAAACGGCTAATTATGCCGTAATTATTTACTCGGTCTATTCCTAAAATCTCTTCTAAAAATTTTTATCATGACATCCGCAAACTTTTAACTTCATTCAATAAAGTGTTAATTGTCGCTGATTTCAATCCTCTGGTAATTTCTAAATATGTCCGATAAATTTAATTTTCATAACTGCAGATGAGCCGACGTTTTATCCGGACAACGCTCGTTTACACCTTAGCATTATTGATTTTGTATTAGTAAAAAATATTCCGGAGGTATCTGTTTCTCTACCACTGTTGAGCTCGAATCATATCCTATCGTGTTTAATATAAGCACCACAAATTCGTTTGTTTTTACTCCTCATTGCACGTATATGTTTCAAAAGGCTGACTGGAATTTATTTAGATATTATGTATCCGATAACATAACTTTACAAGGTCCTTTCAAAACTAAAGAACAACTAGATGAAGAAGTAATTCGCTTTACCAAATGCCATCCTTACTGCGGCTGATGCAGGTATTCCTAAAATTATCCTCGAATAAGCGTACAAAAATTTCACCTCGACTTATTACTTTGATAAATTATAAAAATTTCATTAGACGCCGATATCAAAAACGTCGCATTCCTACATATAGGTTATTATTAAAATATTTATGTAGATTAGTCAAATATGAATTAAGTGAAAACTATAATAATAGTTGGAGATTTAAGCTGAATTCCTTATCGTCCCGTGATAATAGTCGATGGAAAATAGTTTAAGTATTTACTAATCCTCATACATACTTACCTTCGTTAAACTATCAGAGTAGAATTGCCTACTCGGATCAAGATAAAAGTGAACTTTTAGCTAACATATACTCGGGTGTACATGCTCAGAATTGAAACATTGCATCTGCTTATCAGAATGCTAAAGTCAAATCCAACGTCAAAAAATGTGTACTTCTTCTGGTGGAATTCGAGCAGCAGACCTAGCTACTGTTGCCGAAATACATAATCATATAGAGAAGCTAAAAAATAAAAAGTTTGTCGGGTTGGACAAGGTTTTTACGGTTTTCCTTAAAAATCTACACACCACAGATCTGGTTAAATTAACTATCATAATAAATTCTATGTTACTACTTTCGCATTTCCCTATTTCTTGGAAGACGTCTATACCCATCCCCTAAGGCTGGTACCTCGGATCCTGTAAATCTACGTCCTGACTCTCTTTTCAGTAATCTTAGCAAGATAGCTGAAAAAATTATTCTCAGTCGAATACAAAACCTTTACACAAATTAATAATATTCTTATTAGTTTGGATTCAGGAGTAAACTATCATCAGCTATATGCAATTGGCGATGATTACAAATTTCATAACAGATGGTTTTAATCGAAATAAACACACACGATTACTTCTCATAGACATTGAGAAAGCCTTTGATACTACATGACATCTCGGATTAATATATAAATTAATTCGACTAAAATTTCCTAATTATATCGTTAGACTTATTAAAGATTATTCGACAAATAGGAAATTTATGGTAAAAATAAATAATTCTAACTCTATGGCAAGGTCTATCTTAGCTGGAATACCTCGAGGGAGTATCCTATATTTTTCTCTTATTTATTAATGATATTCCAAAAAAGGTAAACATCTTCAGACGGCGTTGTATGCTATATATTGTACGTCGTATCGTACAGATACTATTCAAAAAGAAGGCTAAACATAGGATTTGGGAAATTAAGATCATACTTCAAAAAATGGAAAATTAACATAAATGTTGATAAAACACAGTCGATATTATTTACAAAAAGAACACCTAACTCTCTAACTCCTATAATGATTAACAACACACCCGTAGAATGGAAGACTCGGATCAAATATCTCGGTGTTATTCTAGAAGACAAAGGTCTTGCCTTTTCTAAACATATTGATAATTGAATTGATTGTTTCCGACCCACTGTCAGTTTATATAATTTTATCAAACGTAGTGGTATTGAGATTTAAAATAGATTAACTGGATAAAGGATTAAACTGGCCAAATGGCGCAAGCTAGGCCCCAAAAAAAAAAAAAATTTTCTAAACATATACAGCACGCCGTTAATAAAACTCACGTCTATTTATTTAAATTATATCCAGTCTTTAATAGGTAATACCGCGTATAAAGCTAATTATCTACAAACGTATTTTAAGACCGATAATGTTGTACGCGTGTCCTGCGTGGTCTTACGCAAGTCTAACTTATATCTAAATTGCAAACCATGCAAAATAAATTAGAATCATTCTTAAAGCTCCGTTTTATGCTAGAATGGTTCGTATATGCGCAGAGTTTTGAAATTACCATATGCGCATCGAGTAATAAATCAGCAAACCAAACATATTTTTTACTGATTGTACTCTAAGCGCGTTTATAAACAATATAGGAGACTATACTCGCACTAGTCTCTAATTATAAGAAACATAAACGTAAAAAAATTAAACATACATTATTATGATTTCCTGATGCTATATAGTTATTATTTAAGTTTTTATTTTATGTATATAGTTATTTTTCTATTCGTTACTACTCTGATATTATCTCATATTCCATCTTATTCAATACTTATTTCATGCAGGTTTTGGTGGTGGTTTTTCCCGCAGTCTATTTTAAGCTTCGTTTCTTTTATTTATATTATTATTCATATATACACGGGGGGAAGAATTTTGTTTTATTTCGGTACGTGTAGATGATAATTGTTGTTTCTTATTTTTAAATAATACACTTTTTTACTTATTTCTTTTATTTATTTCCGCCAGTTTTTTTAGTATAGACAAACTACAGAGGCTACAAAATCAGTGCTTCAGAATTATATTGAGCGAAATCGGGCTCGAATCAAATCTATGCGTGATATTTCATACTCCTATATAGGTGACGAAATTGTAACGAGAACGAGGAAATTCTCTCTGATCGATGTATATCATCGAATAATCAATTAATTGAAATTCCATCGGTAATTATTAAAAAGTATATTTTATTAAATGAATGAATTTACAAGGTCCAGTTTCTTGTTACATTACTTTTATTTTTGTATATGTAAACGAGTTAAATATTACGTAATTTCTATAACATTGTAAGAAAGCTTAAGGTCCTCCTTTCTACTGGATAGTATAGTTTTTTTTATAAACTTATTGCTCTATATTGTTTTATAATTTATAAGTAGTACTTATGTTCTTTAAAATGACGTGGTCTTAAAGATGGTATGACCGATTGAAAATGAACGAAAGAATATTAGTTTACATCGATATCCCTAGCTCGAAGCTTGCTAGAGATCAGAAGAAATTAGTTTATGTTGGAATAATTCGTTAAAATAAGTAGTTTCCACCATAAAAGAGAAGCGTGCTCATCTTTCTTTGTATTTCATAAAGATATGACTCTTGTGTTCGACTGTAAAAAGAACGCTGTATTAATTTAGACATCATAGCTGTGTAAAATGGAGCGGTAATGCGAAAACCGAAAATAGCCACATTATAAATCGAAGAAAAATTTAAGTCGATATAGTTTTTTTTTTTATTTAGATGGTATTATATAGATTACATTGTTTGAGGAATAGGAACAGATCGTTTAAATGAGGCTACACAATAGTTGGGATAGATTAAGGTTAAACCTTTAAATGTTGAAGAGTGAGTTGAGGAATATTACGGAAAGGACAGGGAGAGGGCGGTGCGTTATTGAATAGGTGCGAGTTGGTTATATAACCGAGTCTAAATCTAATTAAAACTACTTCTTCTTTTCGAGATTTTCGATCGGTTGACTTCCATTCTTCGATATTTTATATTTCTGAGGTGGTTTGCGGATGAGGTCGACCTTCATTCGAATTCCACAGTGTTATAATTTTCTTCTTATAACTAGTCTTTAGATCATCTGTTGTTAATATGATTATTTCGGTATTACGATCTGATAGCAGCGAGATTGAACTTTTTGTTAACTTATAAGCAATTTCGTTGCCTTTTATTCCTTTACGACTCGGGATCCGTACGAACTGAATATCTATTCCGGTGGATTGTAATTGTGCTAAGATTTGACGGATTCTTTGCACAGTTGGGTTAGTGTTTAATATGCTACGGATGTTTGTGAAGGCGTTAATCGAGTCAGTTTATTATGATGAATTTATGAGCTGCGCGCGCGATTTCCATATCTTCTGTGATGCTAGGGGTATACCGTATATAGCGTAGCAGTTTAAATTGAACTTTCTGGTGGTAGGTTTTTCGGCTTTGCCTTTTGGTCGCTCCGGTCGCTGATATTGAATCTTATGCCTTGGTGATGGATGTTATCTAGTTTTTTCAATGTCGATCCGTTTGCTGAATTATAAATCTGTACACCATGGTTCAGTTTTGCACGGATGAAATAACTGCAATAATGTTCTCCTACTGTAATCTATTTCGGTATGGTAGAGTATCTTGAGGATTTCTAGAACGCGGATGCATTTCAGGCCGTATGTGTTCGGTGCAATGTATAATGAAACACGTAATACAAAACGGTGACCAGTAACGATATTTTTTAACCGTTTAAACTTTAACGTCGTAAACGTGCCACGAATATACTCTGCAAATAATAATTCACAACTAAGAATTTATAAAAAAGAAAAGAAAAGAAAAATGGATTTTAACAAATTAAAATGATTATTTACATAGTGGAGTTCTGGCAGGAGCCTCACCTCGACCATTATTAAAATAACACAATGGTTTAAACGCAAGTATGATAAGCGGGGTAAAATTTAAAAAAACCCGCAAACAATAACATATATATATATATATATATATATATATATATATATATACACAAACACATACATACATACATATATATATATATATGTATGTATGTATATATACACATGAAAAAACAAAACAAAAAATTAACGATACAAAGCCAAAAGGAAAGGAAACGACAGTCTAGAAAAATACATTTTAACTGCACCAGTTTATGGAACAAGACCACCAAGCCAGTGGACGGGCACGGTAACAACGCTGAGCGGTCAAACCTGAAACACGATAATGAAAACCAGTCAAAATAGAAGTCGCCGGAGACGGCTGGTACACGATGCAATACACAAGAGATCACGATGAGCAGTTATTGCTTGAACGACTATATAATAATCATCATCATCATCATAATCATAATTATATATATATATATGATATGTATATTTATATTTATATATACCTACATATACACTGTTTCTTGCGAATATCAACGTGACCACAAATGAAGGATAGTGGAATAGGTTTCTTGCGAATAAGACATAAGTCAGTGGGGAACCAAAAGCGGCTACTGGCAGAAAGTCTCATGCAGATGATTCCAATAGCGACAGGGTAAGGAGACACAACGATATAGATGGACAACTTGGGGAACTGTCTACGACAACTTGGGAAACTGTCTACTAAAAGTCTGCATAAATCCTATAACTGTCTCAACAAAGTGACAATTCCATCTCCTAATATTTTCTTTTTAATTTCCTTTTCCTTTCTTTTTCCTTTGTTACTCTCTCTAATCAATTCACATTCCAATGTTCGTGGGTCCAGTCGTCTTGGCTGGCTTGCCTCGCCACTGGATCACCCGCTTACATTGGATGGATAGCATGGGAATTCTTTTGCGCATCATGGTTCCTGTGTTAATGGGTAACACAAATGAAACCGGTAGCCATATTTTACAGTTATGTGCAAGAAATTATTTATAATGAATACAAATTTTAAATTAAAAGATATTCACAAAGGTACATGGGTGCATCCTCCCTCCACACATACACATTATGTTATCACAAAATAAATATATCGATCCGAATGTTTAATAACACGTTCAATGAGGGGTGCAGACGGTGACGCGGATCAAATATTGCTACGATCACGGTTCAGATTTGGGAACTAGTCTTACCGACGAAATAATAAAATTGCTAACTATAAAGTGATCCGGTACAACTTGATCAATTTAATGAAAGGAAAGTCAAAACCGAAATTTCAGAAAACATCAAAGAAATGACCAAAATTGATAGTGTCACGGGCACGGAATACCGGTAACTAATAAAAGACAAGATAAATACAACGTATGGATACGTACTAGGTTGTAAGGAAAGTAAACAAGAAGACTGGTTTTCTAACATGACGCAAGAAATAAACCTTCATTTACAAAATAAAAGAAAAGCCTTTATAAGTTGGATGGTAGATACAACGAATAGAGGAAAGCCCGTAAAACGATAAAAAGCACAAGTACAACAAGAAATCCTGAATTGGGTGAACAAAACAAAAGAAATTCAAAATTATTGGCCGATAAAAATGTTGCGCGAGGCTTCTTCAGCGCAGTTCAAGCAGTATATGGATCTAGTTTTCAACGTAACACGATCCTTCAGAAGAATTTATAGTAAACAGAGATGACGCAAAGTCAAGACGGAAACAGTACTATTCGCAATTGTTAAACAATGAATCCAGAATAAGCGACATTAAAAATCTTCCTAAAAACTGTATTCATGAAATCCCACCAACAGTAGAGGAAGTTCGTAAATCAATTAATAGTTGCAAATATAAGAAAACACCCGGATTGGTTGGTATCCCAACTGATGTATACAAAATAAGCGGAGAAGAAATGGTGAAATGCCTTCATAAATTACACATACGCATTTGGAGAGACTAAATATTTTCAACAGATTTCAAAAATGCAGCTTTAATCGATATTTAAAAAATAAAGGCGATAAGTCAGATTGTGTAAATTACAGAGACATCGCGCTTCTATGCATCGCTGGAAAAATCTTCAAGGTGCTACAAATACGTCTGGAGCTTTCCTCGGTTGTTTTCTTCCAGAGAAACGGGCAGGGTATCGACAGCAAAGGAGCACAACGGACATCATCTTCTCTATGCGACAGTTAATGAAAAAAGCGAGGGAGTAGACTACCTGTCCATCGCATTTATCGATGTTAAAAAAACATTCGAGTAAACAGGGGATGGATATGTCTGAAAAATGTAGGGTATCCTCCAAAAGTTTTAAATCTAATACAACAATTGCATAATCGAATGGAAGCGACTGTTATCTGCGATGCTAGAATGACGGATCCGTTTAATGTTACAACATGAATTAGACAATTTTGTGTACTTGCAATAATTCTTTTCAACTTTTACTCGAGCATGGTCTATTCAGATAAAATGCACAAAACGCATATGTAAATTTCGGTTTCGGTGACGGCTTATACAATATTACTAAACATAAAACTAAACGTGCAACTAAATGACTTAAAATTACACGTTTAAAATATGCCGACGATCGTGCTTTCTGCAAAACTCCATTTACATGCCGGCAAAAAACCTATCAAGTATTTGGATTAGTGGTAAACAAAAAAAAAAAAAAAAAAAAAAAACAGAAATTTTACATACGGCGACCGACAGGTTCGACTTCTATCTGGATGGGAAAAAGTTAACGAATACAAACATGTTCAAATATCTCGATATCAACATGAGTAAAGATGCTACATTACACGGCGAAATCGCCTATAGGATAAGAAATGCAAACGTGACGTATGGAAAATTGTAGGTGTTTAATAACAAACATCTGTCTATTAGTACGCAAACAGAAGTTTATAAAGCTATTGTACTACCACCCCAACGACGTTGTAAGGAAGTGGGCCCTGGCCACTCATGAAGACGCAAATCAGAAAACTAGAACATTATCATTAAAAAATGTTAAGAAACATACGAAAATAGGTTGGAAAGATTTCATTTCAAACGCAAGAGTGCGTAATGCAGCCGAAATCCAGTCTATTGAGCAATTAATTGGGGAAAAAAACGTATGCGACGGGTTGGGCATGTCGTGCGAATGAAAGAGAATCGCATGCCAAAGCGAATGTTCTGCGGCGTTCTAAACTCGGGGGAAAAGAAACGTCGATGAAACAAGACTTTCGAAGACGTACTTGCTTATGATTTAAAATATATCCGAATAAACCCGAGAAGGACTGACTGAGAAAAAAATGCGCTAATGGTAAAAAATAGTAAATCAGCGATTATACAAACGCGTCTGCCCAGTAAAAAGAAACATCAATGGTTCGCTTGCAGTGATTGCGGTTTTATAAGCACTCAACGTATATACTCGTCACTAACATCGGTAGTTAAGGGCAATCTCGGAAACGAGGGAGAATTATATATATATATATATATATATATATATATATATATATATATATATATATATATATATATATACACACACACAAAAGAATCACATTTATCGATATAACATAAGCATATTATATATATATATATATATATATATATATATATATATATATATATATATATATATATATATATATATATATATATATATATATGAGATGGATATAATCGAGTAATAATAAATGAATAATTCGATTTTTCAGAAAAAGTTACTAATTTGATTTTTAAATCTAAATCCGACTAATTATTCGGTTTCATTTTTCTTTATAGGCTTTCTACTGGAACATATGTGTGACATAGATCGGCTAACGTGAAAAATACGAATAAATCGATTATTAAACTAACTATTAATTTTAACACTACATTACGCGTCGAATAATCGAATAACGAGTAGTAACTATCTAGAGGTACTAACAAAAAGTAACTAAATATAAGTAGCTTATTTACAGTAAGCGACTAAATATTGTTTTCGTAGTATAAATCTCACTAATAAATTCTTTTCAGCGCTTAACAGCTGACCGCTTTGAACCGACTAATAAGTGAATATAAATTAAATTGTAATCAATGTGAAAAAGAATACATAGGAGAAACAGGCAGACAATTCATAACAAGATTAAAGAACATTTAAATTCATATGCAAATAATGATGAAAAATCGTTGTTTGGAAAACATTGTGTGTAGAATTAGAACATAAAATAAATAATATTCATCTAAATTAGAAAATTTTACATATAGAAAAACAATTTAAAAAAAAGAAAACTACCCGAAAAAATGGAAATTATAAAAGAAAGGGATAAACAGAATTTATTAAATTCGACGGTAAATTTTGATGAAGAATTAATTTTTAAAAGTATATTGTAAAAAAAAGTTGTAATTTTACTGGCTATTAATTTTTGATTATAAAATATAAGTATTTTTCAATGTTTAACTACACATATTCAACATTAATTGTTTTGTAAATTTTATATACTGATAGTTGATTGTGTCGTTCACCGCGGTCATTATCAGATATTTCAAATACTTATTTTTCATTTTACTTGTAAAATTATGTTTTTAAAAAAAAAATCGTTGTGTTTGTATATTTTTATATTTTATATTTTACTTTTGGATATCGTACATTGCGAAAGTAAATGAAAATTTAAAATTCCATCGGTATACAACTTTTGTTGCAGAATAAAATAATATCGGGGAAAAAAATTAATAAAAAAAAACAAAATCAGTAAATAAATATATCGATGTTAATATATTCAATTTCAACAATTCGAAAAATAAACAGAACAGACAAGCAGAATAAAATTTTTTTGGAATATAGTTTCACCGTCAAATATTTTTAAGTAATTATTTCTAACTTATACTTTGGAAATTATGATTTTTTTAAATGTTTTTTTTTTTTTGTTCACTTATTAATGGCGCGTAAATGCCGAAAAGCTTTGTGTTTTTCACAAGAAAATAAACGTTAGTGATTTAACTAATTTTTCAATTGATTTTTTAATAAGTGAATAAACAACTATTTCATTTTCAGAAAATTATATTGCGACATTGCATATGAGGAAAAAGAAGATTGAATATATATGTTATATTATGTGAAAACAAATTATGACTTAAAACCATCGATTCATTAACCGATTTTTAAAAACCATATTACTAATTAATATGCCTATGACTATATACAAATTTGTCGTTTATATTTTTAATATTTACAAATTTATTATCTATATTTACATGTTTCCGTAAAAACCGAGTGCACGTGTACAAATATTGCACATCGTCATGTTTTTATGCATAACAGATCGAAGAACTAAAACTTCTTCATAGCTTGATAATTTGAATTATCCGATTTTAATAAAAGCAAAATTCATGAAAATATCATTCTCAATATATATATATATATATATATATATATATATATATATATATATATATATATATATATATATATATATATATATATGTATATATATATTTCTTTACACGCGCAATGTTCAAAGGAAGTGTGTTAATTTTAGTAGATGCCTATATTTAAACGAATTCAGAGTGTACACATCAATGTTAGTCAAGTTATCATATACGTGTGTGTGTGTGTGTGTGTGTGTGTGTGTAATATATATTCCTACATAGTATATATTCGTTTAGTTTAACTAAATGCGTGAATA
Source organism: Coronaproctus castanopsis (assembly GCA_032883995.1). Classification (NCBI taxonomy): domain Eukaryota; kingdom Metazoa; phylum Arthropoda; class Insecta; order Hemiptera; family Monophlebidae; genus Coronaproctus; species Coronaproctus castanopsis. The sequence continues at coordinate 32,711,553 of CM065054.1, read as the reverse complement.
TTGCATAGTGTACGCGTTACAGTTTATGAATTTTCTAATGTAAGTTTCATGACGGTAAAACGTGGTAAATAAATATTCTTAAGTATAGTAAAATAGAAATTATAAAATAGGTCACAAACGAAGTGTGTTTAGTTTATACGCCTATAATACATACACACACGTATACATATGTATATATATACACACACACACACACATATATATATATATATATATATATATATATATATATATATATATATATATATGCTTAGTCAACTAATGTGAGTCGCTCAAGTTTGCATGAAAACTACGTCATTAGTGTAATATATATATATAAAAAAAAAAAAACAGTTAACGGGATGATAGCATATCGACCCACGGAAAATAATCGACTTTACCAGAATACTAATAAAATATAAAGTGAGTTTTAGTCACAAATTATTTTACACGGGATATTTACCCATCAGTTGCTGGTTTACTAAATAAATCACGAAATAACACGGTCTTTACTTATGAAGATGCCTGCAATACTTAAATCTGCCAATATTATTGCAATACGTGTATATCGTAATAAATTTAATTTTCATCATGGAGAAATAAATAAATGCGAACGGATAATAATAAGAGTTCATATCATCTTATATATATATATATATATATATATATATATATATATATATTTATTTATTTATTTATTAAATGAAGCCACACAACAGCTAACAGCCAACTATAGTGTAGGTTTATAAATAAAATAATACAATGAATAATTTTTTCTGAATTATAAAATTAAAAGTAAAAAAATAAAATACAAAAAAAAAAATACATTGAATACATTCACCAGCCTCACACCCATTAAACACACCGGAAAAACTACACGCATTCGCAAGTCTCACACTCGTTAAAACATACATCATTTACACCCCATTCACACAATCTTACTCGAAATAAACGGACGAATAATCTTCGACAAATTAATAAATACAATATAAACCATAACGTATATACTACATGTACATTAGTAAAGGAACACACATATAGCAAACACACACCACATAATAACAATCTAGAACCATTGGAATAGACAACAGCGAAACTCCCCATCGCAAAATATGTTCGGGAAGCAACTTATTAAAGAAATATCTGTTATCAAAGTATGCATATCCATACGGGGGAAATATGTTCAAAAGAGAATTATATAAGCGGAAAGCTGACGGCAACGAAGAACTTGAACCGAGGTTTGTTCGTGCACGCGGCTCACTAAAAAACGATTCGATCGTCTATTTGGTCTTGGTACAACGTAGGAGACGGTTGATGTTAAATACTCACTATTAACTCTACCGTTGCATACATCATGAAGAAACCTTAATTTGGCTATTTTCCTTCTGTAGTGTAAAGACCTCACATCCATTATATTTCTTAATATATCGTAACTCATATATTTAGGGTAAATACCTGATATACGGTAATATAGATATTTTAAAAATTTACACTGAACTTTGTCAATTAACCTAATGTATTTTATTACAATACGGATCCCAAATAATTGAACAGTGTATATATATATATATATATATATATATATATATATATATATATATATATATTGCAACCTTGATAATTATTTATTATTTATTAAAGTTTGTACGACTTAATGACAAATTTTATCTAAGAGAAATTTTTAATTTTCAGTCTCGAGATCGATAAAGGAATTGTTTTTCCATTTTATCAGCCAGTCGCTTCGTTAAGACGACCACGTTACACGAGATGTATAATTAAGAAGTTTTATTTATAATTACAATTCACGGCAATTATTTAGATTAGTTTTGGATATGTATAATTCGAGAAAAAACGAATTACAGATATAGATGCGGTGGTTTTGAGAACAGTAGAATACCATGAATGATCAAATGATCAAAATCGAAATGTTTAATCTATATAGATGTATGCTCGAACTATTAATTTTCCGTATTTTTATCGATACTTCCAAGTTAGATGTAAATGGTACCCACTCTCGCGTGCACGCCATACATTCCGGAGTACCGTAATTGGGACAACATTATACTAAGTTTATATATGGGACTTTTCTAGTCAACGAAAATATCATTGCGCAGCTATGTACGCCGATGATACAGCAAAATTAGAGCAATGATTTAAGATGCGGAAAATTAAAATCGACGAATTCAAATCGAATTAACTATCGTTTACTTTGAACAAAGATGACAATTCATCCCCGTCTGAATGAATGGCCAAACAATACTAATTTCACGTTAAGATATCGAGAACTGGACCAACGACTCACATGGAAATATCACGTTGTCTCGATACGAAAGCAGCTTCGGTTTAAAGTTCGATTCATGAACTGGTAGGCAAATACTCCCAATCTTTCAATGGAAAACAAAGTCTTACTCTATAATATGTTATTGAAACCGGTGTGGGGACTTATGGAGCTGAAATCTAGGGCACTGCAAGTAATTCAACACTATCATTCAGCGATTTCGAAACAAGGTGTTGCGAAACATCTGCGTCCTGGTATTATATACGTTAAACGATGACGTACCAGCGATAAAACGAGCAATAAAAAGTTTAAGCGAAAAATATATACGGAGGTTTCAAGAACGAATTCGCTAGTCGTTAATTTATCGAACAACTGTATTTATTTTAAACGCTTTCAAAGACTTAACCAAGTTCAATTACAAAATAGATTATCAAACTATTTATATTTCGCAAGGATTTATCACCATCGGGTGTGGTAATCTATTTTATTTATTTAACATTGTCTTGGACAGATTGTATGAAAAATATATATATATATATGTATATTTTTTTTATTTTTTATTTTTTTTATTTTTTTTGACGACGCAAGATGTACTGAAAAGGAATAAATTTCTAAATAGTTCATTATATAACTATTTACGTTATATCGATAATTACATGCATATATACCGGATTTAAGTTTAAATATTTATTTAATCTAATATCGCAATTATCACTAATATATTATATTTCACATACAAAATTGTAGATTTGGTTCGACGAATGATACCGTTCTTTAAAGTTAGATACTTCGCGAGAGATAATTTTATTACACGAGTTCTTAGTTGGAGAACTTGCCAGATATAAATGCGTTAAAAACTGAGGCCATCTTTTCCTTATTCGTCCTCTACCACTTTTACCATCTCTGAACTTTTCTAGTCGATTATGAAGTTATAAATTGGTCGGATAGTGTGGGTTAATTTATTTTTTTAATTTTAATTTTTTTCATATATTCGGCGCGTGTAAATTACGCATCTCTAAAAACGAATAAAGCAGGTAAGCGCAATTAATTTAATGGTAAATCGTATAACATTAATTTATAAAGCGCTTATTTGCGATGACTTACGGCTTGTCCCGTTTGGTCTTCTATCTCGAAGGCGAGCTTTCATAAATTACGATTAATATACAAAATAAGTGTTTATTAAGTGCCCTAAGGTATACCGGAATAGTGGACATGCACGAGATATTTCATTTACCTTTTATTCGGGGTTCTTATTATAACTCGGTAAGTTCTGCGATAATTGAATACGGCATGAAAATCATCTCTCAACGATCGGAAATTACGATTCCGGGCAATTACAGTTCATGTACACAAAAGTATAAAACATAATTTTAATTGTAAATTAATAATATTCGCTTAAATGTAATACGCTGACATTCTCTTATTTTTTATATGTGTATATGTATTTTTAGATATGTATGTGTATTATGTTATCTATCTTTATTATTATTATGATTGTTTTCCGTCGAATAATATACTTGTTGATTTTTTTAATAGTTAATGCGATACGAAACGTTTTTACGGGAGTGGGTTTCGTAATTATATACGTCAGGCTAGTAAATACACGAATTTCTATTTTTATAAGAAATATTACATATAAAAAATTTTGCGGTAAGGATATTGTAATTCCGGCGCCTAATTTTTATTCTTTGTATTATTGCGTAATTTATGTGAATAAATTTCTTTTTTTTTTTCATTTAACGCTAACAAAATTCGGTTAACGTGAAATGTCTCAATTCAAAAAAATATTTATCTAAATACATTGAAAATATTATCTACAATTCCCCTAAGCAGTAAATAATGAACACCTGTATAAAATTTACATAATTTTATGTAAAACTTTTATATAATGTATGACTGATAAACGGCTGCATGTTACAATCGTACATACCGATTATTTTAAGCGATTTCATAATTAAAACTGCGACTATTTTCTTCGTAATAAAGTGAACAAAAATGAACATTATTGAAAAAATAAGCGCGATAACGGTGAAAATTTCAAATTCTATTTAAGAATATAAATAATTCTGGATATTTCCTTATTTCGATAATCAGACATAAATATTTTTCATTCACTTCGTATAATCGCCGAATTATAGATGTAAGATCGGTTTGAAAAAAAACAAAAAAAAAAGATGTGGAAACAGACCATCGAGTTATCAGGTTGAAACGGTGAAATTTTTCGATAAAATGATGAATATTTTAAAAGAATTAGAATATAAATGTTTAAGAAGGTAAAATATCGAACTGTGTACTAATAACCAAACCGTTAATAACATACGGTACGCAGACGACAGTTTCATATTATAGCATATAGCCAAGACGAGCTATGATACCGGCAGCAAAACTTTCGGACTCACGATCAACAAACGTCTTTTTTGTTTTTCATATACAGAGACACTATAAACTGAACAATGGTCCCGAAAGTCGAAATAAATATAAGTCATGTCACTTTCACAACTCTTTTTTTTTTTTTTTTAATACCACTCCAGACTTCAGTCAGAATAAACTGATACTGGCGCGGGATGGATAAACATGAAAGATCCATAAAAAGAGAGAGAGAGAGAAAGGAGGGACAAAAAAAAATATATGCAGTGGTTGTAGAGAAAATTAAATAATAAAATAGTTATTTCAATAAATCGCTGGGACTGCCGATTATAGCGTAATGTAATCCTAAGAAAGTCTCTGGTCCAAAGCCGTTCAAGCCTTCTTATCGGATTACCAGGTAATATGGCTGTGCATACTCGAAATATTGCGGTTGGAGCTGGTACACAGCGCGTTAAAAAACTTGTTATATCGTCTGACGTGATAATATATTCAATGTAGAGATCATCGTGAATGGTACGATTTGATACGAAGAATCTTGAATTTGCTGAATACGATGTATATTACTTCTTGCGCAGATGCACCGTCAATTTCAATGTCATACTTCCATATTGAAGCTATTACCGACAAGTACACCAGACGCTCTTTAGCTTTAGATGTCAATTATGCTGCGCAGCAATTTCATTCTGGAACATACTTTTTGACGCACATACTGAATGTGAGTACTCCATGTAAGACGGATACAGGCCTAAGTATTTGATAGTGTCGCAATGAGGAAAAGGAATGTTATTAACTGGCGAGCAAGGCTTCTTGTTCAGTGAATTACCTGTTTACTCTTTTTCATGTTGATTTTAATTCCACATTAGATATTTTATCTACATGTTCTTGCATAAGAGCAGATGCATGTGAACAATCATCATGTGCCGTTACGATACAAATATCATAAGCGTAGGTCGCCAGCACGAAGATAGTTAATACTGGAATGTCCGCTGTATACAGTAAATTAGAGGTATACTTCCTGGCGGAGCTCTGACATCGTACTTTTTGGAGAAGACGGAGTTTATCTTGACTTGTAATGAGCGATTTGATAAATATAAACGTAGTAAATAGAGATCGCTGGGCACAATACTTTTCAGTTTAAATAAAAGTCCGAGATGCCATACACGATCTAAAGCCTTTTCCACGTCTAGGAAAAGCACAATACAATACTGTCGTTTCTCAAAGGCAGCAGATATCCGATCGGTAATTCTGTGTATTTGGTGTATCGTTGAGCGGTCCTTACGAAAACCGAATTGACGATCAGGAATTAATTTATCGTCTATAGCTATTTTCAAGATTCGATCTTGTATTAACATTTCAAAGATTTTAGATACAGTGCTCAGCAGGCTAATTGGTCTGTAAGAGGTAGGAAGGGCTGAATTTTCTTTAGGTTTTAAAATAGAACGATAATGATTCTTTCCAAATGTGTGGATAATAATACGAAGTATTGAAAATGTAAGTTAGTAGGTATATCGATTTACACGGCAATTTTTTTAATATGTCACCAGTTATCATGTCTTTGCCAGGTGATTTACCGTTAGCTAATTTGACAATTTTACACTGTACTTCTCTAGGAGGTATATGTTTGGAAGTGAAAATTGAAAAGGTAACTGTAGAAAGTCCATGAGGTTACGGATGTGTTTAGAATAAAATTGAACTTTGCGGGGTTAGAAAACGTTGTAAAAGTATGAACCAAATGTTTCTGGCTTTTCGTACGTCGGTTTTTGCCCATTCACCGTTTAATTTTCATACTGGAAACTGTTCCGGGCGGTTGATTCAGATACAGTTTTGTAGCTTTCCTGATCGAATTATCTTCCGGATTTAAAGAGGAGAAATATGTATAATGCTTAGCGTTATAAAAGTGACATATTGTGTTATTGCCTACGAACGCTGTTGTATTGACGTTTTAACGATGGAGTGTCCTAGTACGGTTGCCACCTGCTAAACGCGTTAACTGAATTAAGTTCGTTATGTTGACAGGTAGATAAGAACCATCTTCGAATACATTTCGGCAGTTTTGATGGCATGGAGCTGATATTCTGGACGCTGAATGTATTGTATGACAAAGTTCTGTACAGAATTTTCTATTTCGTTATGCGTCTTTAAACGTATACTCAAATTAGTGTTAGCATTAATGAAGTTAGTTAATCTAATCTGCGTTTCGATTTGTTAAACGCTGTTTGTCTGTGTGTATCAGGAACTGCAAGTTGATAAGTGTAAAAGAAATATTTCTTTTCTTTTAATAATTCGGTTATTTTACGAGAAGTATCCGAGCTTTCGGGGATGACACTCCTGTCATAGTAGATTTTAGAATAAAAAGTCGAATCTAGCAACAAATCAGATGGTAGCGAGGAAATGTTCTCTACATTTTTAGCAAGTATAGAAGGGATTCTATCTATCCTTTTTTACATTGTCTATGTAAGTATTTAAATTATTTTTAGTAATGGTTTGTCGATTACTATGTAATCTAGTTGCGATATATTGTATTTAGGGAGTTAATGTTGGTTTCTCCCTGGTATTGTTACGCTCATCATTTGTATTATCATTTACAGCGGTATCCTCGACGTTAAGTGAAGATAAAAACTCGAATATGTTATTACGTGTAGACGGAGGTGACGAAGACGTCGAGTACGAAGATATTCTTGCTTTTTTTTTATGCGGCATTATTTTCCATTCGTTATCATTGCTAGCCGCTAATGATAACGGTGAAACCGGAGATTCACTTTGCGATTTTTTTAACGTTAATTTTGACGAATGATTTACAGAGATAGCGGAATAACAACAGGAACAATGTTGTCAGATGTCTGAGAGGAAGACGCTTCGTTTTCCCTATGGTCGGTTGAATTTTACGTTGCGCGGGATGGGAAGGTAACATGATTATTAATACGCAGTACAGTAAAAACGTACGATAAGTATTACAGCAAATGTGAGCGCATGCCTGTGAAAATACCCTAGTACACGCGCACACAACAGCAGACGTACACTTACGCGCGACTACCGACTGGTCGGACACGACGAAGATGATAAGGTTGACAACAAACACTGAATAGTTTTAAATTAATAACTACGAAGACGTAAAGTATAAAATTATTCCTATGTAAATTGTCTTTTAATTCCGATACTATACGATTTAGTAGATAACCGATAATAAAGGAACGAACTCACCGGGTTTCTTATCTGTGCGTAGATAAACTAGACGACAGAATTGTCCGCCAGTTACATATCGTGGTCGGATGATACCAACAGCGCCAGAAGTTAAATATTTAGGATTCACATTCGATCGAAGATTAACGTTGGGACCGCACGTCATAAATACGCGGAAAAAGCTGACGCTCCAGTTGTACCGGTTAATAAGGCGCAAATAGCAACTTCGTCTTGCAAAGTCCTCTTATACAACACAGTAATTGCTCCTATCTGGAAATATGGTCTAATCACAGACGGCGACACAAATGACACTCGGTGAAAATCCGTCGACAACACATCTTCCAGATAACCCTGTCAGACGTCTTAAAAAAAGGTCAATGTTAGGATGCACTTACGTCATTATAAAATGGAGGAAGAATAAATATAAATCACTAAAACGAAACAACATTATGGGATATGTTGTTTATTTGATTTTTTTTTTTTTTTTATTTTATTTTGTTTTGATCAACAAACTTAAACAAAAGTGATAGTGCTTTCAAAGAAACCGAGAAGATGCTCAACATGGTTAAACGGGAGCTGGATCATGTTTAACTATCGAATTAGGCACCAATCTTGAGGTGTAAATCAAAAAAAGCAGTCAAGACAAACGATTAATAATTGCAGAATGCTACGTCTTTTCAGCTTGGCTATATGGCTGCGAAAGCTGAACGCTAGACTTGAAAAGCGCGTCGAAGCTTTCGAGATATATCTGTATAGACGGATATTAAAAATTCTTCGGATACGAAAAGACAGTAATAAAGATATTCTCAATGAAGTGAATAAAACGCATCCGTAATTATTAATCTGTATTCAAGAAAATATGCTTCGATACTTCGGACACAAATTAAGTACGGAATATTGCGGATTATTATAGAAGGTAAAATCGCCGGCAAGAGATCGGGCGCCGTTCCCAAAATTCATGGATGGGAGATCTACGACGAAGGTTTGGCTATTCGTCTATTCAATTACTCTAGACTGCTGTGTCGAAAGAGATTGTAGCCAAGTTGATCGCCGACCTTCGTAATGGAGATGTCGAATGAAGAACAAGAAGAAGTTAACGTTATTTCTAATTTATCGAACGAGGATATTGTTCGAGTGTAAAAAAAATTATTGCAACGCAATAATAATAATAATAACAATAATTATAAATAAATAAATAAAAAGTTAACAAGAAAAACAGAAGCGAAGTAATTGTTTTTATAACAATAATAGAAAAAAGTATAAATAAAATTTCCTCTGAATATTATTATCATATATATATATATATATATATATATATATATATATATATATATATATATATATATATATGACACGTAAAATATACAAATGTTCGTTTTTGAACATTGCATTAATGGGAAACATAATTTAATTGCTTGATTAAACAACAAAACTTCCGTCAACGAAGTAAACGAACGCGCGATTGAGGTTAATTGTTAAAAGGTAGTTTTTTTTTCGTTTATTAAATCCAATATCTGGCGCCTCGGAAGTATAAACATCGCTCAAATATGAAACACACGCCATAAACATGTTCCAGGTCCGATTTGTGCCTTTCTATAAGTTTAATGAAACGAAAAATGGTTTATACGCGTCTATTTCATAATAAGTAGATTCGTTTAGTCAGCTGCAGAAGTATATATTCGACTTTGAATTAAACGGACAATGACGTCATAAACACGTTCCTGGGTTATTAATCTTTGATTTACTTTCCTATACTTTTATCGATATTAAAATGGTATTAATAGCGATTATTCCGTATGAAATAGATTTATTTAAACAGATGCAGGGAGTTATATTCGACCTTCGAATTAATCAAAGTATAATGTTGTAAACACGATCCCAGGGTAATTGAACTCCGATTTACATTTCTTCTATATTTTTATCGAAACTAAAAAAACGTAAATTATTATTAACGACGACTTCCGTACTAGGCAGATTTATTTAGACAGGTGCAAGTATATTCGACCTTTGAATTAACCAAAAACAAAGAATAACCTCGTAAACTCGTTCCGAGGATCATTGATCTCTGATTTAATTTTCTATACTTTTATCGAAACTAAAAAAAAAGTCACTTATTATTAACAGCGACTATTTCGTACTAAATCGATTTATTTAGACAGGTGCAAGTATATTCGACCTTTGAATTAACCAAAAACAAAGAATAACCTCATAAACTCGTTCCGAGGATCATTGATCTCTGATTTAATTTTCTATACTTTTATCGAAACTAAAAAAAAAGTCACTTATTATTAACAGCGACTATTCCGTACTAAATCGATTTATTTAGACAGGTGCAAGTATATTCGACCTTTGAATTAACCAAAAACAAAGAATAACCTCGTAAACTCGTTCCGAGGATCATTGATCTCTGATTTAATTTTCTATACTTTTATCGAAACTAAAAAAAAAGTCACTTATTATTAACAGCGACTATTCCGTACTAAATCGATTTATTTAGACAGGTGCAAGTATATTCGACCTTTGAATTAACCAAAAACAACGAATAACCTCGTAAACTCGTTCCGAGGATCATTGATCTCTGATTTAATTTTCTATACTTTTATCGAAACTAAAAAAAAAGTCACTTATTATTAACAGCGACTATTCCGTACTAAATCGATTTATTTAGACAGGTGCAAGTATATTCGACCTTTGAATTAACCAAAAACAAAGAATAACCTCGTAAACTCGTTCCGAGGATCATTGATCTCTGATTTAATTTTCTATACTTTTATCGAAACTAAAAAACGTAAATTATTATTAACGACGACTTCCGTACTAAATCGATTTATTTAGACAGGTGCAAGTATATTCGACCTTTGAATTAACCAAAAACAAAGAATAACCTCGTAAACTCGTTCCGAGGATCATTGATCTCTGATTTAATTTTCTATACTTTTATCGAAACTAAAAAAAAAGTCACTTATTATTAACAGCGACTATTCCGTACTAAATCGATTTATTTAGACAGGTGCAAGTATATTCGACCTTTGAATTAACCGAAAACAACGAATAACCTCGTAAACTCGTTCCGAGGATCATTGATCTCTGATTTAATTTTCTATACTTTTATCGAAACTAAAAAACGTAAATTATTATTAACGACGATTTCCGTACTAGGCAGATTTATTTAGACAGGTGCAAGTATATTCGACCTTTGAATTAACCAAAAACAAAGAATAACCTCGTAAACTCGTTCCGAGGATCATTGATCTCTGATTTAATTTTCTATACTTTTATCGAAACTAAAAAAAAAGTCACTTATTATTAACAGCGACTATTCCGTACTAAATCGATTTATTTAGACAGGTGCAAGTATATTTGACCTTTGAATTAACCAAAAACAAAGAATAACCTCGTAAACTCGTTCCGAGGATCATTGATCTCTGATTTAATTTTCTATACTTTTATCGAAACTAAAAAACGTAAATTATTATTAACGACGACTTCCGTACTAGGCAGATTTATTTAGACAGGTGCAAGTATATTCGACCTTTGAATTAACCAAAAACAAAGAATAACCTCGTAAACTCGTTCCGAGGATCATTGATCTCTGATTTAATTTTCTATACTTTTATCGAAACTAAAAAAAAAGTCACTTATTATTAACAGCGAGTACTAAATCGAGACTGGTGCAAGTATATTTGACTTTTGAATTAAACAGAGAATAGATAAAACATATCTGAGAAATCGGTGATCGGGCGTATATGATGATAAAAGAAAAAATTATTACGAATCAGAAAATCCTAATTACGAACGGAAATAAGGCCATCGGTGAAACTGAAAGTTTTACGCTAGCGTGTTCATTCGAGTATATTGAAACGGAAGAAAGTATTGCCGGAACGCACCAGATTAATTGATTAATTTTTAAAAGCTTTATATACTATACCAGATTAATGCATTAATTTTTAAAAACTTCATATACTATACCAGATTAATTGATTAATTTTTGAAAGCTTTATATACTATACCAGATTAATTGATTAATTTTTAAAAGCTTTATTCGCTATATAGGGAGAATTTTCAAGAAATACGTCAGTATTATTAGGTTTTAAACTTGGACAAACATTTAAAAGATATATAAAAGGTATAATAACGAATAGCCTACGAAACGGAAAGTATATTTAAAACATACGTGTACGCTTCGCAGTTAATTTTATTAATATATATTTTTTTTTTCCGCTTTATACTGCGACTACGGCAAGATAGAATAATATATATTAAAAAAAAAAAAAAAAAAAAAAATGTAATAATTTCGGTGCGCGCTTGAAAATGACGTAACTGTCGAAAAGATTCGCGATTAAAAAAACTTTTAGTGATTGTGTTATATTTTGTTCGGTTTATTATTAATTAATTAATAAAATCACTACTCTCCAGTATATTCAACATTTAAGATAGAATAAGATTAGATAATGAAAGGAAAGTTATAAGCGTAGATTCGGCGGATGAAGTGTACTGTAGGATTATTTCGGTTAGAGACGAAGCAAAAGTTCAACAGTAAGACTATTGTGTAGTAAGAAGGACACATGATAAGAGGATGCGAGGATATAAGAGGGCAGTTAAAACAAAGAAATAAAAAGACGATTAAAAAATATTTTGTAGGAGTATTTTTATTCGAAGATTTTTATTATCTAATTACGTATAACTAATCGTATTAAAGTCGCGAGGTTATATTATTTGTCAACGAATAAATAACACGGATCAGGACTAAAGAATTGTTAATGGTTGCTTTTAGTCGACGCGGGCCATAAGAAACGTTTAAACACGGTAAGACTACTTCAATATCGAGATGTAAAGGAAGGCGATTTTTATATAACTGTATTCGATTGTGTTGGTGAACTATAAGTTGAATTGAATTAATATCGATGCGAAGTTAAAATTTGCCGATCGGAATTAATTCGGAGGTAATGCACGCGACTCTATATCGAAGTTGACCCGTATTGCAAAAACATATATTCGATAGGCGGCGCGAAATAAGTTTAAAGCGAAATGATGAAACGGTCCCGACAAACTGCAGAGCGAGAAGATTTCGCTTAACGATCGAGGTATTATACAAAAACCTAAAATTTTACTATCAAAAGCGATTGCTTAGAATTACTCGCAATCGAAACGAAAGAAGATTTTTTCATCGATTTATTACACGCACTTCGTACGCTCGACATGGAATTCTCGGTAACTCCGAACACGATTGAAGAAAAGGTAACAGATTGTTTGGTGCCAAAAGGGATGAAGAAGAAAGATGTTTAAATTGAACCGATATTTAATTCACACTATATTATCGAACTGTCCTACAGTATCATCCGAAGAATTTGGAATTTGTTGCCGCGGACGATGCTAACGTTAGAGACTCAATTATGACGAACTCTATCTCTTCGATTTCAAACATTCAAGGTTAAACCCCCCCCCCAAAAAAAAAAAAACAAACAAACAAAAAACATCGTCTATATAGATTCCGACGACGAATTAGAAAACGAAATGAACAAAATGCAATGTTACTACAACATACGAAGTTGGCGATAGCGTGAAAAGTGTGCGCAGTTATTTAAATACACATTCCAATGGTGTGAAAATATCGAACAATTTGTCGGATATTTCATGTTAAAAAGCAAATCAATTATTGAAACAACAAAATCGATCAGTGTTTCCTTTTTAAAAAATTACGTACGTATTAAATTTCATCAAGTTCTCGTTAATTAATAATATTGTTGTTTTATTGTGTTTTTTTTTTTTATTAAACGCATGCGTGCGCGCATTTATCGTATATAAAATTTCCTCTAGGATTCGAGATATGTATTCTCGACTAAACCTCGAGGCTGGTATTATATCAACAAGTATGCTTTTAGAAATTTAAAGAAAATTATAAAATTCACGAAAATCTCAATTAATTGGGGTTATGGGGGACTATAATATAGCCAGCTTACGTAATATATACGCGCTACAAAGATCGCCGACTAAAACACCGATTTTTAACATAATTACGTTATTTTATACATTCGTTTATTTATATTATATCAAGTAAATTGTAATCAATTTTTTTTTGTTTAAATTTAATTTATGCTATTTGTATTTCTTTTCTTTTTTTTTTCAAATTTTCCTGCATATCATCATCGTTGCTTTTATACCTTGTTATTGTTATAATTATTAAAGGGTGGTGTGTACTTAGTATACACAATGTGTTGTATTTCATGTTTATTACAATTTAAACGATAGTTCTTCTTCTTCCTCTCTAATAAACGTAATTTACGTTTACAAACAGATTTATAACGTGTCCTAAGCTAATATTTCATAAGACCGAAATTTCGCAAGTTGATTCCGTTCGATATGTCGGTGTATACATATACGGATAAACGACTAACTAACCTGGCGAGTTCGTGGAAATAATGTAAGAAGATCGGTTGCAACTCGTGCCAGACTATAATGGCCATTACTTGGAAATCGATTGTTAATCTAGCGACAAAAAGACAGATTTACCAGTCAATTCTAGTTCCTATGTGGAAATACGGTACAGAAGTATATGGTGCGACTGGTCGAACGAATTTACAAAAGATACAACAGCAGACGAAGATACTGCGCACTATTAGCACCATATTACATACCGAACTGTGTGTTACATATTGACTTGAATCTATGTAAACGATATCTATGCGAAGCAATACAAAAAGTTCTTCGAAAAATTACAAACTAATATGAATCTTTTAGTATGTTTTTTATCGAACATCCAGTATAGACGACTGAAAAGAAGAAAATGGTGTCCTGATTCTCTTCCGATCACCTGAGCAGTCAGATGGCTCGCTGTGATGTTGCACTATACGCTGAAAAAATAACTTTTTTACCGTGATGTAATTCTAGCCTTCTTTTTGACCAGCTCGATTAATTATCAGTTTTTTTTTTTTTTTTTTTTTTTTTTTTGTATTTGAGCAGTATTGTTTGTGGCCAATTTTATAGCCGGTACGTCAGATGAAAAAATGTTACAGCCTTCTCCAGTTTGTGTTAAACCAGTTTCACTATGTATATATATATATGTATGTGTGTGTGTGTGTATGTAATATATATATCAAAAAGTACATGCAAAAATTATACATAAAAAAAAATGCGGAAAAAACCACCCAAAGAATGCAAGTAATTAACTTTGTAATCCACATGTACGGTTGCGGATTACTCGGCTCAAGAAGTGTGAAAAAGAGATCCTTCTAGCAGCAGCAGCAGAAATAAAAGAACTGCATCCGTTTAAACAACGGGCGTATCATTGGATGTATGAGAACAAAAGTTGCGCAAGTTACCAAAAAGACTAGGGACGCCTTATGCAGTGACACTATAAGTTTAAAGGGTACAAACGAATATCAGACGACGGCAAGAGAATAGAAAGATTTTCGTTTTAAAAATTTTCTTGGAAAGCTTAGCATTACGATTAAGGGCACCACAATCTCCTCCAACCATGAAGGAGTGCACCGCAAAAAATTGCAAATTTGCGAAAAATTCATATATATATATATATATATATATATATATAAATATCGCAACGAGCACGCTTGTTATGAAAATTGTGATATTATATACAACATATTATATATATATATATTTATATATATATATAATATGTATATATAGGATTCAAAACTGTAATTCGGTGAACATTCTCCATTCATAGCATATATATATATATATATAACTCTGCTGGCTGCTTCTACTAGCACGAATACCGGATAAACCGTTATCTCTTACTCATCTGCCACTTACATATATATATTATTATATATATATATATATATCCACTACTTCAAAGAACAGCAGAGATTGTAGTGGTATATAGTTGCCATGTGTACGTACGCACGAGTATCATATGTAAATATATCCTGCCTTAACGACCACTACAAAGCAACTAATTATATATATATAAATATATATATATAAATATATATATATAAATATATATATATACGTGGAGAGGAACAACCAATATAGGCGTAGCGTGTTCACCGTTAACATTAGAAGAGATAGCGAATCAAGTAATATACCGAGAACGGGCTTTGGCACTTCTTATCGTTCTTTAACGCGGTCCCCTGCCCTAGTTTTTGATAGAATGGCCGGTAGAAGGCAAAGTGGCAGCAGGGAAACAACATCATCGCCAGGAACAATAACAGCAACGACCACAAAATGTTAATGTGCAACGCGTTATTTATTTGCCGTTGCCATTCGTATATTGCCATTGCGTTATTATGCCGTTTCTTCGTCGCCACGCTGTCAATGACCTCTTGTTTAGCGGCAATCGCTGTTTACAGCTGCCATTACATCTTCTCCCTTTTTCACGAACGTTTAAAAAAGTGTCTCTTTCTTTCTTTGCTGATAGCGTAATATATATATATATATATATATATATATATATATATATATAAAACATTAACATACCCGTACGTAAGTAGCTGCTGCCCCGCGCAACAATGTACCGTTAACTATTGTCCGTCAACCCGTCTTCCTTCCTGATCACTATGTACAAAAAACCGCCTTGGAGTTCTTTCCTTTCACGAAAAAAATATGCATATATATATATATATATATATATATATATATATATATATATTCGAACTATCTATATACTTTTTCTACATTGGCATCCTCCTAGTTGTTGTGTTAAGTATGTGTAGAGGTCTTTTACACACTGATTTCACCACTACAATCTAATGATTACTATTACTACTACCACACCGTTATTATTACCATCATCGCTACAATCGCATTATTTATAGCTGTACATAAAGCAGGCCGGATTTACTGTTATAAGTTAAGACGAGCTGAAAAATCGACGTAAAAAACGGCACTGTGCCATCAAACCCGTTATTCACATCATATATAATCAAATACATACACACGCGCACACACCTACAATGTACACTAGCGTTACATTAATAAAGTACGTTAATTTTCTCTTTTGCTCCGCTCGTTAGTTAGTCACTTAGATAGAACGAAAATACGGCCCAACAAATTTTAGCGGGGAACCCCCTCGATAAAGGTGGCAATGGCGAGCCACTCCAAACAGACAGACAGGTTGATAATCGCGTTCGTTCTTCGTGTAGTATTGCGTAGGTAACCCTCGCTGCAAAAAAAAAAAAAAAAAAAAAAAAAAAAAAAGTATAAAATATTATTTTTTTTTATATTTCTCCATTATTGGCTTTTTTTTTTTTTATTTTGTTTTATTACGTTGGAACAGCCGGTATATAATATATCTGGTTCCGCGATCTATACCGTAATACAATAATAATAAGCCAAGTTGTTTTACACGTACACACACAAACGCACGCATATACTAAATATACATACGTATACACACACACACACCGGAGAACGACTATAACGTTTGATCCGCTTCGCAGATTCCACTTAGTCTTAGTGTAATAATACAGGACGATTGGACGACCGCGGGATCTCCCGCGCGAAAATACGTACGGCTCCGGACATATACACTACGTGTTAAAGTAGAATAAAGTACGGTGACCCTTGTTTCGCGCGATTTTATCAAATTTTTATTTCGGTATTTCTATTTACATAGTTCAACACTTTTTTATTATTATAATTTTTATTTTTTTTTTATTTTGGTGTAAATTTTTTCGTACTTATAGAATATTCGCGTTAATGAAATGAGATTTTTTTTTTAATTAATCGAATAAAGAACAACACAGTTTCTGTGCACATTTATATATATATATATATAATATATAATACAATTATAGCCTGGCACAATATACAATTCGATTTTTCGTTCATTAGTCCAGATATTAATTGTCAACGCTATATCATCATCGTTGTATAGTAACTTTTTGTCGAAACTACCACATTGAACATCATCACACGATCAGAACCGGTTGATTTTTTTGTGCTTATTCGGAATGCGTAGAAAAAAATCGTATGTATCTAAACGTTCGTCTAGATAAAAGATAATTAATAAGCTAATAGTAATAATAACGGAAATGCAAAAGAGATTGCATTTAAAAAATGTTTTATATATATATATATATATATATATAATATGTACATATACAAAAGACGGTTAATTTGGTAATAAAATTAGCTTAACGTGCTAACGTTTATGGAAAGACAAAATAAAAAAAAAAATAATAATAATTAGAATATAAAAAGTTATATATATATATATATATATATATATATAAATGTTCATAATAAATGATTTCGATGGAAATTTAACTGATTTTAAACGTTGAATACAGGTTGATCTATTTAGTGCGACTACACATTATGTTAGATTGACACAATTTTTATCATCGAAAAATGTCGAACCGTCTCGCGGTAAGAGCTCATCGAATTCATTGAAGTACGCGAAGTTTAGTTTATTATTATGACGTCACCGTACTAGAATAACAGCGTTACGTTTATATGTAATCGTTTAGACGCGAGTGTGTTCGTGTGCGAATGCGTATGTATGTAATTTACGTTGTGTGTGCGTGTGTGCGAAACGTTTTATCGAAAAGGTGGACGTGGACGTGGTCGTGGTCGTGGACGCGGATGGTAAGGCGCGGGAGTAGTCACCCCCAAAACTAAAATTGGTGTCTTGAACGACGGTCGAATGCGCCTGCCTGCATTTACATCGGGTTCTCGACGGTAACAGAAACGTGCGTTGTTCAACGTCCGCTAGCCTTTACTTACTTCATTATACGTACAAAAATTATTATATACATATTATATTTAAATTTTTGATTATTTAAATGATAACCACAACGTTCGATAACTTTGGGTAAGTAAAACAAAAATTAATAGTTAGAATTAAATAAATAAACTTGTATTATATCATATATATATATATATATATATATATATATATATATATATATATATATATATACATATATAGGATATAATATATAGATATGTTTAACGAAAATAATCATCTCGTTTTAATCAAATCCGACATTTTCGTCCATTTTAATTAATTATCAATACGTTAATTTAAAAAAAAAAAAAACAACACTTCGAACATATTTATCAATTCTATTTGAATTTTCTAAAATCAAATTTATTCCGTAAAAATGAGGACTGAATGACGGAAAATAAAAATTAAACCGAAAAATTTGAAAATACCAACACCGTCTTCTGTTCAATGAGAAAAGGAAAATACTCGACATCACTATTCCACGTCCGCAAATTTACAAATACTTTGCGAGAGTCAAATTTTTGAAATATTTTCATATATATATATATACCTATTACATACGATTCACTTTTTATCCACTGCTGGACGTAAGCGTTCCCCCCGCCTTTAACCATTTGACTCACGGTCCCAAGCGTCATTTATCCATTTCAATAGGGCCGAATTTTGAATGTTTTTCGTTAAGCGTTGTATTATATACCAGCTTAGTTTGCCGTCTTATGCACATACTGCGTTTTCGGTCTAACTTCTCGATAGTCTGTATTGCTCTTTCGCGGGCTCTCTGCGTTACAATCAGTTTTTTGACAGCTTATTTTGTCAGGTTTTCACTCTGTACGTGAGCATTGAAAGGATGCGCTGTTTATTTATTAGTTTATTTTTGAAACAGTTCGGTATGTCACTGTTATTCAATAGATTATTCAATTTTTAAACAGGACTAATTCATGAATGGTTCGTCTTTTAATTTCTCTACACGTCGCTTCTTTTTGTCTGTTATGATTACTTGCACAAATACAACGTTTTCATTAGCCTGCTCCAATCTTCGTCTATTTTTATTCCAGTTTATGTTTATATATATATATATATATATATATATATATATATATATATATGTATATATATATATAATGATGACCACTATGACTTTGAACATCTCTCCCGTATGTAACCTATATAAAAGAAATTTTGCCGGTTCGACATCGTTTAATTTTTTCTTTTTTCTTTTTAGATATATAGGACCAGACAATGATGATAAATCTCTGGCCGATACCATATAAAAATTATTTCACTTAAGGTAAACACACGGTATTATATGAAATATATACAACGTGGATCGATAAAGGCGAGATTATAAGTTTTATTATCGATATGCCAAAATTTGGGTTAACCTTGTGAAATGAACATTGACATCTAATAAAGGAAAATATAGGCGACACGAGCGTATAGTTCTTTTCTACGTTCATGCCTTGCTTCTTCTATTGCATAAAATATCATCTAACAACGATGACGAATTTTTTCTATGTTACACATATCCTTCTTCATTCTGTTGCATAAAATATCATCTAACAAACAACGTCAGATGCGTATCTACTTCTTCTTCTATTGTATATAAAGTAACAACATCGACAAATCTTTTCTACGTTATATCTCCTCCTTCATCTATTGCAAAAAAATATCATCTAACAACGATGACAAATGTTTTCTATGTGTATCTCTCGTTCAATTGCATAAAATATCATCCAACAGTGTCGACGAATCATTTCTACGTGTATCTGCTTCTTCTATTGTATATAAAATAACAACAATGACAAATTTTTTCTACCTGTCGCTTCTTCTTCTATCGCATAAAAAAATAGTCATCTAACAACCATGAAGATTATCAATTATGCTGACATCTTGTTTGTCAGCTAAAGTAGGCTGCAGTAAAGAATCGTTCGCTCTTTTTTTCTACTTCGAATACGTGTCCAAATTAAAATTACCGACTGAAATAAAACGGTAGTTAAGAACGGAATAAATTACAGTAAAATGGGCTAATTCGAACACATTCTAAACTTAATTGGGTAGTCTACGTTCAGTTCGTTTATAAATTATTTCTATCGCTTTTATAAATAAACAAACAAACAAACAAACAAAAAACAGCAGCTATATATTTCAGAATAAATTTTGAACCGGGATTTTATTAACACGCCGTCGGAAGAACCCGAATGTAATTACGAAAAAGTTTTAGTTATTCCACTAATGGGCCACTTAAAAATATACTAAAGACGGATGAACGATACCTGTAAAAAAATATATTTAAACGAACCTATTTACGATTCTATATTACACACTCCTACCTCAGTAATGCAAGTCGTACATAGATACACACACATATATATATATATATATATATATATAAACGTATATACGTGCGTGTGTGTGTGTAAAGAAAAAAAGGTCCCATTAACTCAAAAGTTGGAAGAGAACGGGTGCTTTCCTATATTGATACAGGACTAGTGAAATCATAACATGAATAAAGTTTTCTCGTTTTTTGTTTTTTTTTTTAAACTTTCGCAACTAGCTCCCGTATTCATTAACAGACTAATTGAATAGATAAGTTGGCTAGTGGTCATTTTATCATTAAAACATTCACGTACCTGGTGAGAAGATCGAACAGAAATAAGACATTATCGTTACATCACCACGATGTATATCACATATTGCCGAACATCGTGACTAACCCATTGTATGGTTATTGTTACATAAAAAATAGGCTAGCGTTCAAGGTAGTAATTTAACGCAGGTGCGTGCATACCATATTATACGAAGCGATCTTCGTCCGATAATTTAGTTATACACGATGATGATGATGATGAAAAATCATTATGAACTTTATGCCGCGAACTGAGATTGGACCCGTGGACCGTGCCGGTTGGCATGTGAGCACCATAGCAACTATGCAATGCGGCATCGTATACATATATACATATACATACACATATTATACCATAATGAAGAGCTACCATTTATTTTTATTCTGAAATATTCTTCTCGCGCGGAGGTTGCTTCAATCTGTCGTTGTTCGAATTAAACTGTATTATTTTCGTCGTCCGCATAAAATCGTATGCGGCAATTCTGTTTCCTTTAGAAGCCAGTTTAATATATCCCCAAGTTATTAGTAACATGTTCGCAATCCGTAAACACGCAATGTTATGCGTACGCTTCTAAGGTCGCTTACTCGGTATATCAGCGTAATAAAAATGTATATAGGACTCTTCTATTGCGCTATCGTGTTATGGTAACAAATCAATCAAACGTTAATAATTTATGGTATAAGAGGTGCAGACGTAACCGGATCTTCAGTAAGCATTTTTTTTATCCTTTGTTTAGTTAAAAAACTGGAAGAACTAATAAACTACTTAAAAAAAAAAATATTATGTTAAATAGTTTTTCGTTTTTGTTTTTCTTTACCCAGTTTTCACCCTTTGTTCAGAAACTTGTATTACTAGCGCCCTAATATGTATAATCTACGCGCATCCAAGCAGGTAGGATCCACAATAATCTCCTCAAGTTGTATTATTCCTTCTCGATATTCAGACATAGTCTCTATTTTTGTAGTTTAGACAGGACCTGATGTTCGATGCTATCTGCGATATTACATATCTCACAAACTCTCATTCTGATGATCCCCCATTTTGGCAAGATGACTAGGTAAACAGTTAGTCTAGCAAACACAGATACGAAATATTTACGGAGGAGATCCTCGTGTTTAAAATAGGACTCTTTTGGAATTGTCTTTTGAATAGTGGCATATTGATTGAAAAGAACGGTACAACATTTCCGTAAGCTTCGATATTAACTGTCCCCATTGTAGTTTAACGCGTTTCTCAATAAATTCGATCCGATCGAGTAATCGCATCCGCTATCACATTTCCACGCAGGCCACAGTGGGCACGGACACACTTAAACTTCAAGTTCCACGTTTGTGAAGTTGCCAAACCCACTGTCGTATTGATAACTCTAATATTTAGCAAGTATATACACATTCATATTTAAACACAAACACGTGTACATCTTCCTGAGACACTACTTTCCGTTACTTCCGCCGAACTATACGCAATTCTCCTCGCTGTAAAGTACATAACGAGCTCTCCTGCTCAGCAATCATTTCCAGCCGTCAATGCTCTCCACGATGTTCTCAGCCACGATCAGCACGCAGTAGCTAAAGAAGGAGTAAAGTTGGTGATGGTAGAACCAAATCGAAGCGTCGTCTTCATGTGGATCCCAGCTCACTCTGGGATTCATGAGAATGAACTTGCCGATCAAGCGTCGAGAAATGCTGCTTCATCTTTTTACCTGTTCTCAACATCCCAGTATCCGACCTGAAGAAACAAATAAAAAATGGACTTCAAAAGCTGTGGCAGAAAAAGTGGCAATCCTCAATCGAACAAGCTTCGTCAGATCAAGAGCTCAACTCAGCCTTGGAAAACATCTCTTCCAAATCGCAGAGAAGATGTCATCATTAACAGATTGCGGTTGGGACATACTCGGCTCACTCACGCATACCTCATCAACAGGACCTCTGCTCCAGAATGTGCCGTGTGCGCGGCGTTATTCTATCCGTCTCCCACATCCTCATTGACTGTCCTTTATACCGTCCTCACAGATTAGCGCTTAACCTTCCTTCTACACTCCCATCGCTTTTCAAAGATTCTCTTTCTATAATTTAATCTTGTTTCACCATAAATCAGGACTTTATTCCTTAATCTAATTCCTCTACTCCTATATATATTGTGAGTGTCGCGGGTACAGGCGTTTATATTTGTATATATATATATATCATATATATAAAATAAACGATTGCCAACGTACTTCTTAATATAGTGTATCTGTTCGAAAACTGCACACGTCTGCGATTATTTATTCGTTTACTCAGCGTTTAGTTTATTCGGAAAATCGAATTATTCAAAGAATAACATCATCATCTTCGTCTTATTGTTCGCAGCCGAATAGACATCGTACGTTTTATTTTTTACGTAAAAAATGGACTAGCATTCAAGCCACTATTTACATGCAACGCAGATGCGCACGCAGATGATGTTATACGGAGTGAGGTGCCACCGTCTTTTCCGTGATAATTAAGAATTACGTAATTATGACAAACTATCTATGTCGCAAGTTAGTTTCAACCGTCGACCGCCTAGTTGATAGTCGAGCACTCAATTGAAAACGTACAATAGGATATTATGCCAGTTAACAGACTTCAACTCATCATCATTAATAACAATTTAAAAAAAAAAAAATTTAAATAATTCAAAAACGTAATAGGAAGCACGCATAAGAGCAGTATTTGCACTTATACACACAAACACACACAAATATACATATATTAAATATGATTATATGATCCGGATATGATGATCAATGATGACACTAATTGAACGTCTAGCCTAAGTTCATCACTTTAGCTGGCGAGTAGAAAATAAAATTGTTAGAAGTGAACAAATTTGCTTTACACTATAAGTCCAATTAGATGATTGTATTATCCTTTCTTTGCAATATCCGCTGAGCGGAGTCAACAACTTAAACGGTCATAAATCATCGTATCTGCGGTCATATCCGTCTGGTCGCTTATAATAATGCATTTCCTTTCAGCCTTTAAATTGCTACAATTATTATATACACATATATATCTGCACACACAAACACAGATCAGTGTGTTACGAGCGTAACTAAAACATCAGAAGTAATTATGAATTAATGTACGACCTATATACGTATATGTATAGACATACACGTATATATATATATATATATATATATATATATATATATATATATATATATATATACATGAACAAATATACAAATATGAACATGTGTGTATATCCAAAAATTGCGTTTTTAAACATAAATGAAGACAAATAATTTAAAAAAATGTTTGTAAAAAAACTTTTATTTTATTCATTCTCATTTAGATCCGTCGTCAATTTTGTTCGGCGCTTTTATAAAAAAAAAGGATCGGCGAAATACGTTTTTGCATATAAATGTATATGTGTATATATATATATATGTATCACAATACCACGATATGCCTACATCCAACCCACTGCTGGGTGTAGGCAGTACCCAAACTTTTACAACGACTCCTATCTTGTGAGGCTCGGATCTAATTTAAATTGGTTGCCAATTTGTAATATCTGTTTAGTGCATCTTTCATCCTCTTGACTTGCCAAACGTCCGGGACCATTTCCATTTTAGCCTGGCGATTCGCTCCATTGTCTCTACAAATTTCGTCTGTTCCCTAATCCATGTAACCGTCTTGGGATCTTTGAGCTTGATCCCAAAAATAATCCCCCCTGAACCGTTTAGGAAATATAAAAATGTAACGTACATATACAAACGTATATAAATGTATATATATAAACATGTATAAGTGTATATATAAATAACAACATTTATATATATATATATATTTATATATTTGTATATACACATATCACACATATAACATATTGTGAAGTTAATAACATAATATAATATAATTTACATCATAAAAAATTTAAAAATTTGAACATTTAATTAATATTATTTGTAATATAATACACATTACACACAAACATACACACACAAGGTATATTATATATAAATATACATACATACCCCTGTACATACACGTACATACATAAATGCGTATGCACAAATAATAAAGCATATATAATACACGTGCATATAAACGAATGCGGATACATTTATTTATATTTTCGTGAAATGTTAAGTGGGTGTCTCAAGTGACGTGATAATACAGATGTGTCAGTTTGCGTATACTACGAAAATACCTGATGTGAAGTATTCATTTCTTCTCTCACACTCTCTCTCTCTCTCTCTCTCTCTATCTCTATATATATATATATAAATATATATATATGTATGTGTGTGTGTATATACATCTGTTTTGAGAAAATTTTATCGTCTACCTTCGTTGTTGTTACTCACACACCCACCCACACACTGGCCTGTGTATTAGTTAGAAACAACTGTACACATTTTTTTTTTTCGAGTTCATTGATCTTTCTGCGACGCTAATTTATCGGAAATCTATTTACGCAAACGCGCGCGCGCGCGCGCGTCCTTCGCAACGGCCACCGAATTAATTCATGACGACTAGGACGACGACAATAATGATGATGATTACAGTTTATGATTAATTATGATTATGATTTGTATGATTAGGATGAGACTACAAATCGTGATTATTATAATAATTATGTTTATGACTATTATTATGACGCGATGATGGGGCGTCATTGTATCTTTGATTTTGTGTACATATTTATTGGAGCAGTATACACCACGATCAGTTACGTCGTCCTACTTGTTTTATCAAAACCTCTAGCCGTATATATATATATATATATATATATATATATATACATGTGTGTGTGTGCGCGTGTGTGTATAAGAAGAACATCTGTGTAAGCAAACTAGAAACAATTGTAGAAAATCAATTTTAACGCAGTGACTCAGTTTGTGGATAACGAAATTTCAAAATTTTGGGAGATGTACTCGGGGTTGGACCTCAAAATTTACAAATTCGTAATTTAACACCGCAATTGTATATATATATATATATATATATATTCACGGCACGGATGTATTTTTGTTTTTTGTTTTTTTAGGTAATCTGCTAAAGTTAGCATTAAACATCATGTACGGCATATATCTATTACTTTAGTAGTAAGGTGTTCTCCAATGAGACTGAACCTTAATTGTTACATTATGTGTAATGATATTTTCCTTTTCAATCTATGTGTCTGTTAAAGGTTATCATTAATTAAGGCTGTTGGTAGCAGATTCGGATGCGATCTTAGGCGCTGTGCATATGTTTCACTGTATATTCTTATTACATCTTTCACAGTTTCTATTTTTAGGTCTCTTTATGCGCCGTCATTTCTAATATACCAAGGTGCAATGTATGTATAGATTTTAATTGGAACCTTTAAATTTGAGAAATATTTGAATTGGATGCACGCTATACGACCGTACCGGTTTAAAGATAGTTTTGTACAATAGTAATTATTTTGCATGGATAATGATGATTTTCTTCTAATAAGCCAGTAGTATTTACGAAATTTAATGTCCAATTACTTTCTCTTTATATTAATATGTCTATGGCAATTTAGCCCTTTATCTAGGTGCATTCCTACTAGGTATTTTACACATTCAGTGGCTTGCAGTTCTTAACAATAATTGGTTCTGTATTATGTTTGCATTTTGTAAACAGTATATAATGCGATTTTGTTTCATTAAGACTTATCTACCATTTCTTAGTTCATTTCTCAATCATATTTATATTCTGCTGTAGTAGTCGAGTTGCTTTTAAATGATTCTTGTTTATAGACGGTGTGTATAAAAAATTAAACAGACGCAATAAGGCAACCACGCCCCGTACGCGCAAAGTTAAACAAAGTTTAATCACCGCAAAAGTTGACTTAATGATCTGCATCGACACCGCAATCGCCAGAGGATCAATTAAAGAGCCATTGCCTTCATCGACTTATAAACTTTCAAGCAAGCTGGTCATATATTAACAAAAATTCATTTTTTACTATTGTTAACATAACTTATCTACTAAATGAATTAATAAAAATTGAAATCTTCATTCTATAGTCCCACATTAAAATTAAGACAGGCCTTAGTTGCC
Source organism: Coronaproctus castanopsis (assembly GCA_032883995.1). Classification (NCBI taxonomy): domain Eukaryota; kingdom Metazoa; phylum Arthropoda; class Insecta; order Hemiptera; family Monophlebidae; genus Coronaproctus; species Coronaproctus castanopsis. The sequence goes on along the minus strand of CM065054.1, from coordinate 32,684,373 downwards.
AGGTTTATTCGTCGCTTTTTTATTTTAGATAAACTAGCAATACGAATTTCATCTGAGCTTTTCTCGTGCGTTTAAACTGAAATTTAATTCCGAATACGAAAATGTTATAAAAAATTCTACACTGTGTGCGTGTTTTTTGTGCGTGTGTATATAAGAACATCTGTGTAAGCAAACTGGAAACAATTGTAGGAAAGTAACTTTAATGCAGTTCAGTTTGTGGATAACAAAATTTCTAAAATTTCAATGGTATGTATTCGGGGTCGGGCCCCAAAATTTTCAAATTCTTAATTTTCATACGGCTATTTTCAATAACTTAATACAATACGTGCACGTATAAAGTTTCATCCAAAACGTTACAGCTGTTTCTAAGATGGCAGAGTGCACGCACTAATATGTATACATATATATATATATATATATATATATATATATATATATATATATATATATATATATATATATATAGTTTAAATACATCACTTTTCTAATTTACAAATAAATCGATGAACGATTAATCCATTAGATCGGATGTAATAAAATGAAAAGAAAAGAAAGAGCCTCACCTAGACCGCAGTGTATTCATATTAAAACAACAACGCTATATTTTAACGCGAGTATGATAAGGGGGGATTTTAAAACCTCGCGAACTATATATATATAGATATATATATATATATATATATATATATATATATATATATATATATATATATATATATAAACGGAACAAAGTTTAATGATACGAAGACAAACATTATAACAAAGCACGTAAGAGTGATATAAATAAATATTAAAATATCTTAACTACATAATTGCTCTAGGCTGTGGCGAATAACAACCTGCATCATGCTCCGGATCGCAAAAGCGAATGGACGAAGAATTGGAAAATCCAACTAAATGAACAGATGTCCGTACACGTGTGACTTTCTCTTTACGCGATCGTGATCCTCGTTACATGGTCCATATAAACAATCAGCAAGTTCCAGTTGCAAATTCTGCGAAATACTAAGGAATGCATCTGGACACAAAATTAACTTGGAGAATCCATATATTCATCATAAAGCTGTCCAAATAAGAGAAACAATACGCCAAATGTACTGGCTCGTTGGACGCTACTCTAAAATGAAGCTGGAGAATAAATTGTTAATATAAAACACCATCGTAAGTCCTATACGGAAATATAGAATACAAATATGGGGGGATGTACTATCGAATCGTAAAATAATCCACAGACAGCTCGGAATAAGTTTCTTCAACTAATTACGAATGCTCGCTGGTTCCAACGAAATGATGTACTTCATTCAGATTTACAGATTAAATGGGTCAACGAAGTAATACAAGATTATGCTGACCAACACCACAGAAAACTTCATCTACATCCAAATCCGAAGGTCTTGGCACGGGTTAAACCTCTGCACATGTTGAATAATCATGATTGCTGCTTATTTAAACTAAAGTTTAAGATCGCAAAAAGGAAGTATCTGTCCTTTTTTGGAGCTACATTTAAAAATAAAAAACTAATTGCGCGAATAATAAAAATTGAACATGTTACGAAATTAATAATGACGATGTTTGTACATGTGGTATACATGGAATCGTACATGTCAGTTGCGCTGTTATTAAAAAATGTGTCCGTTTATTTAAACGTATAATCTTCAATAAAAGGGAAAAAATATTCTACCTGCGGCGATGAGCATCTGATATTCCGGTATATATACACGAGTTGTTCAGAATTAATTACGGGGAGGGGCACCAAACCGGACAAGAATAAGTCATTGTGGGGCGGATAATGGTTTTATATAAAATTTATTATCGATATTTAAGTGATGAGATTTTGCTTTTAAACGGCGGATAAATTGAACATATAGTTTTATTAGCGTTTATAAAGGACGGCATGATCAAAAATTATACGTAACGAATATGATCAGACAATTAATATTAATTTGATCGGGTAACAAAGGTCGAACAACGCAAATATGTTATAACATGCTAACTTTGTGTTTAGAATAATAATAATTAATAATTAATAATAATAATGATACCATGCTGATATCGTAATGAGTAAAATGAGTAAAAGAACAGATTTAATATGATTTTCCGCTCATACATTAACTCACCTTCGAGTCTGTTACACAGTTAGCCACGTCCTAATCCGTAGTATCGAATTTGCGCATCGATCGCAGTAGCGATGAGAAAGCCGATCGTAATTTTCTTATCTACTACTGTAAGCATTTCTTTTTTTTTTTTTCGTCTATTACGCTTGTAACCGTGAGGAATTTTTTAGTTTTTCGATGATTTGAGGATTATCCTGTAATATTGATTGTATTGTATTGTATTGTATTGTATTGTATTGTATTGTATTGTATTGTATTGTATTGTATTGTATTGTATTGTATTGTATTGTACTGTATTATTTGCGAGTTTGTAAATATTTCGTTAATTTTATCATATTGTTTACAATCTAATGGTACACGTTCTACTGTTAATTGCGTGCGGAACAGTTTGGTGGAGGATCTGTATTCAGCGAGTGTTTGTGTACGCAATCTGGCTATACTTCTAATCTAATTTTATATAGTGCCCTAGTTTCGGTTTAGTCTGATAAAAGAATGTGCGCGAGTGCAATAAGTTTTCCGATGTTTTAATATAGTTTTGTAATTTGTTTTTTTTTTTGTTTTTCGTGATACGAATGGGTGTAAATCTGACATGTATCTATGGCTTCGTTTCCGGCAATTCCCGAGTAGGCATGAGTCCGTATAAACGCCAGCTGGTAAGTTAGTTTACGGATAATACATTTTTGATGGACGTGTCGGTGTTTGTAATTTGAATTTTGGCGTCGTATATATTGTAACGCGTTAAATGAGCCCGTGTGTATTAAATTTTTTTTTTTTTTGTATTTTAAGACTTCGTTATTGCTATAATATAATTTCGTCGTCTGTGTAAACGTAAGTTTCTGAAGGAAGATCAAATATATATGACACATACGCTATTTACCAGTTAAAAGCAGAAGTGGTTGTATATTTGTATATTCATGTTCATTTTTTTTTTTTTTGTTATTTTTCTTTTGAGAATATCGTAGAATTTAAGTTTTTTTTTTTTTTGGTACTTAATTAATTCGCTATTTATTGTAACTGAAAATTTTGTCGCAAAGTTTGGGAAGTTTGTTTTAAGTTTTGGCGATGTAAATTGAAGTGTCTGCAGTAGATTATATGTTCTGCTAGATGTTTGAGAATGGTTTCGGTTTATGTTTTTTAAACAGACTAAGAGATCGATTTGTTATTCAAATATTATAGATCGAAAGTAATCTAGTACGATATTTAAGCATTATATTCGCCTTTTGTAGACTTAAGAGGTAATATTGTTTACACTTCCACGTGGAAAACTGTACTCGAGTTCGTATGAAAAACTTTTTTTAGGGCTATCGGTTGTATATTTTTTATATAATACGCGGCCATAATCTGTTTAATATACGCGATTTATATATAATTTTATTATTCGAGTTTCTCTATCCGATCACCGAGATGAATGATTCGATCGACATATTTCGATTACAATTTAATTCACGTATATATTCTTTGCAATCTATAGTCAATGTTAGTATCTGTAAAGTGTCTACTATTACCATCGAACCACCAATTTATAAGTGAGGTGTAACGCGGTTACGTTTTGTGCTGATACGTTTTAGTTTGGACGGAGAGAACGAGAATCCCTGCGATACGGCTTGATTGAGATCATTTACGGTGTTTTCAAGTAAAGATTCTATAAATTTTAGTTCAGATCATCGATATAGATACAATATTTAACTGGAGATGGTATATATATATATATATATATATATATATCGTTGAATATTTGTCACGGCTATTATGAATAATATATTGAAGAAATGCCACGGTGGCGTAGTCGCTTGAGTGCCTGTCGAGCGCCCGAAACCAACACGCGACGTAGAAAGTTGTCATCATTATTTAATTTCTAATGAAGTCAGTGGCACCTCACTCCGTATAACATCATATGCACGATGCTCTAGTGTATATACGCATTTATATATATATATAAAGCAGCTTCTTTCCGGAATGAACATTCAAAACCGAAATGTTCATCTTTATACTGTATTATTAATCGTCGCGAATTTTTATTTTTTAACATATTCGCACGTAATCTTTGCAACTTAACCGGTTAAAAGTTCGACGAAATTTCCGTTAGCTATTTTTAATCGTAAAAATGATTAGTACGCTACTCCGCAATTATGGCAGCATTTTTTCGACGTCCGAGCTCTTCAATACCATCTTCGAGTACTATTCCAGTTGCGCCGCATTGCATTATCGACAATTATAATTTTGTATTTTCGAGATTAATACGCTGACGTTTATTTACGCCTGTAAATTTCTTCTTCTTGAAGCCTTCTGACGTCGATATTTAACGTAGGGTTTTCCAAAATTCTCTCCGCCACTATCTGTCCCCGAGCTTCACGTGCTTATGGCCGACTTGTTGTTCTATTATGTCAACCGTATTCTCGAGGCCTTGTTTCTTTCCGTTTCCCCGTGTACGGTCGCCAGTTTAAAACTTCCTTTGTCCATCTTCTGTTTGTAAATCGCGTTACACTAGTCCTGTTTCCATGCCTCATCACGTTTATATTAGTACGCTACTCCGCAATTATGGCAGCATTTTTTCGACGTCCGAGCTCTTCAATTGTGTTACCATCTTCGAGTACTATTCCAGTTGCGCCGCATTGCATTATCGACAATTATAATTTTGTATTTTCAAGATTAATACGCTGACGTTTATTTACGCCTGTAAATTTCTTCTTCTTGAAGCCTTCTGACGTCGATATTTAACGTAGGGTTTTACAAAATTCTCTCCGCCACTATCTGTCCCCGAGCTTCACGTGCCTATGGCCGACTTGTTGTTCTATTCTCGAGGCCTTGTTTCTTTCCGTTTCCCCGTGTACGGTCGCCAGTTTAAAACTTCCTTTGTCCATCTTCTGTTTGTAAATCGCGTTACACTAGTCCTGTTTTTCCATGCCTCATCACGTTTATTCGCGCATCTATTCTCGCGCGAAGATGATTTTTATTTATTTATTTATTTTCTATTTCACTTTTTCCAAAAAAGTTTTTATTTCATATTTTTTTTTCCATCCATCATATTTTCATCTTCAAAATCGCATTTAAAATGTTTCCCATTTTTTAATATCGCCGCAGCTTCATTAAAGTATAATACACGTTTCGCTTCCATGTAGCGAAATACTTCGTAATTTCGTACATATATTTTTCCGCGTATGCCCGTCTTAATATATATTGTTTTACGATCGGTCGTTGCCGTGTTTTCTACCACATTGTTTTCCTTTCGCTACGATTCAGTTTACATTCTTCTTGTTATCCTTATCGACGATTCGGTCTTCGGAGTAGCATACCGTTATGTTGACTTTACTTTTCTCTATTTACATCTTTACTTTCATTAGTTCGTTGCCTTTAGCGTTTCCCTGTACGGTACCTTTCAGCTACGCAAAAGCAGAATATGTTTTCTCCGTTAACCGTAGTAATTCCTTTATCTCGTCCTTCGTTTTTTTTTCTTTTCTACAGTCAATTCTGTATGTAAATTAAACGATAACGGCGAAATACAACTCGTTGATTTGTTATAGTTGCTTTTGCCTTTTGCCATTTGTCTCATTTCCGATACCGACTTTTTTCTATCGATCCCGTCTACACACTCCATCCTTTTTCTTCCTGTTAGTCATTTTGTTTTTTTTTTCAGGAGAAAATACTGTATAAATATTATTTCCATCTTTCTAGTCATTTCCTTATCAGCGATTTTAATCTTAGTCAAATATCTTTTGTCCCAATGCCGGTTTTTATATAATCTTTTATGTACAAGACTTAATAATATTTTTATACGCGTATAATGTTAAAATTATAGTTTAGTATGTAATCCTTAAATTAAAATCTACTGGCCACGAAAAGCTTGACCTAGGCCAAAAAAGAAATATATATATATATATATATATATATATATATATATATACAACGTTAAATCCCTCACCTACCGTCGTGATCATGATGAAACGGTCCATTAATGTTGTTAATTAATCTAGAACACTTGATTTGACACCCATCATTCTAGTTCATCTGTGTCTTTCAATCTACCGTTTTCTAATCATCGGGACGGTAGTTTGTCTAACATTATATCGTAAAATTCCTAACTTGATCGCCGATTCTAAACTAACTCAATATTTTTCGCCTATTATTCACGATATACTTCAGGATTTGTTAACCTTTTTCCTACGGGATATTCTTAAATCTCTGCGCTAACGCTACGGTTCAATGCATTATTTCTTTCTTCTTCGCTTATACGAATAATACACTAATACTCGACAGTTGTAAACGAGAACTGGAGAGGGAGAGAGGTAATCTCAATACTTTCATTCTCACATTCATCGGAGTGGCTAATATTCATCTACAAAAACGACAATAAACAATTATTTATTAATTATTTCCTATATAAAACGACAATCGTAGCTGAGAGTATCGATGAAACCTATAAGCAACTAAAATATAAAGTTAACATAATTATAATATTAAACTAAAACTGTGGACGACGTCCTATTATTTTTATTTGTTCTTCTGGATACCGCGGACAAGCCACGGTCCAATAATATTCCGCGCTGCTAAACTATGAGCATATACACAAGTACATAATTACGTATGGTGCTTAGGATTAATGGAACAATAAGAAGAAGAACAATAATATATTTGCAAAATATTTTCTGTTTACAAAAAAGTAAAGTTACCATTCAATAGAATTTTCTGTACCGAATATATCGACGATTCTTTCCAGAAAAAATTAATACAAAATCTTATAAAATATTATTTAAATTGACGCCTTAAATTTTAATACAAAAAACCTGCTCATTTAAAATAACAGAGTGCGTACGCTCTTAATCAACAATATACTTAAAAATATCTTAGCTTATTTATTAATAACTAGGATTTGTATTACTGTAGAAGGATGTGTTTTATACGCCTATATATCTTTTATACTTGTGTCGTAAAGCTTGGTAAATCCCCTATAGAATTTACCATTGGAATGTCGGAATATCTACAATCGGCAAAACAAAAATTCGTTTTATCCTTAATCATTTCCTGTACTCAAGGGTATTTTAACGCATCGTGGAGAGATTTTATTGAAGTAAATCGCGAGGTTTACTCAAAATTATTCGAAAGCAATGGTAATGCATTCTTTGCACCTGGTTTATAATTGCTAGTATAAGACGATATTTGGCAAGGCATAGAGTAGCTTTGGTAAAATTACCTTTTTGTATAATAAAAATTTGTTTTGCGTTGAAAGCGCAGATCTTTGATTAAATATAGGAAGTAGACAACCCCATTTTCCGTATTGTTCTACTTACACAATCATTAATATGTTTTGTAAATGTGAGTCTTCTGTCCATAATGACGCCTAAATGCTTCACATGTTCCTTCCAGTCAAGGTCAACGGTTTTTATTTTAACGAAACGATTTAACGAAGGCCTACGTCTGGTAAAAAAGATTGACTCTGTTTTCTCATCGTTAACTTTTCCATTTATGATAAAATTTAGACACGACATCAATTGCTTTAGTTAATCTATTACCTATAACGTCTATTCTATAAGAAGATACCATTAGAGAGGTGTCATCAGCATAGAGATTTATATCTACTCCTGGTATTGTCGGTAAATCATTAATATATATAATAAAAAGGAATGGACCTAAGATACTGCCTTGAGGCACCCCAGCTTTAACGTACCTTATGTCAGAGTTGTGGTTTTTCAGTTTCACATAGAATTTTCTATTCGTCAGATAAGATTTAATAGTAAAAACAAGATATGGGGGGAAATTATATTTAATTAATTTATATACGATTCCATCATGCCATGTTGTGTCAAACGCTTTTTCTATGTCCATCAAGACAACACCCGAATGTTTATTCTGGTTAAAGTTATCAGTAACTTTGTCACAAACACTGGCCAGTTGGATTGTCGTACTTAGTTTTGGTCTAAAACCGTATTGCGAATCAGCTATGATAGATTCTCTGTCACTAAATGCCCTCAACCTTACTAGTATTATTTTTTCAAAAACCTTACTTATATTACTGAGTAAACTCACAGGTCTAACATTTTGAACCGAAGAGGAATCTTTCCCAGCTTTTGCCAAAGGTACCGTTACCGATGCTCTCCACGACACAGGATAACAGCATAGGCGTAAACATGAGTTAAATAGAACCTCCAAGGCGACTATTGCTTTTGTTGGTAGATTTTTGATAATTTTTATGCTAATTTGACCGTGACCAACTGAATTTTTCAGCCTGAGAGTGGAGATAAGGTGTTTAACCTCTATAGGCGTTGTAAGATCTACGAGTGAAATCACTGCAGGAGTGTTAAGTAATTGTTTATCGTCTGCTTCACCTTACGTTCATGATACCGGGTTGACATCAACATATTTTGACTATGAACCGTACTAAAATGCTCAACTAAAATTTCTGCCTTATCTTCAACAGAATAAGCTATGAAGACAAATATCTAGCTGTCATTAATAATTTTACTTTATTTCACAGAGTTTATTCCTTTTTGATAATGTGGTAATTGTCGAATAGTTTTTTTTTTTTTCGTAATTCGTTATATATATATATATATATATATATATATATATATATATATATATATATATATATATATATGTAAATATATTAAATATATATTAGTGATGGGCATGACACGATTCACTAATTCTTTGAAAATATATTTTTTGCAATTTGTTTATTAATTTAAACAATTGATTAAATATTCTCCTTTCTTTATATACGATATATTTATAAATCCGGTAAAGATGTTATTTTGTCCGTAGAAGTAAATTTAATGTTTTATTTAATCCTGTACATCATATGCTAAGTAGTGTGTGATGTGCTTTAGAATAATAAAAAAAAACGACTAGTTTTAAATCGAATGACGTAAATCCGATTGAATTTAGTAACATTTCGACTAATATTAATAGATTCCATTATTTTGGTTCGATTGAAAGGTATTTTATTGCGCATGTTTTTTTTGTTTTTAATTGCGTTTATCAAAGTTTACTTCGGAATTTAATAATAAGAGTTTAACACAGTAAGTACGTATAATCTCATATAAATAATTTAAATATCGACATTAGTAAGTTTTGCTAGAACCGATTAAAAATTAGTTGGATTTCGAATACGACGATTTTTAGTTATATCTTTACTCGAATAAATTATCGATTTTATAAAACACCCATTATATATGTACTCGTTTCGTATTAAAATTCAATTTACCGATAAAGTTCTAAAATCTGTACGATTACGTGATTTACTTCACGTACGTTGGTAACATTTTTAGAGATTATCTGTTAGTTACTCTTCAAATGAAATATATTTTTTGTTAACTTTATTTTAAATAGATTTATTAGTATATTTTATAATTCGTTATATAACTTATTACTATTTAGTTAAAAAATTTTACTTCGCTATGCCGTGTTTATATTGTACAAAGAAAGAATTAAAGTAAATCTGACTAAATTAAAAACCGAATAATTAGTTGTTTTGTTTTAGAAACGGTGTTATTACTAATTAGTCGCTTATGCTCATTACTAATATATATATATATATATATATATATATATATATATATGTATGTATATATGTATGAATAATTTTTAATTAAGCGTCTCTATCCTCTTAAATAAATGTTCGTTCGTGGGCAATTTATTATAAAAATCAAAAAAAATAAAATTTCAATTTAAGGTAAACTACGGGACGTTTTGACCACCTACCACCACCAGTGGGTATAATGTAAAATCGAACACGCGTTCCAGTCGCCATCTATTTATCTATATGCGACGACGCGTCAAGACGGTCTGTTTTATGTTTGTTTTTGTTAAGATACGCATATTAGTAGTGTACAGGCAAGATTTTTTTTAGGCAATCTCGGTTCTTTTATTTATTAAAAAAAAAAAACAAAAAAAAAAACAAAAAAAAAAAAAAACGGTGTAGTAAATACGATGAGCAGAAAGTATGCGCAGAAACAAGAGATATGGGCGAATTCCGTTATAGTGAAATTAGGTCATCCTCACACTCAGGCGGTTTTTCCACTACCGAGATGTTACATGTTTAGCGCACGCAACAGCTTAAAGTTTTCGAATCGGAATTTCTCTTTTTGTTTAGAACAATTTTTACGTTATGTGAAAATTGAAAAATTATTTACACTCACAAACGGACGTTTTATACGAAAATATAATAACCGAATTAAACCGCGCCGAAATATTAGTGTTCATTTTATATATATATATATATATATATATATAAAATGTATACATATATATGTATATATTTAAAATATATATAGAACAGAAAATATTTATCAATACTAGTGTTTTTTTTTTTTTTATAAACTACGTCAGTATTTCTACTCTAAGTTCTCTATATTAGGCATAGCGAATATTTACCAAATTTTGCCCTTATATATTTCAACAAATGTACTGGATGATGAGGAGCTGCAGTAAGCTAACGTTAGATAATAAAATATTACTATATAATTCAATAATAAAACCAACTTGGATGTATGGCGCTGTTATATGGGGAATAGCTTTTCTAATCGTAATACAAAGATTTCAGAATAAAGTTCTCAGAGCAGTAACCAACGCGCCTTGATATGCAACAAAAATAAAGATATTCACTCTCATTGCGAAGTAGAATACGTGGATAAAATTATTAACACACTAAAATACATATGAACGTCGAAAAACCTTCTTGATAACAGTCAAACAAGAGGAAGAGATTGTTGAGAAAACATGTCTTAGATGACATATTAGATTAGTAAGCAGGATGGGCCATTGGGTCCACCCTGCACAAGTTATTATATAAATAAATAATACCTAAATTAATTGCGGCCTCTCTGGCCGTAGTAATTAAGAACATAATAATAATACAAAATATATATATATATATATATATATTTCAACGCGATTATATTTCTCGATTTACTATTTAATTAATTATGATTATCGTCATCAACGTAGTACTTTTTAACCGTTGTCGAACATCGTGACTAGTCACATTGAGCGTTAATTTTTTTTACGTACAAAATCGGCTCATATTCAAGGCACTGATTATACGTGCAACGCGGATACACATACGGAGTGGAGGCTTGCCTTCTACGTATGATTATATTACATACACATACGCGTCCGGCCACAGACATTTCCACGACGATAATGACACACGTTAATTGCAATTCTCGATATAGGATCGCGATTACAAGTCACGACGACGATGATGGACTTACCGGTGAAATAAGATATAGCGTAGAAGTTTTCTGTTTTTTTGTTTTTTTTTTTAATATAGGAACATTAGCGGTTTCATTCAGGACTGTAAGAAATGGATGATATGTCTTATTAAATATTTATATTACAGACTGATATGTAATTGAATATGATGTATACGCTATTGTTCTAATATTCGCCGGGAGAGGTATTCCTTTACTTATAATACGTGACACAGAAATTTCGATTGTCTATAATAATTGCAAACTTTAAAATAAGCGGTTTTCATCGGTGATCTGATATCCGTCGCAAAAAATGGGTACAGAATGGCGAAGGGGTTAATTTGTGTGTAAATAGAGCGTAATGGAATGTTGTTTTAGGGTATTATAATATGAATAAACGAAATTTTCTATGTTGCTAGGAAGATTGAAGAACCGAAGAATTACTGGAATCGAAGGTTTCCTAAATTGTTTGGCTGAATAGCTCCAAGCGCGATTCCAAAATTACTTGTGCGAAAACTTATAACATGTCCCTAGCAGGTTTTCAATCTAATTCGTTTGCAATTAATTGTTAAAAATAAAAAATATTCAATTCATCGTCGATACTCTAATCGGTAACATTTGATACTAATCGTAGAATATCGACGTTAACGTTTTTTTTTGTTTTTTTCGTGTACCAACCAAGAGGTTAATATCTAAATTAAAATTTCTCTTCTTTCAGAACAACTTATCCCAATGCAGTAGGTTGTTTTGCTGTGTTTGTGTCAACTTAGGTCAGGCACTATATTTAATCTTAATCAACTCCAAGGGGGGCATCTCGGTACTGTTTTCTTTAAAATTTGAAGAAAAAAAAGTATAATAATTTATTTAAAAAAAAAAATAATAATCAAATTACGCGCAGTGCTTTTAATAAGTATGTTTAGTCATTTTAAATTGAATATACCGTAAATAACCGGTTTTTCGTTTCGAAGTCGTTGATTTAATGAATTCGGAAACAAGATTTTTAAAAATTAATTTTTTTTTTTTTTTTTTCGAAAACTTCGCAGTGCCCGGGAAAAATTTTTCTCACTACTCGTTATTATGCAAATGTATTTACGAAAAATTGCAAATCTCGAAGACACGCGTATAAACTCGATTTTAACTTTAATTTCATTTAAAAATCGATCACGCGATTTGTGTTATTTTATTATTACGACTAATCTAAAGTTAAAATTTCATTTATGTAGGTTATTTTTTTCTAATTTTTCCTACGTAACATATTCATTTTAAAAAGTTAATTTTAATTTTGCGATCAGTGGTTTTATATTTATTAATTAATTTCGCTGGATTTTTTTTCTTCTTCGGCCCAGCTTGCGCCATTTATCCAGCTTAAATTTTTATCTAGTTCGCGTATTTTAAATTTCAACGCCACTACGTTTGATAAATTTTTATATAAACTGATTGTAACAGAAGACACAGCGGGTCGGAAACAATTAATTCGATACTCGCAGATTATAAAATATTAGAAAACAGCTCATCTCTATACTTAGAAATTTCGGACAAACCCAAATTTGACGCTCAACACAGTCGTCAATACGGCACGTGTCAACCATCCGAAATTATGCATAATTTTTAGCAAGATGTGAGGGATTATGCCCGGTACGTAGTCGAAATAAAGTTGATATATATAATCCCTCCAAAATGTTCTGGTATAATTGAGAAACCGTGGCTTTCCGGAAACCGTATGTACACCATATTTTCCCTCTTTATTCCGACTTTCGGCGGTATAGTACCGTTGAAGATCTATTAGTACAGATTGTTCAATCATTGGTAACATATCAGTTCAATTCCATTTAATAGTCTCGTAAGGGACACTTGATAAATTATAACGCGTTAATTCATCGACCATATCGTTTTCAGTAATAGCACAAAGGGACCCAATTAAACTCTAAATCCACGATTATACAAGATGAATAAAACACGATGTCTCGCATCAAATTCTAACTTGGATATTTTCATTGTAATAGGACTTATTTATTAAAGGTACTTAGTCTAATGAATTTAAAATAATGTAAAAATTTACTTATTGAAATAAATTTGTTCTATTCTGTTCTGTTCAATAAGTACGCGTCAAGTTATCGGAGATATCGTTTCTCATTTGCTGAACTGGATACACGATCGTTGCGCAACATGGTTCAACAATGTTAAGCTATTAGCGATATTTACTCGGCCGATATTTAATTTTATTAATTTTATGTATATGTGCGACGCTAAAAAATTTATTCTTAATTTCGAGCGATTCTTTCGAATTATATCACGTATGGAAACAGACTAACGCGGATAAAAATACAGACAGACGGTTAGTAATTGCGTTTCTTTACTATTTAAAACGGGGCGTCGTTTTCTCCTCATTATCCTACCACACTTCAACTTTAATTTCATATTCATGGTTGTGGACATATGACGTATCACTCTCTAGCTAGGGGACAACATCAATATCAAATATCAAAATGGTGAAGACCGATATATACACGCAAAAGATAATTCGCATCGAGACTTAAAAGTACCAAATATGTGTGAAATAGTTCGGGATAGCGATAAACTTGAACCGGCTGTCACCCTAACTAGTTGGCGGTTAATTTACTAGATCGTGTCGATGAACCTCGCAGTTTAAACTATTGTATACCCTTAAACCTTCCGCGCCGGTTTGAATGATTGGTAATTCGGAGTGTCGTTGTTGAATTACATGTCCTGCCCTGTCACGAATATCCCGGTTGTTTAATCAGCCAGAATATATATTTAAAAAAAAAAATCGTAAATCCTAGTGGACAATTAGAATCTCGTTTGTATTTAACAGTTTATTTACAATTAATTATTAAAATTAATCGATTTTGAAAAATTTGAAATTATTAATATCATATCGATTGAAAATTTTGATATTTTCTTACTTTGTGTTTATAGACTTTTAGATGAAAGCGCGGCGGTATTCCGGTGGGCTTGTGAAATTCGCGTTGTTGTATGATTTAATGATTTATAATTTCGGTAGGATAGGTAAGTAAAAATTCTTATATACCTATATATATATATAGGTTTTTCGTTTCTTTTTAACGTCATTCGTTATATGTAACATCGTTATATGTATATATATATCACACATGCATAAACATATTTTTAATCTTTCCTTTATTTTCTGAGTTTTTAAAAAATGATATCATCTTCAGCCTACATCAGTCCACTGCTTGTCGCAGGTTTTCCCCGACTGTTTTCAATTATTACGATCCGTAGCTATTCTTATTAAATTGTTTCCTGCGATTTCAAGTCATCACACCAACGATTTAGCGGTCTATCTCGATTTCTTTTCTTGTCAATTGGCTATCATTCCAACACCAGTTTTGTCCATCAGTTATCTAGTCTTCGGGCTATGTGTCCGATCCATTTCCACTTTATTTCTGTAATTTGCTTCACAGCATCATGGTGTCCAGTCTTCTCTCTTATTCATTTGTTTGACTTTCGGTCAGACAGTTTTATGTTCAATATATATATATATATATATATATATATATATATATATATATATATATATATATAAAATACAATTTAATCTTATTAGTTCTTATCAAAAATCTGTCCTATTTCTAAATCATTCGTAGCTATAATTTAAATAATTTTAAATTTCTCCAAATCATTATATGGGTAAAACATTTATATAGATATACATCTTTTAATATTTTAAAAAGGCCTCTCTAGTCAACTCACGTTATCCATGCAGTTCGTCGGGAAATGAATATCAGTTTGTTGGAAAAGGAGTCGCCTTATTTTTAAATAAAGAAATTTTCATTTCGTCGTGACTAAGGATAATTTATAAAAAACTTGCAGCGGATTCACTATGATTAATAAATCAATAAAACATGCGCTATTAGAAATAATATGATAATCTAAGAAATATTTACAAACTCACAAATAAAACAATACAAACAATATTACAGGGTAATCCACAAATAATTGTCCTAAAATCCCTCACAGTTATAATTCGTAACATATAGAGTATACATAAATGATCTCAGTAATCGAGCGTCTTTAAATAAAATAAATAAAAAAAAAAAATAATAAAGAAGTTTTATTAAACTTGTTTCTTAATCGACACGTACCTCTCAAAATTGACGAATGAAAACGGTAGACGTGGGATCTGTACGTTTTTATATTGCGGTATTCTTAAGGATTCGGTATAGAATTTCGCGACGAAACATTATTATTTTTTTCGCTATGTAATCATTCTCAGGGACCAGATTTTTGAAGAGTGAGGTTTGAAATATCTTCAACACGTCTAAAATTTTAAGTTTAATATCTGATAACAATCTACACTCTATAAAATTATATAGAAAATCATCATAATCATTATTTTATTTCCGGTCAAATCTCGAGTAATCTCCACCGAATCCTGTTTTGAGGTAACCTCAATACTGTCGCTGCCGTACCTAATCCAGGCATCGGTCTAGCGAGCTGATTACTCTGCTTATTTCTCTTGGAAAAAATACTTTTTCTACGATTTCTACCGTACGTCGTTTTAGTATGTGTCCTAGAAAATTAGTGTATCCTTCTTTCGCCTAATCTGTATAATTCTTCCAATCTACTTCTGTCCGGATTCTCGTTTGTCCTTTCATTCTATTCTGCACACACAGTATACGCCATGTCGACATTTCAAATGCATCAATACGTGTTGCTTAATACCTTCACTGTCTACGACTTAGTCGATTATACGAAAATATCAGAATTTTTTTATTACCTCAAATTTAATGCCCACTTTTTGTTGCAAATAATATATCTTTCATTACGATTTCGCCTAAATCTATATTCGTCTTTTTACTTCATCTAAGCAGTCTCCCCTCATTGACAATAATCAAAGACCCCGAATAAATTAAATAAAAGATAAGTCGGATGATTAATATCGTTAAGTCTTACGATTTATTATCACGGCTCCGCTTTTAGGTTAATTACTAAGCCTGTATCTTTCGGTAAATTCCTTTACGCGTTTAAGTTCCGTCATTTCCTTCTCATATTTTAATATTTCGAATTAGAGACTATCTTGCCACCGACGAAAATGTTATTTAAAGTTTTCTTAGTGATATACTCGTCGTAAGTATTGAACAACCGAGGTAAGAAAATATCTTCTTGTCGGTGCTCGGTATTGAAGCGATATAAATCTCCTTCTTTTGCTATTCGGTTATTTTATCGTTACGCAGACAATTTAATTAGGTGTCTGGATACGCTTGTTTCTGTCCCAGAATACTTATTAACCAGCTAACATCTAACAAAAGTGAAAGTATTTTAATCAACGAAACACGATCCGACGGGAGTATTTTGTTCGCGACGCTAATATCGAAAAATTCGTTCTCGTATTTCGCGCTCGCTCGTTCAGATGATATTTGTCTACCGAGGAAATACTTAAACGTCTAGAGCGATTATACGATAATTATCGCGCAGCTTAGTGCCGTCTTTCTTGTAAATCGATATCGGTGTATCGATTGATTAGAAATCTTTCGGCAATTTACTCGGCACAACAACGTGTTATCTCCTAAACCCTTCAGTATCTCCGATTCGACATTATTACCGCTTGCAGATTTATATGCGCTCTCGTTATTTTACGAGAGTCCTTACTTCATTGTACGCAGCCTTTTTTTGACACTAGTCACTTCGGTGTTCTAATACACTTTTCTCGTCCTGCGTCGCACTTTACTATCTTTATTTATACTTTCGTATCCTCCGCGTGGTTTGAATTCTTTGGTAAATTGCTTGATTTTCCTCGTATACGGTTTTTTGTTTTTTTTTTCGACGGGCGACATCTCTATCAATGTTCAATGTTTCCTTCGATAAAGTTATATTAACAGCGCCGCGCACGCTATATATACGGAAAATGACCTCTGTGAAATATTACCTAATTGCTCGATAGATAAAAGTCGACATCCAAGGGGTTGCTTCGTACGGGGGGTGGGGGACGTACTATCCGTATAGAATTGATTTGACTTAGTAATTTCACCATTTTTAAACTACGTGTAATTTATTACCGCAATTCATTGTCGATTAATTAAATTTAGAGCGATTTTTTTTTGGACGTTTATATTAGTTTTCTTTTAAATAATAATAACAATAATAATTAATACGTAATATACGAAGAAAGGAGCTCGAGCGTAGACGATGCTACTATGTGTGTTGACTTGTTGAGTATACATTATTGGCGAACAGTCCTGGAAATGCACACGCTTTATGCGGCCGAATAGGTTTTTCTCGTTGTGTTGTCCATAACACGCGGGTGCGGTTGCGTGCGTGTATGGCCAACTAACGAACGAGTCTGGGGACTTATATTTCATCTGTTTCGGAAATTAAGGTTTTTTTTCCGCTTCGAATTTCTATTTGGTGTTTCTTTCCATTTTCGCGTATGAATCGTTTTATTGCCTCTCTCCGCCAGTTTATGTTGTTAATATTACCACCGACCTATGTTAATATATATAGGTAGAATTTTTTCCTTGCTGAAGCTTTATTACTTTTATACGGCAATCGATCGTTTCATTTCCGGAGGATCGTTTTGTGTAAATTGTGTGAAAAAATAAGACTACTTAATTATTACACGTAGAGTTTATCGATTTCGTTTTAGTGTATTTCACAAATTTTTATACTTTTCTAATTGTATAAATAATACATTTTTAATGCATTTTTAATAATACATTTCGTTTCGATATTAGAATTTTTTATCTCGGGAATCGATGATGTAAATACATAATAATTTTTAGTTTTTCTTATAACGGTTCTTGCGCGTTTGTATTGCATTTTGTTGACTTTGACATTATTAATGTTACTTCGCGATGTTGCGTGAAACAAAAAAATTATTGCGTGCGTATATATGTTTGGCAAGCGGGTGTAATTGCAACTGATAGATTTTTTTAATCAGGAGCCGCCGCTACATTTGTACATTTAAATATTCTACACGAGTTATAAATACTCATATTCATCATACATGTACAAACATCGGATTATGACCATTCGAATCGTATAAATATATATATATATATTAATAAACCAAACAAAATATAACACAATCACTAAAAGTTTTTAATCGCGAAGCTTTTCACAGAGAATTATTACATCTTTTTTTAAGATTTCTTCTTTTACTAGTTGTAACACATATCTTGGCATATTAGTTATTTCGACAGTGTTACCAATTACAGGCAACGAATTACACGCCTTGGTTTCGTATGATTGGTATTGTACTCCACCCGGGACGTGCTTACGTCATTCGGCGTCAGATCAACATCTCCATTGTGTGTTTCTTTTTTGTTTTCAACGTTAGAAATAAAAATGGCATAAAATAAATGCTAATTAAATTTCACTATTACCACATTCTCATTAATGTGCGGGTCATTGTTATTGCCGATCATAAGTCTGAAACAGTTACGTTACGTAACGCATATTTTTTTATATAAATATATATATTTTCATTGTAGGGTTTAATTATATACTATCGAACGAACGTATTCCTCGATTTTCATTATTTTCCATTTAATTTCATTTGTTTTATTGAATATTTTCTATAGTACTTTCAAATTTTCAGATACCGAAATAATTATTAAACGCGCCTAAACACATACACACATACACATTATATATATCTACATATATTTATATATATATATATAAACACACACACACATATATATGTATGTGTGTGTTTGTGCAAATATGCTAGTATGCTTGTGTGTATTTGTTTATTATAAGTTCATCGAAGCTAAAACTAGGAAGCTATTTTTATTTCTTAATGAGCAAATTTATCAGCAATCGATTAACATCATTACCAACGAAAATATAAAATTACATACGTACACATATATATATTATATAGTAGACTACCGATTATCCGTGGTATTGGGTGGCGTGTCAACCCCGGATAATACGAAAATTTTTCAAAAGGTAAACAAAACAATTCGAATAAACACGAAAATTTTATTTACAATATGTACACACGCACGTTCATACATATATGTATACATATTATGCAATTTATAAAGCAAACAAGGTTTTAAAAGTTACCTGTGGGTTTCGCAGAGAAATCTGTCACCAGATTTTGTTTTTTCGAAATCAAACACCTCTACTTTACTTGAAATTGACATTTTTTTTTTTTATTACCATTTTATCACAGAGCGATGCATCGTCTTGTTCCTGCAGATATTGAATAAGTCCTACGATGTGTGTTTGGGCTGCGTCATGGCTTACTTCTTCTTATACTATTCCTCTTAATCACTCTCGTCTGAAACCAGAACTGAATTTGTTCAACAGTAAGATGTTCAAAGCCCGGTTCATTAACATCGCAATTAATCCACTCAACAATGTTTGCTTCGTCGACGTTACTTTTTCCTAGAACCGACTTCGCTAGGTTAGCTAAATTACAAGTAGAAACTTCTTTTTCGTTTTCTTCTGTAGATTCTTGTAAAGCATTTTCCACATTAGGTAAAATTTTCCACCAGGACTTTACTAACGTAGATTGTTTAGCTGACTACCAAGTAGTATTTATATCATAAATACGGTCAAAAATCGTGTAATCTTTTCAGAAATCCATCCTAGAAATACAGCGGATAATCGAGAGTTTACTAATATATATATAAATATATATATATATATATATATATATATATATATATATATATGATGCTCGAGATATGCGTTTTTAAAGACAAACGTACACACACACACATATATATAATAATAATTTTTTGGCTTTTTCAAACTATCAGCAAGTTTGATAGAATTGTAAAATATTTATCTCTATCACCCACACTACCATCTACGATAAAAGCTTCATGGTACAATGAACACGGTCGATAAATGGCTGTCAGGGTGCTTAATATTGCCCGGTTGCTTGGAAGAATTTCAGGAATTAAATAATAACGTAACTATGGCATTCCATTTGAACGAAACAATGAACAGAGTTCCAGGTGGTAATAATCAAATTGAGAATTGTCAGAGTAAAAACGATTTCTCGCTATATCTTTATCCCATTTTCGCTAGAATTGCTGAACGCTCTTTAACTGACACATTCACTTTTTTCTGAATACACAATATTTATGTACCCTTTTTTTAATCGTCGTCTCACTTTTGTGCCATTTTGCTCGTTTATTCGAAATTTAATGACCTTTTTTTATTTTTCCTTATACTTGCCCATAATGACGTCATATCGGATATCTACGTAGTTTGTTTTTAATTTTTACCTTAGAAATGATTATCCTGATTTCTTTCCTCTCTTCAGAGGATACTTCAAAGTCAGTTCGTTATGCGGGAATTATTTTTACTAATTATTAACATTTTTTTTTCTTTTTTTACATCATATCAGCATTAATTGCTGCAAACAACGGTGATCACATAAGCAGAAAATTAGTATTAATCTAGTGACTCCAGTGAGACTTGTAAGGAAGAGAAATGAATAACTTGATGAGAATGAAATATGCGTAGGAATAGTATAGGAACGACCAAATATAATAATTAGAAAGAAAAAAAACTAAAAAAAAAACGTGTTGTCTTTTGAATAAGACCGGATTTATTAAGTGATTGGAATTGCATCTCGGCACCACTTCCTTCGCAGACGCCTTGGAGGATTGTCTGGAAGACTGTCTGAGTACATTCTGCGAACATTGGGATGGCTACTGACTTCAAATTTATCAAATAACTTCTTGTACTGCATGATGTGTGTATCGCTGACATACGGAATCTTCAGATCGTTATGCAGTGTCAAATTAGAAACGTAGTATGGAGCAGACGTAATAGTACGGAGTATCTTATGACTGTTGTTGCTGTATTCTTGGAAGATTACTCTTGCAAGTACTGCCGTACAACTCTATTCCATAGCGCTAAATGGGAGCGATTGCCGCAAGATAAATAGTCCGTTTGGGTCACCGGATTTAGAACCGATTTCTGTCCAAATAACAGACGTAGTGATTTCACACGAATAATAATGGTTCTTCTAGTGTGTGTCACAGGTAGTCGCCATGTGAGTCTTTTGTCCATGTACAAGCCGAGATAACGTACTGAATTACTTTTAGGAATTTGTACGTTGTTAATTCTTACAGCCGGGCACTTAACTTTTTTATTTGTAAATACAACGTGCTGGCATTTATTGGGATTAAACAACATACGCCAACTTTGTGCCCACTGAACCAACCTATTCAGATACCGCGATGTTTGCATACATTGCTTCTGAATTCGATGCCAGAATAGTAATATCATCGGCAAATGTTGCTAAGATGGTTTCATTACTAGTCAGCATGTCTGCTGCGTAGACCAAATATAAAAGAGACCCGAGTAGAAACTATCGTCCGTATGATTTTTTTCTACGTTCATACCGTTTATCAATCTGATGTGCCTGACACGAAATTGGAGAATCATGTTTAGTCAACAAAAAAACTGTTCATGTTATTTATACACTAAAGCGTTATATCCAGTATATCTCGAACGACTGCGTCTATTCCTAAAAAAGTATAGTGCAAAATATCTAGGTATGCATTTGGACGCTCGACTGAACTGGAAAACGCGTATAAAGATGAAAAAAGAACAAACTATTCATAAATGGTGACAAATGTATTAGTTAACTGATCGAAATTCCAAGCTCAGTTTACGTAATAAAATACTATATGCAAATAATTAGATCAGTCTGGACGTATGGAGTCCAATTGTGGGGCTGTACGAAAAAAAAACAAATAGGTTAATTATCCAACGGATACAAAACAAATGTCTTCGGTTCATAACTGGTGCACAATGACACTGACGAAATGAAGACATCTATTCGGATTTGTAAATCTAACCTATTGATGAAACAATATGACACGTCGCTTGTACACATCGCAAAAGATTACGTCTTCAACCAAATGAACAGGCACAAAATCTGTTAATCACTAGAAACAACGTCAGACGCCTTAAGCGTACGAAACCGTATCAACTAGCCAAATGGTTCCACGTATTTCTTATATAAACCGCTGAAAGTTGTATAAATATGTACACCTGTTTCTGTGTTAATTTAAATTTATAACTAGCGCTAATTTATACATTAAGCATAAAGC
The DNA here is from genome assembly GCA_032883995.1 of Coronaproctus castanopsis. Taxonomy (NCBI): domain Eukaryota; kingdom Metazoa; phylum Arthropoda; class Insecta; order Hemiptera; family Monophlebidae; genus Coronaproctus; species Coronaproctus castanopsis. The sequence goes on along the minus strand of CM065054.1, from coordinate 32,661,999 downwards.
TGTACTAATTTTAAAAGAAATTAAAAAAAAATCAGATTTTTATATTTAAATCATTGCCGTCTTTCAAACGGCGATAGTTATCTTACTTATTTAGTAACATTCGCTATTGCATACATTGTTGCGTTTCAAGTACAGAAATGAATGTAAAGTTTATAGAGATTCCCCGGTCAATAGATATTATTGCAGATCGTCCAATTAAATCAACACATGCTTCTTATAAAATTTGTCGTTTGAACCTTGCATTTTTACAATTGAACAAAATTATCATATTTTCTAATGAAATTATTTTCTTATAGAAAACAAGCGCCAGTTACTTAAATAATATTCAGATCTATCACGGCCCTAATTACTAATTGCTGTACACTAGATATTAATTTAATTTAAATTATTCGGTTCGCAATATATTCTGAAAAACTTTTAAAACTCAGAAAACGCCACTTGATCTGAACTAGTATGGCTAGAAAAATCAAAAATAAAAATTAAAAAAAAATATTATTATCCTGACAACATTTGTTCGAGTAACTGACAATCTTCTCATCAAATGTCCTAGAAGATGGAAAAGAACGGCGTAAAGACCTGAACAGTGGCAATATATACAAATATAAATACCTGCATATATGTATAATATGAGATATAAATGAAAAACATATTTAGTGGAGAACTCATATTTAACTTCGAAAGGAATAGAATAAATAGTATATTCATATCTGACTTCAGGTGAGAAATGAAAAAATTACTAATATATACGGTGGTGCGTTTGTTTCATACGGACCTACTTTTCCTACTACTTCGGGCAATTCAATTTTATCTATACCCCATCGTAACCTTTCAAATACGTCATGAGCTTACTTTCTATTGACGTCTTTTTTGAATTATTTAGGCCTTTCTTATATATATATATATATATATATATATATATATATATATATATATATATATATATATATACACCCATAAACATGGGTCTCCTGGCGTAGCGGTAATGTTTCGCTCACACAACTTGAATTTAAATCTCATTAACTACAAAAACTGTTCATGATAAAAAGTTGTTTAATCAACTCAGCTTTTGATCCAATTAATCGGTTAATGTATATAAGCTTGAGCTTGTTGGAAAGTAAAGAAACCGAGGAAGTAAACTAACCTTAAATGGCTCGTTTGGCTGGTTCTATATCAATTTTCAAATTAAGAGGATCATAAGGAACCGTCCCTTACGAACTTTAGAGTAATGAGATTATATATACACACACATAAATAGCTTTTTAGCTACTGTGTGGCTCCATAAATAAATAAATATGTATGTATATATATATATATATATATATATATATGTGTGTGTGTGTGTATATATGTATATATATATATATATATGTATATATATATATGTATATATATATATATATATATATATATATATGTATATATATGTGTGTATATATATATATATATATATATATATATATATATATATATATGATTGCGTTCCAAACAAATAATGGTACAAATGATATTAAATTAATGTTAAAATATGTATTATATATATAATTTGTATTATAGCGATATATTTCAGTTTATGTTAAATTGTTTAATTTAAATAAATTTCACATACTATACTATTTGAAACATATTTTATGTCATATATCGACATTTTTGTTCGTGTGTTAAAATATACATACATCTACAATCAATATTTATATTATATATAAAAATAGGATAATTTCAAACAAGATAACTAAAATAAAAATTATTTATCTACACACGGAATAGAAAATGTAATATGCGTAAATCACAATCTTTATTACTTGTTAAATAATTTTTCGCGTCGTCTGTTCGGTTGAATTTTCTTCAATTATCTATATTAATATTTTACTACTTTAATTGATTTATTAATTTTCAATATTTTGTCAGAGCTAACCGTCAGCTTTTTCTTCTTCGTCAATCACTAACACCGGTATCAGAGCCTCAGAATAGGAACTAACACCAGCGCGAGGACTAAATCTATATTCACGATCAACCAACTCTAGTTTTTTCTCACAGAAGCGTGCGCAATCTCGGGGTTAATTTTTAAGTACTCTATATAGCACTATTCTAACTCAGCCGAAACTACAATAACATTTTACACATCGTCTATTAGATTTTTTCGACATATTCAGACACACACGCACAGCATTCCTATATAATATACATCGTTCATAATACATTCTCAAATGTTTTATGAATAAAATTAAAGCTTTAATAATGAAATTTCATATAAAAATGCTTAATCAGTATTTTTTAATATAAAGTAGATTATAGGTGAAATACATACGGACAATTGTATATATATATATATATATATATATATATCTATATATATATATATATATATATATATATATATATATATATATATGTGTGTGTATGATCGACAACTTTCGGTCAGTTCACAAATATGTAGATGACGTTGTAATCAGAATTGTACAGGGGGACACCGGATATACGGTCTTAACGTAATGTTTACTAATTAGTTGATAGAACTGTTTTTCAATCGCATTGTTCCCTGCCCTATATGCTACGTGAATCTGTAATGCTAATAAACATTTTCACGATATCGGTTAATATAGAACGTTCTAATTCTAAAAATATTTACCTATATATAAAGTATCCAAAAATTATGCAGAATCGTCCTAAAGTATCGTACATAAAATATTGGATTTTCACCTACTTGAGGATTATCGTGCACAAAGCATAGTGCGTCTTAAAATACAACAATAACAACACAAACGGAAATATATATCTAGATAGGATTTTATTGAAAGGAGTATTTAGCAGAAATAAATAATAAGGACGAACATTCGAATGTTAACGACCATAGGATAGGCGGTACACAGGAAGATGTAGAAAAGAAATTATATATGTATATTAAAAAAAAAAAAAAAAAATTAAAGCTGAAATGTTGGTAATATCGTTACCTAGGTTAAGAAATTTTAAGCGGAAATAGAGAAAAAGTCGTTTATTCATTTTATTTTTTTTTTTTTATTTCACCGGCACCACAAAGCACCCCATAAACAACGGCGATCAATAAAGTAATAAAAGCGCGATTAATCTAACGTTTTCAATGAGACAACTAGATTTTCAGTTCATTAAAACCTGGAGCTCTTGAATTATTAAGTTATTCGATTAGCATAGTCGTACATAAGTTTACGACTTTTAATCGATATTCCGAATTATTAAAATCGTTTACGCTTGACGCATTTTTTTAATCGTCTTGTACGATTGTCCGGTAGTGTTCGAAAAACTCTTTTCGAAACGCGCGGAAAAATTACGACGGCAGAAGAAAAACTCTTCAGAGAAATAGCCGGAAAATTTACGAATAATCCAGAATAGAATAAGAAAACGAGGCAAAAAGGTCAAAATGCAGTCCAATACAAATTCCCCACAGCCTTCATGTGCGTCAAACATTTAGCGAATAACGATGTCCGGAAAATCGTCGTCTTTTGTAGACATTGATATCGTGGGAAACTTCGTAACGTAAAGTGCTACGTATAAAAACTGCTTTAAAACGAAATTTAATCACGCATAAAATACTATAAACACGCTTATGCATCACATAGCCAAAGAATCGACAAATCTGTAATGAACAATGGTACCACGATGAATGATGATGATGATGATGATATATATTAAAATGAAGGAATTACATTGCAATTGTATTTAATAAAATACAGTGCACTGTGTCGTATAACACTGGAAAATCAACTACCCCATGATCGCCGCTGCTCATTTATATATATATATATATATATATATATATATATATATATATATATTTTCATTTAAAATAATTTCAAAAGTTAAAGGAAAAAAGTAAAGCCAATGATAAAAATTTTTCTAAAGGCTTACACGATGTTGATAATGCTTCGGATGGGACAAGGTGAAGGGGAAAAGCACTTGTGTAAAATTTACGTAGGGTTATATTTGTTTTCGAATACGATAAAAGTAGATAAGCAACACAGAGCGTTAGGTCATTGAACTCCGTTCTGGCTGCTAAAGTCGTTTCGTTTCGTTCATTTGTTCTCTTTGTTAAGTGGCACGCATTGCATGCGCAAGACGGTCGCGCAAATATATATACATATATATATATATATATATATATATATAGTATATATACGTATATACAATACTCGCCAACAAGAGAACATCATTTAACGCGATGCGGTATGTACGTAATCCTATCGGTAGTACGGAGGAGAGACCTTATCATCAAACAAGTGCACAAACACAAGCACACACAACATGATACATAATTGCGGCGAGCGGTGCGTCTTACACATGTAGGCGACATGCGAACTTAAATGATAACACACGATATATTACGGAACTGAAAGTAAACGAGACTGGGCAAATATTTTACTTCGAAATATTATAACATTACGCTTTCCTACACTAATAAATTATATAACAGCGATGATAATTAGTAATTATAACATAATAATAATAATATTATTATTTTTTAACATTTATTAAAAAAAAAAAAAAAAAAACCCTATTCGTTATATAACAGCGATGATAATTATAACTATGTAATAATAATAATAATAATAGTAATAATGAAATTATTATAGTGATTATTATTAATATTATTTTTACTAGTAAAATTATTATGACTAATATTATTATTATTATTATTATTCGGTTTTAATAATCTGAAAAAATGAACGAATTGGCAGAAAAAAAAAATTTAGACAAGCTATGGAAAATAATGAAATTAAGAACATATGTACATTCTAATAATAACGATGGCATTATAATAATAATGATGTTAATGTTTTTTGTGCTTTTTTTTTAAATATTAGGTATTATAATTAAAAACTGAAAATATCCGATTTTCGAACGTACGTATGCATGCATATATATATATATATATATATATATATATATATATATATATATATATATATATGAGTGTCCTTTCTAAAAAATAGTGCAATGTCCGAATTTTATATGTGATATTAATCCAATTTTATATATATACATATATATATATATATATATATATATATATATATATATATATATTATTTTTTTTTTTGGCCTGTACCATAGGTCGCTTTGGCCATTTATAAGATGATTTTCTTGATTTAAACTATTAAAGTTGGGTTATTATATTTCTATACTATTCTGGGCTCTGAACTTATATATGATTTTGACTGGTTCTGCATTGTTTAGATCACTTACTATTGATTCTACATTTAGAGGAAGTGTGTATTTGTATTTTAATAATTCCCGTATCATATTATTTCGATTTTGTTTGTATTTCTCGCATTTCCATATGATATGGTTGATATCCTCTTGACATTTATCGCATAAACTATTTTGGATTATATTCGGGTTAGATGTGCCGATGTTTTATTATGTCCTATTCTTAATCGGATAATTGTTGTTAAAAAGTGTTTACTATATTGTAATGAGTTATTCCAAAACCATATGGGGTTTTATTTTTATCTGAATTTTATGATATTGTTTCCCTACTTCTTTTTGTTTATTATATTCTTCTTGCATTTGTTGATATTTCATTATTTTTATTTGTGGGATATATTCTGTATATATTAGTATTATCGTTTTTAACATTCGTTTCCGATTTTGCTGCGTTTTCTACTATTTCATTCCATATATACCGCAGTGTATCCACATCGGTGTAATTTCTGTATCTTTCCATAAGGTTTTTATTTTAGCCATAATATTGTCTTGTTTATTTTTTTAATAGCAATCAGTGACTGTACTGCAGCTACGGAGTCTGTCATTACTAAACATTTTCTTTGTTTCTTATTTTTAACATACTCAAGTGCTTTGTATATAGCATATATTTCAGTGCTTGTAGATGAGCCAGCGTATTATATATATATATATATATATATATATATATATATATATATATATATATATATAGCTGCAATGTGCGCATTCATACTGATCTGCTATGTTCCTTCTTCCTACTTTTGTACGATTTCTGGCGGATGTAAACGCCTGCTATCGATGAATTTTCTCCATTCAGTTCTATTCGACGTTTATTCTTTCCAAGTTTTATTTTTCCTGGGATCGATACAGTTTTTTTTGACGGAGTTTTATAACAGATGTTTAAATCTTAATTTTGGTTTTCCGCGATATCTTTAACCGGGTATGTAATAAGCCGTATAATAATCGGTTCGGTATGCGATTATTATCCATTCTGATAACACGGCCAACTCATCTTAGCCGAGCTCCGGTTAAATATTGTTTTATTTTATTACAGTTTGACATTTTCGAAATTGTTTCATTTGAAATCTTATCTTTCCATGTCATTCTTAACATTTGTCTGAGAAATTTCATCTGACATATTTTTTTTTTTTTCAATTTGACCGCTTCTGATTGGCCATGTCTTACAACTATATAACGAAGTTGGTAATACCGCTGCTCTGTAAAGTTTCGTATTAACATGTAATAAATTTTTATTCCTAAATACACGTTGCGCCAGCTTGTTGTAGGCGATCTTTGCTTATATATATATATATATATATATATATATATATATATATATATATATAAAATATGAATTTCCTGAAAAACAGAGATGTACTCAAATTTGGGTTGTAATTAAAAAATGACTTACAAAAGAATACATATATATATATATATATATCCTCATCATGGTATACTATGTCCGTTACCGAACATCGGCTACATTTTGCCAATTATTTGTCTATCCGATGCATTCCGGAACAGTTCAAATGTATTTGCGTCATACCACTAAGTTCTGCACCCACACCACATTGTTCTTTTTCTTCTCGAGCTGTCTCTTCCCCTCCGCCGTCTTCCATTGTATAAGAAGGTGTAGTGTATTTATAGTGACGCATTATATGTCCAAAGTGTTTCAGTTTTCGATGTTCGACTTCTTTTACTATTTCTCTACTTTTATTTAAACGAAGCGACATTTCGAAGGGTCCTCGTTAAAGTTCAACTTTCAACGCCATGCAATGCGTAACAACATTTTACCGGCATTCGCTTTAATTCTATACTTATGTTTTCACCGCATAATATAGCCCTTTTCTCAATACGGATGTTTATCCCTTTCGCTGATCGATAATAATAATAATAATAATAATAATAATTAGATTGAATCAGACGAAATTTGTATATAATTTTTCAATTGTAATTACAATTATTGACTACAAACATTTACATATACATATGTGCGAAGTCACCGTTTTTTACTCCGCACGGCCAAGTGAATTTTCCATTCGAACAATAATTTATCAGTTTACACCCAAAACGATAAATTTTCAACACCATCCTCCCTATCAGTTTGCCTGTCGCCTGTATAGAATTTTTTCCTTCTTTCTCTTATTTTATATATCTCTCATTCATCACTAATATTTTGAGTGTGTGTGTGTGTGTGTGGACGTGTGGGAATCAAAAAATAAAAGTATTGTTTCAATCTTTCATCTCACTTTTTAACTTCTCTCCCAATCATTCGTGACAAGCTTAACTGTTATAGTGTGATATCATTCTGACTCCATACTGGATAACGTCATCTAACATAATGCTCGTTTTATATAGACATATAAATGTATATTTATTACTTGAATATTCCGTAACAAGAGTGTATATATATATATATATATTTATTTAACGTAATGAACTCTGCGCAACAAATAAAAAGCGGTCTTTTATAATTATCAAATAATACAATGAATAATTTAAAAATTAAAAAAAAAAAAAAAAAAAAGTTATTACCAAGATCGTCTGTTTACCTGAAAATAAAAACATCGATAAATTTAGGAAATAAAACTTGTATATATGCACATATATATATATATATATATATATATATATATATATATATATATATATATATATACGCATATTCATTACTTATCCCGATATATAATATAAATTAAAATATCATTCTTTTCGACTAATTTTCAATACGCGAATTTCTTTGCCCGGCTGAAAAATAATTGTATATGTCTCAGAAAGATCGCTCGATACGAATGTTGTATACGTTTTAATTAGCAATATACTAAACAGGGAATAATATTTAATATTAATTAGAATATTATGGCGGATAAAATATTTTATTTATTTATTTATTTATTTATTTAGGTTTATTTAAATAGGGTCAAAGTTTAATTCGACGCTCGTCATCGTAAAAGTCACGAACGTTACATACATAAAGTTTCGATTATTATTGTGATTATTATCGTATATTGTTAAAATCTTGATTGAGATGAGCCAGCTTTTATCACGGCAATAATAATAAAATAATAATTCCAATTGAAGCGTCTTTGTACTTAGTAGGTGAGTCAAAATGAAAAATTGCGCACGATCGAAGCACTTTGTAAGTTTACATCCGTTCCGGCGAACAGTAAGGGGAAATGAAATAGCCAACGAGGAAAAGACTTTTCGTGCAAACTTCGTCACACATCCCCCCTAAAAGAACGATCGCAGCGTTGTGCAGAAATAAGAAATTTAATTTAGCGCAATCAACAACATAAATGAAAATATATTCGAACAGTATCAAGCAAGGCCATAGCGTGGTTAGAGAATTCGAATGTGGACATTCACCATCATCAATAACATTAATGATAAATTAAAGATAATTATATTAGGATAAATGTATCAGAAGGAAAATAATGAGTTTGAAAGGTCTAGAGCAGGGAGTCGGGAGAGTAAGCGTCACTTTTTCACGATTTTTAGGCGAAATTTGGGTACAAATACAGTTACGAGTATCCTAAGAAAATCAGTAGTGGATGATGCAGTAGTACGATTTTTACCAGCTATCTTTACTCCTGCTCTAAACTTCGAAGCCTCCGTCTTAAACTCTACCCATAAGGAAGAATCGCTGCATCAAAAAATTAGAGGTTAAATGGAATACAGAAAGTTGACAAAAAAAACTGAAATTTTTGCCTGCATTCTGCCTTGAACTAAGATAAAGTGTTCCCAATTTTAAATGTGAAATACGAACTCACTCGCGATTAGGTATAAATTCGATACAGAGGTTTTTTTTTAAATTTCTACGCGGGTGTATATAAACACACACACATATATATATTATATATACATATATACATATATCCGTCCGTTAATTCGGCTCGCTCGCTCGTTTTGCGGGTTAACTCCCCATATATACCGCGCTAATAGAAGTTTCACTCCGAAATTGTCATCTTTTTGAACTCTACAATCAGGATGTAGAGTGAATGTTTCAAATCGCGTTTATTATGACGGCAAATAGCTGAAATCATTATCGGGTAAATCAAGGCAGAAGATCACAAACCAGATTAGTTTTTTTCTATTATTTTAACTAATCGACGTAAAAAAAACCGGCGAAACATAAAATTATTCAAATTTTTCTGTCGGCGATACGATGCATCTCTTCGTAAGTTGCAGTTTTAATTAAATACACGTATATTATTTCTTTTATTTTGTATTTTATAAATGGCGACTTTTATTCATAGTCCAACTTTTTTTTTTTTTTTTTTTTTTTTTTGTTATCGACTAGATTTGTTTTATCTAATTATTTCGATTAAAAAAAAAACAAGCGTGGAAAAGCCGAAACGAGAGAATAATTTTTAATATACTAACATTTAATGTATAGTATATAGGCTGGTTACTAGATGTGCCTTATCTGTCACTGCCTCTCACTCTCTCTCTCTTTCTATCTATCTATCTATATTTGCATATAGCAGTCAATAACTGATACAATACACGTTCCTTATTCTAGCATTGACTACTTGATAACGTTACATATATCTGTTATTATTATTATTATTATTATATACGGAAATATCCTAGCTTTTGGTTATCATCGATATTGTCCATCAATTGTTATTGAAAACTACGACGAATAATACTAATGCACAGCACGAATTTACACACACATTTTAATTTACGTATTCTTTACTACTATTATTATTATTATGTTTTTTTTTTGATTTTAATTAATTTTAAATTTCTAATGTACCCCCTACTCTAAACATATAAAATAGTTATATATATATATGTATGTATGCGTATTATTCATATACTACAAGGGGCGAATATAAGGGAGGGGCCCAGGGCACTCCCCGAAGTGAGGAAATAAAACAATAACCAAGTAACGTAATCTGAATTACACTAGATTCCCAAAATTCAGCCACCTATTCTCGAAAAAGTTTTTGGAAAATTTTCTAAACACCCAATGAATGTATTTTTTTTTTTTTTTTTTTTTTTGGTTCCCAGTTCGTAAATTACGATGGGGTAAATTTATTTATAAGTGATATACGTGTAATTTATAAATAATGAACTGAAAAGAGCCCATCCAATTAAGTTTACGGTGCTCAGTCCAGCCCATTTTACATTAAGGTGATATTATACAATTAATTTGATTAAAATATATGTAGATGTATTTTGCGGTATGTTATTTCTGATATTGTGAAAACGTCAAATATTTTGAACTGCTTATCCACCGATTCTGTTGCATTTATATATGCGAAATCAGCGTTGACGTAATCCTGTCAGTATATGCTTTACATGATCGGTTAAATTACATATTGCACATTTATTCGTATGCGATATTCCATACTTATATAAGTAGTCTTTAAATAATCCATGTCCGCTAATAAACTGTGTATTGAAATAATTCGGCACGAATACAAAACATTTTTTAGTCTTCCGTCTACACTGGGAAAAGATTGTTTCGCTAGTCCATTGTATTCATCCCGTAACCTTTGATATTTTTTAACATAATATTCATCCAATACTATTTTGAATTGTTTAATTGTTAGCTTTTTTTCTCGATGCAAATAGTATGGATGCTGATATTGCGTATTGTTAAATTCGTAAGTTGTATTTACATTATTTTTTATTAATAAAATATTAATATGTTTCTCAATCTCATACACCAACGGTTTAATACCAGCAATGACGATGCCATATAGCTAATTGTTCTGTAAGATTTGATTAATTTTATGGAAATCATTCTCTGGAAAGCTTTTAATTTGTTTCGAAATCGTTTGATATTTAACATATCATTATAGATTACGCTGCCATAAAGTATGTTTGGTAATATTATACTTTTATATAATATTATTCCCTTCTTATAGTTTATTCTATTATGAATGTATTGTTGAAAATTGAACGATATTGCGTTCCATAAATGATTGTAAGCTAATCTTACGTTTTCCTATTTTTGAAAATAAAATTTCATTCAAAAATTTTGTCTCGAGTTATTCAAAAAACAACATAAACGTCCGTCTTCTCTGGGTCACCCTATATATTTAATTTAATTAGTGCGATGCATTATAATAAAATGATTTTTTTAATTATCAAACATTGAAAATTATTTTGTACTTCATTCTTTTAGTTGTTCGGATAAGTGTTTGCGAACGGGTCTCGGGTATAATACGAGCGGAATCTTGCCCCCCACCCAAAAAAATATATAATCTATATTCGCCACTGTATACTACAATCACTCATTGTTTTGTGTGATGCATATGCGATGATTTGTACATATGTATTTATAAGAATGTGCGGTGAGGTATTTGTATCGTGAAGAGGCAGCAGCGAGTGTATTTTGCCGTTGACATATTATCGGGCATAGTTATTTTTATTGCGAAAGAACCGAAATTTAAAATTAATTATAATTTTAATTTGATGATTATTACTACTACTATACGTGTTGTTCTCCTTATTATACTTACCAAAAATAATAAGAAAAATTATTATTATTATTATTATTATTATATTTATTATTCTATTTACTATTTATTCTTTGAATAAGAACGGCCTGTTCTCCAAGAACAGGAATGAGTTTCGTTTCATGCTCGGTACGTCCAATAGATTTTTCATCACTCTCTAGTGTAAGCCGATTATACATGTCGATTCTTTTCAATTCACTTCAGGAGGTCTGGTTTTGTCTCATCCGAATATATACATACATAATTAATGGATACGTAATACACGTTAAATCCTTAAGCAGGGATAGCTCGTCAAAAATAATAATGACACTAATAATAATATAAAAGATCCACACACCCTGGAATCATGTTTATTAAACATTTAACAGTTTATTTTGCCATTTGCACGACAGTTGCTAGTTTGCTGTTCCCGATTTAGCCGTTTAAAGTGCATACAGCCGTATATAAGTATATAGGATATATGGATAATTATCATACGTTCATCAATGCGAAGGTGGCGCTATTGATGTGCGATAATTATCCATATGGTCGCACAACAAAATACAGAACTCCAGCTAAATTATAGCACTTTGTGTTTCGGCGAATATTGACCGAATTTCGATCAACGGCGAATCTAGCATAAATAAATGTATAACTACACGGACGAATGCACGCCCGCATGCACACATTTACAAGTTCATAATATATATATTCACAAGACGCAATTAAGCTGACATGTACACTCATATAAGTGTTCATACATGTTCACGAACAGTAGTTGTAGTAGTCATAATAATAACGAAAAAAATATAATAAATAATAAAAACGATATAGTTAATAAGAAACAAACAAATAAATAATAAATAAGTCTATTCTCACGTGATATATATATATATTAAAAAAATAAAAATAAATAAATAATTTCTACAATTTATAATATTTATATTCACAGCCACTTAAATAATATACAGTGATATTTCATAATTTTATATGGGTTGCCGGTTAAAATGTAGTGCATAGTTTGTCTTTTTTTTTTCGCCCCTACAGACGCACGATGGGTCATCCTTTATTTTACATCTTGTCATATATTTTGTACTGAACCTATTTAGTTCGCGATCTATTCTTTCCAATTCAGATCAAAGCCAAGTGGACTATAGTTTCTTTTATTCACCTTTTGGATATACGTTTCTAAGATTTAGCTACGCCAAATTTTTCTGACATGTTTCATTGCGATATTACATAGCGGTCTTCGTGATTACAGTCTCTTCAATTACTCAATAAAATTGTACCTGATATTGTAATTATTTCATTTCCCCTTGTCGATTCGCTTTTTGTAACATAACAATTCGGATATAATAATTGCTTATGTATATATACATATATATATATATATATATATATATATATATATATGTGTGTGTGTGTGTGAATGAGTGTATACACGTGACTTACATAGAACTTCGACGTACAACTTACACAAAAATTTATTAGAATAATATCTATTTGAAAATCGTAATTATCCGACCGGTTTTGAGTTGTTATTGTTTCAAAAATCAGCGTTAAATATATTATGCACTTTGAAGAACACGTAATGACGTATAGTTTCGTCTGTAGTATCCACGGTTTACGTATAAATATATATATATCAACGTGTCATAATTATTATCGCATTAGAGTCAGAGCCAGTTTATCAAAAACAACGTACAATAATAGTACCAACGGTTATTGGTATATCAGAGGAATAGCGCGACGCTAGTAGTAGTGAGTAGTTTAGTAGTAGTAGTAATAATGTGTAAGCAGAAGTAGAATCTCGCTCCGGTCGGTCGGTCATTGAACTTTAAATCGCGTCTTTAGCTGACCAATTAACTTAATACGAAAAATGCCGCTAGATAGCGTTGAGAAGACGTTTTTACGAAATTCGATGTAATTAATAATAATCATAATAAAACCTGTATAATAGTCGAAAGAAAGCTCTCTCCACTTCAACAGACAACCCGTTTTACAATGGCAAATAACACAACGAACAAATATTATCTTTGTTGTAAATGTTGAACTTTAACTTTCGACAATCCCTCAATCCTCAAAGAAATTATTTCGCGTGTTCCCTTAAAAAAAAAAGTTTGTTACTCTTTCATCTTTTCGTTTTGTTTTAAACGTAATTTTTCCGCCAAAAAGTATATACATATATATACATATACATATATATATACATATACATATATATATATATATATATATATATATACACATATATATATATATATATACATATATATACGAACACTTATATACTTATAAATTTACGTATGTACACAAAATATTTACACATTCAGAAAAAGGCTTGATTACAAAACAGTGAATTTCACACTAAAAAGTTATACTTGTCATTTATATAATGTACGGTCATCCATTTAATACATTTTCGAATTGGTTTGCAGAAAGTACTTTTATCTTCCAATTAGATTTACAACACAAGAAAAAACATAAAATTAGGAAATAACGCGGTTTGAACGAGGTAAATAACGGACCTCGATGCCGAAAAATGTATTTCAATAAATTATATATATATATATATATATATGTTATATTGGCACCCTATAACCAGAAGGAGCGCGCGTTTTGCGTGAAACGCTATTTTCGAGGTAAATCGATTACGCCAGTGCGAAAAGGGTTTCGAAAAGAATTCAAATTTAGGCGATTTTTTTTTTTTTGGTGGATATACCTTAAGAGCCGCATTTACGAAACACGTCCGCAGGATCTGGAAGCCCTGAAAACTAGGATTTCTGAAAAAATTTTAAAAATTCAAGTACACATGTTCGAAAATTTAATAAAGACCGAATGAATATATTATTGCAAATGGCGGTCATCTGAACGATATTGTTTTTCACAAATGTGATTGTAAGCTAATCCCTCTTTTTCCTATTTTTAAAAATGAAAATTTCATTCAAAAATTTTGGTAGAGTACTTTTCGAGTTACTCAAAAAACAACAAAACCGTGTCCGTCTTCTCTGGGTCACCCTAAGGGCGTTCGAACAAGAAATGATAAAAACTGTATCGGGAACGTCTCGAGAACTAGTGCGTAGAGTTTGCAAATATGTGAGGATGTCATTTTAAAACGTTTCAGTTATGTACCGAAGCTACCGTGACCCAGTTAAGACATGGCTTATATATATATATATATATATATATATATATATATATATATATATATATATATATATATATACATATATAAATTTTGCATTAATAATTTCTTTAATTTAATTCTTTCGCTAGTGTGTTTTAATCATTTATACGTTAATCTACCATTACCCTAACTGTTCCACACGTTTTGCCATAATATTTTGAGACTTTTAAAATTCGTAATATTAACGGCATTATCATACCGTAAATTTATATTAAATTTTTCGTTAAATTGATTTAAAATATAACGGCGATTTATATACGATAATTCGAACAATTTAAACTCCGCTAACAACGTAGCTTAGTACATACTTAAATCATCGGGGAATATTCCAGTAACAATTGCAGCTACCGCTGTCGATTCTATATAAAGAACCAACACTCGGCGTGATTTTCCCCCAAGGTTCTAGATTTTCATACACGGCAGACACGTTTATATGTTTAATATATATATATATAATTTTTACGTTTAACAATAAAAAAAAAAAAATCACGCTTATAATAATGTGTGGGTGTGTTTTAAAAATAATAATATCACTTGTCGGATTTAAAAACCGCGTCACGATTTGCCAATATTTCGGAGATACTGGCAATTTCCATTTCGAAACTTCAGTTTGATTTGAAAATAGAGATTGCAAGGTGGTCAATGGAAACAATACATCGGCCGATAATGGTTTTTCGAGGTCCTGGCCCACTGTCATATTGCAGGTAATGATATAGCACACTGGACTGCCAAACAAGCAGCAACCATGTTTCCTCATCCAAATCTTGCTATTCCGCTTGTAGATGCTTGAAAAATAATATTCCATCGATTAAACCATAAGTAGTAGTCTCTCTGGAAGTGTGTGGCAATTACTAATAAAAATTAAGATCGATACAATTAGACACTGCGCGTTTCATTACTCCTTCCGACTTATCGCGCAAAGTTAAAATAGTTTTACATCATCCTAGACTCGTTCGTACAGCCATCACTCACAGTTACCAGTTTCAGCGTCAACTTCCTCTGCGGCAACAATATCATCACAGTGCATCATCTTCTAATTGATTGTTCAACGACTTTGAACGAATTACCGAATTCAGAACTAGATAATATGCATCGTGTTCTTCGATTCATCCAATTATCCGGCCTTTTCCAATCTGAACCGTCTCATCCGCGTCTCCGTCCATGCAGCAGTATATGGCACGTTAATGGGAAGAAGAAGAAAAGATTGCCAGTATCTTCGAAATATCACCACCAGTGACCAAGTTTCACGAAGTAACAAAAAGAAAAGATAAAATTTGACTCTATTTATAGTATACGAACAGTGCATACTTCCGGTGCTTAGTAATATCGGGCATCCAGATATCAGACCAGAAAGCCGATACGTGTATAAGACAGCAGACTAAATTATCAGATGTAGTCGAACGTGTAGCGCAGTTCAAATGCAAGGATTGATACCGAACTAGTCAATATTGGGTGTTTTGTCATTGCTTTCCTCAAACGATTTACTTCTACCTTCTATACTGTACAATTTTATGAATAGCTAAAGAATTGTTTTTATCATCGGAAGTTCTTTTCTTTTATAGGATTCGAATTCATATCGTGCGAACATCGAATGCTAAAATATTGCAACTAACCCGCGAGATTCTATTTTATATGTAGTCACACAAAACATATATATATATATATACATGTAAGGCAAAGACATTCGGTTTCACTACGAACTTTTACCCTCGGTAAACAAATTATGTTTAGTTTTTATTTTATAGAAGGTATATCCGCACACATACGTACATATAAATCAATACGTACTGCGCGAAATCTTTTATCGTTCGTTATTTCAATCGGAATCGCAAAATTTTGTCGGAAAAATAATTACGATAAACGATCGAGCAATTTGGTAGAAATTTTTAACACGTCATCGCGCAATCCTGCGGTTCAATTGAACGAAATGAAATAAAAACTAAATAAATTTCATCTCAAAAAGACTTTTCTAACGATATTTGAAAATTAAAGAGAGATAAACGGCAGGCAGATAGATAAAAAAAAAGGGGGAAAGAACAATGAACGAAGGATTCTGAAATTAAATAAGTTTTCCGGAAAATGAATGGTAACCAACTAAATGAACAGCTACGTTAACCACTAACGCTATCGTTGTGCTCTTAATTTCAACAATTATTGAACGTTTACACGCATACAAACCGACACACGTACATCGCACGTGTATATATATATATACACACACACACACGCTCACATATATATATATAATCCTGTCGTTTAATGTTTTCCTCAACGATGCTTGTCGACGAAGGCTTCTTCTTTTATCAAATTATATCGAGTGCTCTTAGTTTTCCTTATAATTTTCTTTACTCGGAAAACTACTGAAGATGCTGTTTTTTTTATCGCAGTATCATCGAGCAGTTTTGCAACAGGTAGACTACTTTCAAATCATTTCTAAATTGCACTCATTCAATAAACCGTTGTGAAATTCAATAATATTCGAAATAGAAAAAAAAATAATAATCAATAAACGTAATGCAATACAAATGTATGTATATATATATATATATATATATATATATATATATATATATATATATATACAAAAAAATACGCACACTTACACACCCACGCATAAAATAAGATGATAAAAAAAACAACCGGAGCGAAAATAATACATTTTAAATTGTAAAGAAAAGAAGACACGAATATCGGATAAAACGTTTTGATTAACAAGGGGAATCGACTAAAAAGGGGAAACGTTAAAAAAATATATACTAGAAACAAGATGGAACGAAATTGACGGAAAATTGGGGCAATATTAGAAAGATGTGTCAACATCATCATCACGGTCTACTACGTGATAGTGAAAGAACAATTTAATGGAGGACTTCCAGCTAGAGTCGTCAATTATAAAGAAGGAAATAGAAGTAGTAATGAAAAAACTAAACGAGCGAAAAACGACAGTTGCAGATGATATAGCCGCTGAAATGTTAGAGTAACAGGGAATCCGTACGATGCACACGATTTGCCCAAAAAATATGATCAATAGATAATTGGCCAGACGATTGAATAAAATCGGTATACATATGATTACACACACATACACACACAAAAAAAAGGGTGGTACATAATCGCTTTGTAAGCGTCACTTACTACCATGTGATTCCGGAATTTATACCGGGTAACCAGATACCAAATATTAAATGCAAGATAAATAATCGAGAAACTTAACGAATATAATACGCCGGGATCGCTATGTTTTTTCCGACGACGAGGAAACCGTGGATAACGTTTCAAATGGAGTAAATGTGCCAACAGCGGAGACGGGTACGCCGAAACATCTAGTTTAACTTTTACAATGAAACTATACATAAATAATAAAGGACACGCCTTTAACATTGAGCGGTAAAACAGATTAACCTCCTAAAAGAAGTAACAGAAAAGACCGGTCTGCAGATTTCTTTCGAGAAGACACAATACATGACAAACATACGTATATCGAGATATGTGCAGAAAATACGGAAAAGTCAAAAAAGTAACCAAATTCAGATATTTAGGCGAGGTTATTCAGTAAAATGGATTGAATGGAGAGGGGGTTGAAAATGAGTGTAAGAAAAATACAAACGACTTTCCAATTAACACCAAATATATACAACAAAAAATCCATATCAATAAATGCAAAGAGCAGAGACTACAATACAGTTGTTAAACCGGAGTGTCTATATGCAGCTGAATGTTTAGAACTGACATAGGAAAAATTGAAATATTGGAAAGGAAGATTGTAAGAAAAATTCTTGACCCAAGAAAAGAAGGGGGAATGTTCAGAAACCTACTTAATAAAAAAGAATTACATGAGAAAGTAGAAAAGCTATCCGATGTTATAAAGAAGATTGCCATTACATATCCATAGAATGAACGATAGCAGGTTAACAAAAAGAATCTTTCACCATTCCGATAGATTGAAAATTTTAACACGAAACAGAATCTCCATGAAGTGCAAATAGATAGTTCAACGATGGATATAACAGAATTTAGAAATAAAATTTAAAAAATTTTCAGATTTAAAAAAATCCGAACTGGGCAAAAGTGGACGGACGATAGGAAGAAAAAGCATATATGAAGAAATATTGGGAAGAAAGAGAAAGAAAAAGTTTGTTATTCTCACATGGTCCATAGGTGCCCAAAATCGAAGAGAAGAAGAAGAAGAAAGGACACGTCAACCTGAAGAAGCCTACGATAAAGGGGTATCAGCGATTCTATTTGACAACTATGACGAATGGGTCACAAGGAGAAACCAACAGACTGCTGGAAGGAAAGGATATCCATCGGTGGAAGAAAAATCACGAATCTGAAATTGGCGGATGACGCAGTAATATTTTCTAACACAGCAAACGAAATGTGCGAACTGATATCGTGAACGGACATCAGATAGGTAAAGCCTAAACTAGCGCAAGTGCTCAACGCTAATTCTTGATAAAAATAAAATAAAATAACCGCGCTGATACATCTCCGAGAAATATAAATTAAAAATAAAATTATTTATCCGGGCGTATGCATCACTACAAATGGAAGAACAGAAGAAAAATTAAGAAGACGATTAGCTCTAGCTAATGCTGGCAGTGGCAAACTGTATTGCATACGGATAATAAAAATAACGAAAACGATTAAGCTTCGACTCTTACGAACGATGATTTCCTGATTATTATAGAAACAGAATCAATGGGAAAGAAAATATACAAGAGTTCGAAATGAAGCGTATCGCAAAAATCTGACGATCATTTGTTGGACAGCGCACAAAATGAACGATTCCGTTTTAAAGGAACTGAGAACTGCCTAATTCGCGCGCCTATTTTTGCATATTAAACGTCGCATGCTGGGGCATTATTCGGCTACGTAATACTAGCTAATGGATTGGAAAAACCAATTAGACAGGGAAATGTGTGGGAAAAAAGAATAGATCGATGAACCGACAGATCGATCAAATAAAAAAAATTAACAAAACTAACCGTACAAGAGACCATCAAAAATTGCAGCTAAGGCTATGACATCGAGATGGAATAATTGGAACGAAGCACTTATATCTACATACACAGCAAAGTGCTCTCGACTTTGAAAATTGGTAAATGAATTCTCATTATCCAGTTTGATAGAGGACCGATCAAACGACGCTTTTTGACAAGTTAATACACGGGTTGGTTTACTTTATCGACCAACTTGGTAGATAGAGAAGCCTCTTTTTTTTTTTTTCATGAAAAATTCTCAGCCATTTTTCAAATAGTCAGGTTATAAAGTTGAAAAATTGAAAACAGATTCCAAACTGTTACAGCTAGCTCCTCCTCAGAGGTAACACATCTCGCTTCGACTTTTAAAGTTAATAAACGCATTAAATCCTCGAGGAATAAGACATCTTATAATATAGAGGAAATTTCTGCAACAATAGTTAAAAACTTACCCCGCAAAGCAATATTTAATCAAACGAATAATAAAGAGTAGTATCCTCATAAATTCTTACCTTCCGGTGCGATGGAAAATAGCTAAAGTTATTATTCTACCAAAACCGGGTAAAAATATGCGAAATATAAATAATATTCGTCCCATTGGTTTATTAAGTACTTTAAGTAAATTAACAGAAAAAGTTATACTTAGTCGGTTGCAAAAGTTTTCATCAGAAAACAATATCCTCGTAAATGAACAGTTTGGTTTTAGAACTAATCATTCTACAGTGCATCAGGTTGCATAGTTGACTTTATAATAGACAATTTTAACTTGAATAAACAAACCGGATTATTATATATTGATAAGCGTTTTAAACGGTTTGACACGATGCTATTTTGTACAAAATGTTCCAATATCATTATCTCACATGTTTGATTTACGAATGGATACATATATATATATATAAAATCGGTATTTTTAAAAGAAATTTTTTATAATACCCAATTTACTCTTTCGTCAGATCAGAACTAAGGTTATCATCTAATAATGCCCATCTTTTCAAGTATTCCGCCGCAGATTCTTGTGAGATGTTGATTCCATCATAAAGCGTACGCGCAGCCTTAATAACATCGTTGTTGTAACCTTCAGATTTGTTGTTTCTGTTGTCTTCTCTGGAAGAAGTGGGTTATCTGTCCGAGCATTTTTCTACGATTTTATCATAGTAAAAGACTTAATTTGACACCACTTAAATATCGGTAGATGCTTCTTGTAACGTGTTTTCAATGTCTTGATAACATTTTGATCCATCAACCGAATTAAAGCAGTGCAGTTTTGTAGGATATACAAAGCCTCTATGTAATCATCAGTCGTCTTAACATTCAATTCTAGCTTGTTCAGGTGTCTACGAGGCCTTATTTAATAATAAGTGGGTTTTCAGCGGCAGATTTTTTCTTTTTAAGTATTTTATATTTTTGAAAAAATTTTTATAAAAGCCAGCCAAAAAAAACTACTTCTGTAACCCACAATTTGGTTTTTGCACGTTATTGGAAGAAACTTGACTTTTAACCTATAACTTTCGTACGCACAATTAAATCTTTTTGAGGTTTCCTTCCTGAAATGTCTTTTCCTTCCAGTGTTATAAAAAAAGTCTTCGTTGGAAGATTTAAACCAGTTTTATCAGCATTATACAATTGTTCGGGGTGTAAGGCTTAGTGTTCGACGATTTGAGTGTTTAAATCTTGAAGGAACAAGAAACTTCAATCCAGTCAGCTGATAGTTTTTCGCCGCTCATCTGCAAGAAATGAATTCCACGTCTCTTCTTAAAGTTTTCGAACCGACCATGTATGGCACAAAAATCATTTTTTTTTTTTTTAGTTATTTCATGATAAAACTGTTCTCTTTGTTTTAAAATATCTCCCGAAATAAGAACTTGTCTACTTCTTTGTTGCTTAAACTAAGCATACAAAGTTTCATCAGGTTTTCGGTATTCTCGCTCATTCGAACGATTTTAGGGTCATTTAGAACTTTTATAAAGTGTTCTATTTTACTCCTATTTTGTACTGCGCCGTAAAAGATAGGTCGCCCGATATCAAAAACTTTAGAAATGGGGTTTCACCACTACCGTACCTTTGAATAATTTTCAATTTATCAGCAAGCGTTAAAGTTTTCTGTCTTAACGATTTCACTTGTGCTCGTGACCGCACGCACAACACTTTCACTTTTCAATAAAAATTAAGACTGAACAATTAAAGCAGCAGCATTTAATATACATGTACAAAATAACACTAAAAGAGCACGCTCCATAGTACATATTAACACTGTTATAAGTCGTGATGCAAACGGAAACTGTCGCGACAGCTACCTGCTCTCTCCAACCGAGTATACGCGTGTCTACGTCTGCAATGGTAACGTCATAAGACGTGATGTAGGATTATCGAGCGTGTTGGACTATGCAACGTCGGATTATCGAGAGTCATCTGTAATCAAATTCAATATTTTACTGATTAATCATTTACTAAACAACTACCGCTATTACTACTACTACCGCCGCTAATTTTTAGGATTTAAGCTTTTAACATTTCCACATTAGGCGTGTGACGTTACCTCTATTAAATAATCAACACCTTGAAGCTTTTTTCAATTATCGTACACGTAATCGGAAGATGGGCTTACAACCACTCGATATACTAAATGAGATGTAAGTATCAACCGCGCATTTAAGTGTGCATGTGTGCTAAATTCATTAGTTTATCAGCTACTAAACACAAAGCATAGATCTTATAAGATAATATCGATTTATTACTTTACATTTAACGTAATAAATACGATACCATCTCTCATTTTACTTATAATCAACGATTATTTCATTATCATCGTCATATTTGTCGTAGTTACTTTATCTCATCATTATCATGGCTTTTCAAATTTTTCGTTATATATATATAAATTAAAATTTGACTGATGTAGCCAATAAGCAACTGGGATGATCTAATAAATCAACCCCAGCTGGTTAGGGTGATCCTCTAGCTAGTGCAAGTAACCCTTACTGCTATCCCGAACGACTTCGTGTACATTTGGGGTATACTTTTAGGTCTTGATGCGAATTATCGTTTCGTATGTACCACGGTGCACTGGCTATTATCCGCAGTATTTTTTATTAAATTTTATATTATTACCATCATTTATAAATAATTCTCATTCCTCTACTAAGCTGTTAGTAGGTAGTACGTATAACGATCAATACATCCAACAATTAACAATTCTAAATGAATTGTAGTGATTTATTACGGAAATAGCACAGCGAGATTATATGCCTCAGGGCAAAATCAAATCGATATAAACCGAAATTTCAATAATATCGTACTTAAAAAAATAAGACGTTCAGAAACTCTTATAATAATTAATTTCCTGACGGATATAATACACCCACACCCATATATAATATATAGATATATAGATATATTTTATATATATATATATATATATATATATATATATATATATATATATATATATATATATATATATACTAAAGATATACAACGTTTCGATAGTTTCGAAATCTGGGTTTGGAGGCGTATGCTACGTAGGATAGCGAAAGAAACGAACATTTCAATATTACGGAAGCTCAATATTAAAAGTAGGCTGTCCAAAGATATAACCATCGAGGATATTACGATTTTTCAGCCATATCCAAACGGATATTAAACTTGATATATAATTTATACATACGTTAAAGGGCGGTTATTAGAGTAGACGGAGATATATCTAGACTCGCGAAATAAATAAAGGAATACGACAATGTTGTTTGTTATCTCCATTCCTTTTTAACGTATGCGCGAAACTTGTGCTTAAATAAAAAAGGGATGAACTGGTAATACCTGATCTTTTGGTTGGACAAACTGTTCTAAAGTCTGATCAGGAGAAATATAATGCCTTATTAAGGCACTTTCTTCCTGATAAAAATGATGTTATGCCTTTTGCTTTTCCTGTGACTGGTCAACTGGTTCCCTCTGTTGAAAATGAGTTTTTAGTTCAGATAATCAAAGGCCTTAATAACAGAAAAGCCTCGGCTAAAGATAAAATTACTAACAAAATAATCAAAATCCTAAATTTAAATTTTCCTACTCTTTTTCAAATTCTATTCTCTAAGTGTTTCCACTTACAGGTCTTCCCTTCCTGTTGGAAAATAGCAAACTTAAAACTATTGTCTAAACCTGGTAAAGATTTGACTGAACTGACTTCATACAGACCTATCTCCCTGTTAAACACCATTGGCAAGGTCTTTGAAAAGGTCATTAATTCAATCCTTTTGGGTGAAATTAATTTAAAAAACTTATACCATAAGTCCCAGTTTGGGTTCCGGATTGATCGTCACTCTGCAGAAGGGGCTGTGATGAATCTTGTGTCAACTATTAGGATGGTGATGGCTGCTGGTCTGTCTGCAGTTGTGGTCTCTTTTGATATAAAGGGTGCCTTTGACAATTGTAGATGGTCTGTGGTTGTTGATATCCTGAGGGACCATTGCTTTATAGTAATAGTTTGAGATGGACTGGACATGTAATCAGAATGAACGAGGAAAGACTTCCGAAGAAATTCCTTTATGGTCAGCTTCCGGTTGGTAAACGGCGCATTGGACGTGCTCGTTGGCGATATAAAGACTATTTGCATCGGATATTAAAGGAATGCGAAATTGATCGCAGGAGTTGGGAAAAGCTAGGATCGTACCATCTGGAGACAGACAATACGAGATGGTTTGCAGAAAGCGGATCAAAATGCTCGAGCTGCGGAAGAAAGGAAAAGAAATCGACGTAAAGGATTGATTGGAACGGTTCGAGTGGATAATATTAATAATGACGCTTTTACGTGCGATGCATGCGGAAAGGTGTGCGCCGCAAAAATTGGTTTGATTAGCCACCTCAGGACTCATAAATAATTGATGGTACTCCATACTCGGTTAACGAGTGGATAATTTAATTAATTAATTTATATATATATATATATATATATATATTTATTGATTAACTTCGTTTTTATTTGATTAATTCATAAAATCACTACTCTCCGATATATCGACATATATTTTAGTTATCATAATAAATAACATTACAAAAAAAGTACACACAATACGTATACACAACAAATAAATGTAAAATGACTATGTAATCAAATAAATATATAATTAAATAAAAAAAAAACACTAGTTAATAATTGCGTGAACATACTTTCAAATTTATTATAATGTTTATTAGGAAAATAAAAATAATCGCCGAGTTCGTGTCGTGATGTTGCACAATAACAATATCCGGTAAATTCACGATAACACCCACATAATAACGTAGTGAGATGGGTAACTTATCTTAGGTTTCTAAATACGAAGTAAAAATATTCAGATTACACAGCACACACACACACGCATACATATATATATATATATATATATATATATATATATAATTGTTTACTCGTATTTGATACGGCGCAAACTTGCTCTGGACGAGTTTTAGGTCCGATATAATATTATTTTGCAAGAATAATGAAGACCAGGTTTACCTGCATCAATAAGCTCTTCCGCTTCGTTTCTACAATTACCACTTCCAAGGTTGAAGTTGATGTACACTTTATACACTTTCACTTGAGGATTAAGAATAATTCAACAACCCCGTAGTTGTTGTAGCTTAATTATATCGATCGGAATACGTAAGAAAGCAGGAGAAAAGTACAAAGTCTTTAACATAAAGAAGTAATTCTAGACTTTTACTAGTCTATACCGAATGAATCTTTTTTTTTTTTTTTTTTTTTTTTTTTTTTTTTTTTTTTTATGTCACACCGGTCTTTAGACCACAATTGACAATGATAATATTCCAACACATTTTCTTAATAACTTAAGCCTAAAAAATTTTATTAACTATTTTCCCATTGGAGAAGAGTCAATGTCTCCATATATTATTTCGATGGCGTCCATGATGATTAGTTTTCTGAAACTATAATGATTAATAGCACTGTCAGCGACCGTTGAACTATAACGGAGGTAGGCTGCCGTATACAATTAGTAGTTATCCGGTATCGGGGATATCTTGAGTCCATTTTCTTTTCAATCTACGTAGATTGCTAGACAAAACATTGGCTGATGCATAGATGATATTCGAACATTTGGATTGTTTTTTAACTCGCTAAAAAAAACTTCTTGTAGCGATTTCTATAGTACTCACATACATATTCAACTTCTAAATCATGATGCAGCGTGATATTCGAAACAAAATATGGAGCATTAGCTATTGAGCGGAGTACTGTAGTTGGTCGAAGTCTGTTTAAGTTTTTGATTTGGCCGATGTACCATAAACCTCCAGGCCATATATAGGAGCCAGCACAGCTAAATAAACCGTTCTTTTACAGAGAGTAAACTCGATGCTGATTTTCTTCGCATTATACATTGCAGACTGTTGAGTCTTGATTTAATTATTTGGCACACGTGTTGAATATGTGGCCTCCACGTGAGACGCCGATCAAAAAGCAGACTCAGATATTTAACACTGTTGTGCCGTAGTAGTGTAACGTCATTGATTTTTACAGGTTCGCAAGACCTTCTGTTTAGAGTGAATGTTATACTTGTCGGCTTTTTTCTGTATTAATTTTCATTTTCCAATCTTATTCAGGCGTTCTTGGACCATAACAGATGCGTATACTGGGCTTTCGTGTGATGCTAAAATACAGATATCATCCGCAAAAGTAGCCAACAACGTACTTTTCACGGCCCCGGTATGTATGTCTGCTGTATAAATTGAGAACAGCAGAGGTCCCAGTATACTTCCTTGGAGAACAGATGCACGAATGAATCTAAAAGCGATAGCTTACGGAATAATCAAATGAAATTAGCAGAACGATGACAACATCAAATTGTTAATAACGGTACTTCGGGGAATCACTGATTAAAACAGCATTCGTACACATTCGGTTAACTCAATGACGTATATTTCTTAAATTATTTATTGTCATTTTTATATTTTTCCGATGCTAAAATACAAAGCTGTTTTGAAATTCTAGATAATATTAATCATAACAACAATATGGTAGCAGCAATAGTAATGATGATGATGCCGATGTGTCTTTCTTCCTCGTCGGTTCGAATTGACATTTAATATTGAATATATTGTATAGATCTCCATTGTTTGGACTGAGTTCCGAATCGACAAAATTCTAGTTCAGTGTCTAATATTAATGATATTTCTCAACTTCTCTTCGAGAGCTTCAATAATATCATTAGAATATGCATACTCATTAGCATCAAAAGCTCGTTCTTGTTTCAACCGGTATGATATATTGCATTTTCCTATTTCAACGTTTAAATAACGCCTCTAATATCAGTTGCCTCTTTTAATGACCTCCTTTCCATCGGTAGTTTTATAACCTAAATGCATTTATTCCTAAATTTTCTTAAATTTTTTTCTATTAGCTGTAATAAATATTAAACATATGCTATAAATATAGGAGGTTTTAAATCCTTTTGCATAGTACGAATTTCATTAGAAGTTGAGCAGATTTCATTTTGTAATGGAGAAAATCTGTTTTTTTTTCTTGTTTTTTTTTTTGTTTTTTTTTTCATTTTATTAATTTTTCGTACAGGTTCTGGAGATAGCGGGGTTGTTTTCCTTTATCTCTTCCTGTTAGATCTATTATAATGTACCATTTGTCATTCTGGTTCTTCATTATTATATGCCTTATTAATATCTTTGACTAATTTGAGTGGAGTAATTTTTTCATTGCTCGATTGAACGATAATATATAAAGTTACCTTTGTTATTTCAGACGGACATATTTTCGTATAATGAAAAGTTATCACCTGATTTAATGTCTGTCTCCATTATTAATCATGATGACGAGGACGACGACGATAGCAAATAACTACAACAAGTCTAATTCAAACCATAGCGGTCCTAGGAAAATAATAAACAGCGGATCATATTCAAGCGTTAAAGTACAAATAATGATGAAAAATCATCATTAAAGTTCATTTGGACAACAACAACAACAATAATAACAAAAATGGTAAAAGTGTTATCACTACCACGATAAATAACTGTAGTGGTAGTAAAAATAGATATGTCATCGATGTTATCCTCATTCTTGAATGAATTTAAAAGTGTGATAAATCTTTTAATATCATTACCAAATTCAAAAATTACTACCCTAATGATGAAAAATATAAATATTATTACTCAACAGTCACTGATGATAATGTTATATGAAATGATGATAGTATTAAAAAAAAATGAGCTAGAAATTTTTCTTCAACAAAATGCCATTGATGTATTAATTTCTGAAACACTTGTAGTAAGCAGTAACAACTTTAAATTAAATATGGATTCTATATATATATATATATATATATATATATATATATATATATATATATATATTATGCTCATCATTCAGGTGATACAGTTCATGGAGGTGTGATGATAACGGTAAAGAGTCGCTACAAACAATACAAAAGTTTTTCACACAGCACAGATATTTAGATCATTGCGATGAATAAAGAAACATTTACGTAAATGAACTCACAGTGGCAGTCATTTATTGTCATGGAAAATTTTAAATACTAGACATAGAATTTAATTCTATTTTCAAAAAGTTAGAAAATAAATTTACTATAATGCGAAAAATAGTACACGGGGTTCACGTCTAACAAATCATGTATTTTTATTAACTACTGTACTTGATCATTATCATTCCTTCTCAATTTCAATTCCATCGTATTTCTTTTCTCATAATTTTATGCTTCAACGGAAGCATCAGATTAACAGCTGTTACTTCTTTCATGTTATGGCACGTATGATTAGTGCAATTTGAACATTTCTGAAAGGATATAAACTATTAAAAAACGTTTTAAAAAATAAATACCAAAAGAGAAAAAAAAACAATCTATAAACGTAAAAGTAAAAATTAAAAGGAAAAGTGAATAAAATATTAAAAAGCAAGCGAAATTATAAAAAAAAAAAATGCAAAATATATAAAACAAAATTACGAATGCACACATACCTTGACCGGATAATTTGAGACCAAAATTACATATTTATAAGATACTGTGTATGAATGTTTGTAACTTATGAATTAATTTTTTACTGTCCATTTTAATAGAGGAAGTAATGCTAAACATGACAAGATTTAGTAATTATATATATTATTATATATGCGATGGCTAGTACATTGTCATAATGATTTTTAAAATGATGTATAGTATGGTGTTTAGCATTAGGAAACAAAGGTTTAATGTATTGAGGTTTTTGCAATACCTACCTATCTCTTTTTCTTTCCCTCTTCAGCCTTACACAAATTGTAGGAATGTATCCTCAGAAATCATCAAAATATTTAATTCGAAGGCTTTTATAGTAGCAACAAGGTTACGTATATCTGTGGCTTACCGTATTTACTTTATTCATATAAGTACGATAGAATTACACACTTGCACTTCTACAGTTATAAGCATACTCATTATTACGTTTTCTCACTTCTTTCGTTCTATATATGTGTGTATGTGTACATGTATATGCATATATATATATATATATATATATATATATATATATATGTATGTATATATGTATACTATTTATAACGTGATAAATTATTATTAATATTTAACATAACCTCTTCGCGGGTACGCGTGAGAACCGAGATAGAAACAAAACGATAGGCACACCAGATAGCAAGCCGCTAGGTTTTGACCTAAAATGAAAAAACTGGGTGCGCCTGAATCGCATCGGACACGTACAGTGATCATATGCTCGCAAAGTGTGGTTTTAAATCTGATTCATTTTGTGACTGCCAACGAGGAAATCAGACAATAGATCATATCTTGAACGAATGCTCACGTACAGCTGTTCGTGGTGGATGGCAGGATATTCGAGCAGTATCAAGCACGGCCATTTAGATGTGGACATTTAATCCACCCCCGTATACATACGACATCATCATCATTTAACGTTTTTTTTTAAAAAAAAAAAAAAAAAGAAAACTAATTACAAGAAAAATTTTAGTTAATTATGAGATATTGTACGACAATTACTATTCTAGCAGCAGTGTGATAATATTCACTTGATAATAATAACTATTATTATGGCCGTTCAAATATACAACTGCAATCTACAATCTTCCGCGTGGAAAAGGCGAATAATGATGTCGTGGCACGATAATGTAGATATCTGCGAAGACCCTTCAGAAAATCATAATAACCTACTCTGAATACGCACTTAAAAGAATATGAAAATAACGGATAATAAAAAGCTAACGATATTCCTATCTCGTATCATTATTCTATTGTAACCTTGAAACAATACGAAAGTCTTTAAATATAAAGAAAAAGCCGGATATTGTATCTCAGACAATAGCACTCTTCAGACTGGATTTTCAACTACCTTTTGTTTGTGTCTACTAAGTATCTGTTTCTACTACCAATACGACGGATATATATGTATGTATATATATATATATATATATATATATAAATAAATATATACATAAACTAAATGCATAACAAATATTTTAGTAATTATACGAATTTATTTTCAAAATTTTTGTCTAAGCATACATTCACTGAGATATATATATATATCGGGTACATAGATATTAATTAACCATAAAATAATACAATTTCGAACATATAAAATAACGGTTAAATGGAACCTCTCTTCTAATAAAGTTATAAAGATGGTTAAAAATGATAAAATCCCCCACTGGTGTACTTTCTTCATTATGAGGGGACTATTTAGGAGGGAACATACATTAACAAATGTAAATATCCTATAGAGGTTTACCGTTATTTTTACAATAATTTTAATTCAAAATATTTCTTCGTTATTGTTTTAATTTGTTTAATTTCCCTTACGAGAGAAAATATATACGGGAAATTTGAAGGTTATGTATTAATACGATATAAATCTCATTTTTTCTTTTTCAAAATAACACATAATAGTCGTTAAGTTTTTGCACACGTCAAAATATTCAAAAATTTCTTAATCATTTGCAATTCACCGATAAATATCGCAGCATTCACGCTCGTACATTATGTTTATATATAAATATGCATTTAGTTATGATTAAGGGAACATTAGTATCACAATTTTATTTATTCGTCCCCTCTCACCTCATACCGCTTTTTATCTATGCTTTGTGATACGCGCTATTTCCTACTTTCACACCGATCTAATAATCATCTATACAAAAAGAAAATAAAAATCTACTTTCGGTTTCCTATTTATATAATTTTGTTTAACTTTTTTTATTACACGAAAATAAATAATCTGTGTTTGTTCTAAATGTTGAAATTTGTAAAAATTCACGACGCAGTTTCTAGGAATTTTTTTTTTTTTAAATATTATGTAAATGTCCATATGCCGTTTGTAACTACCACGGTTATTACAGCATAAGGAAACATGTGTGTAGTTTATATGTATGCTAGGAGTCCGCTTTTTCTTACAAAAGCTAGGATGCTACCTATTGATTGAGGGATGTTTGAGAGTATTTTGTGTATCGGGCCCTGTATTTTGTGATTTAACCTACGTGGTGTGAGTGTTTGGCAGTTGTAGATTAAGTACGTGACTGTTGGTTCTGTTAAACGTCCACATAGGGGGCAGTTTGTTGGTGGAGGGCTTTTGGTATAAAGATAATTGTGTGATACGGCTGTATTACCCACACGTAGACGGTTTAGAGTACCATATTCTTTTCTGCTTGTGCCATCTGGAGGTCACCAAGGTTCTATGGTTGATTTTATGCTCCTAAGAAAGGTTGTTTGTCAGGTCCAGTTGGTGGACCATTCCTGTTTACTGTTTTTTATGAGTACGTGTGGTAATGTTGGTGCAGGTGGTGAGTATTCTGGTACTGGTGAAAGTACCATATACCGAGCTTCTACTTTATCACTACCGTGTATCGCAATGTGACTTGGGGTTCAGAGAAAGCGGATTTCCCATCCTTCCTTATGTAGTGCGTGTAGATTGTGTTGTATTTCTAATATTATGATATTCTTATTGTCTTGAAGGTATATTAGTTGTAGACAGGAGAGGTAGTTTGTTATAACCGATGCTTTTCGATGTGAAAGTACAGCTGATCCTGATGTACAAAATACAGTACATAATTCCGTACCACTCTGGCATCCGGAGAAGTGTAGCCATCGCTTAGTCGGATTGAGTGTAGTGTATTATCAATTTGGTAAGAGCAAGCTGCTGGTGAATTGTCACGGCCTGCTGTAGATTTTGTTCCGTCTGTGTATACGTGTGTGTGTAGTCATTGTATTTTTGAAGAGCGCTTAATATCGTTTGTTTTATATTTATAAGGCGTGTAGATTTATTGTGCCGTGTAAGAGATAAATCTATTTTTGTTTTTAATTCACTGTTGATTTTAGAATGAAGCTTACGCCATATATATTGATAGTATAAGTAGCTTTGGTATAGGGTCATTTGGAAAATGGTGGTTAGGGAATGTACGTTCTTCGGTGTATGCAAATGTTTTATTGTAGCTAAGCAGACGGCTTAAATAGAGCTAAGTATGGTATTTTCTGTATAGTATATAAGTGAAAAGGATGCTGCAATGCACACAAGCTCTTTGATGGTGATGAGAGATGTACTGCAATGATGGATCGAAGTCTAGCATGGTATACTGTATCTAGTGTTGTTAATATAGATTTACTGGCTGTTGCGTATACGTGACACCCATAGTTGATTCGTGATAGGATTATAGATTTATAGATATTTAAGAAGATTTCGGTATTTATATTATATTTTGGGTTGGATAAATATTTCAGAATTGAGAGCAGTTTTAAGCACCTAACATCCGTAATGTTGATTTCTACCAATTTACTTTTAAACTGTTTCCCGGTTTCCTTTATCGAACTTTGATTTTGTTACCGACTTTACTAAACAGAAAATTTCGTTATTGTTCTTTAAACATTTGAAAACGAACAGATAGTTCTGCGTTTTTCACCAGTAACCATTTCATTCGTTTCATCAATAATAGTCATCCGTTTATTACCGTTGAACTTCCATTAATTCGGATACTGTTATTACAACGAGGAAAATCGTTGATTTGAATTCTATCGATCTTTTTAAAACTTCACCGTTACAAATATTCTATTAAATGTGTTTTCCAAAATTTTGTTAAAATGATGACTATACTGCTACGAGACCAGAGGCATGGACACGGAAGCTATAGTTGTTGATGCTGGAAAAATTGTTGTAATGCCGATGGAAAACCATATCGGATACGTTCCGCCTTGTACTTTTCGCAATGTAGCAGAAGGCGGCTGCAGGAGTAAATCGGTGGTGATTCTCTTCTGATCGAGTGACTATGAGTGAGAGTCGTATTATGTCTTAATATCGTACGACAGATGACTATTTCTTCATGGCGTGTCAACGATGGAGTAGATCGCCATAAATTACTATCAAAGTTGTTCGTAGTCAGTGTGAATAACGATATATTCCGTTTCGCGCGAATTTGTTCGTTTATTATGCTGCGGATATCTTTTGGATCTGTTGGAAGGTCAGGACCAGGCTTCGCATATAAGCCGCCTCTTGAGCTGCTATATCGGCTAGATCATTCCCAGCAATGCCAGAGCGGCTTGGAAACTATATTAATAATGGTTGAGGGGAAAGACCCGTTAATAGGATGGCGATTATCTCAATGAGCAGCGAATGCTGATTTTTGTGCTTATAGTTACTGACGCGCTGGTGGTTGTTGAATAAGAGTCGGCGGCAATCATAGCCCGCTTAGAATTTCTAGAATCTTGTATGTAAATTGCAGCTAGTTTCATAGCATAAAGTTCAGCCGAGAGGTGTGAAAAATTATGGAGGTAGTGAAAATCTGATTATTATTTCGTCGAAAAAAGCTACTGCACATCATACGCCGGAATTTGACTTTGAACCATTTGTGAATATCATTAGGTGGTTGTTGTACTGATCTAGATCCACGGCAGCAATGCAGGCATTTAGTACTGATAAAGAGGAGGGACGTCTACTTCGATGTCTCTAAGTGTTGATATTGCTTGTATCCGACGACTGTTTCCGGATTTACAGCTAAGATTAATTTCAGATCGATGAATTGATTCTGGAAAATTAGGAGTAATTCTTATGCGAATGTAAAAATATAACATAAATTTGGTACGGCGAAATTTGAATGGTGTTTTAACATAGACTATGGTGTTGTACGAAAAGCATCTGAACATATTTTCAGGGCAGAGTGGTTAACACTTTCTAATGATAAAATTTTACTGAAGATATTATTTTATGCATTAATTTTCTACATATGCTCATCTATCTTATATCTTATTCTATATAGCATTTTTAATTATATTTGTTCTGTTTTTAAGTTTCGCCAGGTATTATTTTTATATACTTTCTTTACATTGTATAAGTATACAGACTACACACATGCACACGAACGCATATATATATTTTTATATATATATGTATGTATATATATATATATAAAATTGGTTTTTTAGTTATGCAAGACGTTTCGTTTATATATAACTACGAAAAAAGTTTTAACAATAGAAAATCAAATTAAAAATTTAAAAAAAGGTACAACGGGAAAACAAATTAAAAATCTTTAAGAGAGAAAGTTTAGTTGAAAGAATGTAAAAAAAACACAGAAACAAGACGTGAAAATGGGAAAACATTATTACTGCAATTATATTTTGAAAGTAGACGTTAAAAAAGCGATGAGAGGTGCCCGAATTCTTTTTAAAGACCTCCGCGGATTAACTGTAACCGTAAAGAAAACTCTGAATACCGAAACAGGTTTTTTTTTTTTTAGAATGAATGACATATTTAAAAAAAAAACTTCATGTTTTTTATTCATATAAACTTCGATATTTGCATTCTGTAACAAAAAGTAGGGATGTTATGGTTTTTTCGAATATCCTCAAGTAAATGGTAAAAACGAAGCACAAAAGCGTAAAAAATATTTTTTGAATGTGGCGCATTGAAATAGTTAAATAAAAAATAAAAAAAAAAGTATTATTATTATTACTATTATATTATCATTATTATTATTTTAGCGGAACTTTGAAATATTATTAATGTGTGTATATTGTGTAAATATTGATGTATACTTTATGTACGTGTGAAT
Organism: Coronaproctus castanopsis; assembly: GCA_032883995.1. NCBI lineage: Eukaryota > Metazoa > Arthropoda > Insecta > Hemiptera > Monophlebidae > Coronaproctus > Coronaproctus castanopsis. The sequence continues at coordinate 32,627,106 of CM065054.1, read as the reverse complement.
ACACACTTTACACTGCGGTAATGTATGAAAAGATTCAGAAGTACGGACCAGAGTATCGTTCATTCATAATTATTTCTTCTACTTCCATTATCTTATTACTGTATTTATTTCATTATCATTTAGCGGGTGTAACACTTTATTACCATAAATGTAAAATTTGATATAAAAAATAACTTATTATTATTATTATTATTATTTGAGGCTCAAGTGTTTCTAATTAAAAAGTTTTAATATTGTTGTTACAGTTCGTAAATGTTTTGATAACTGATGTACACACTTTCTCAAATAAGGTAGAATTATCTGCTATTAGAACAGCCCTCGAAGTCATAATTTTTCCCGCGCGGAAATGTCCGATGTTTGCTTTTATATATATGTATATATATTTTAAAGTTAAAAATACGAGCAAATAATTTTTTAAAGTTGTATGTGAAAAAAAAATGGATATGGTACGGATTTAATGGAAGTTGAGAAATCGAATAATAAAGTGTATCTAAAAATAAAAATAAAAATGGTTAAAACGGAGTAAATAATAATAATTAAATTAAACGTCAAATATTAAATCGAATTGAAATAATGTAATTAAATAAAAAAATCAACCGAATAATTTTAATCATTAATCTCTGATGTAACCGCATTTAGCAAAATTGATAAATATTTGAAAGAAAAAAGAATTTGTAACATCGTGATAATTTTGCAAATTTATTTAAATTTAACAAATTCGCCGTTTATTTGTTTTAAAAGTTAAAATTAATAAAATTCGTACAGGCGATAACTTAACAAACTTTAAATTCTATAATAAACTAAGCAGTTGTGTAGCATTTCGTCGTGGTAGAGATTATATATAATCAATTACAACAGCGTTATTCGTTATGTTCGAAAATACCGAATAAAGAAATTTTAACATTTAAAATTACGTTCAAAGTACCAATAGGCTACAAGAACCGAATAATAAAAACCGAGTTTTAATTAAAATCAAAAAGCCAAAACTGTTTAATTTTTTATCGATTTTTTTTTTATTAAATATCGATTATTAATTGTACAAGATTATTTCGACGTGTTCTCATCGGAAGAAGAAAATGTCAAGACAATAAACGGGATATTGTGAAGAGTTTAATAATTTTTTTTTTTTGGGGGGGGCACTGTTGAGGAGCAATCATAACTAACGTGTTGATAAATAGTTATTATATATATATTGATGTTGTTAGGAAACAGAAAACTAATTCGCAGATTAGCGCTTAATAAATAGCATAGATTAGGAGAGACCTTCGCTCGATAGTAATGAAATATTTGTTAAAGTATTATTATATTTTAATGATTAATACATATTTTTTATAATGGGTTAGTTAGTTGTTATACTGAATAAAGGTGATTCATTCATTCATATATATATATATATATATTAATTTTCTTGCTCAATCTTTCGGTTGATGAGTATAATATAGCGCATTAGAGATTCGTCTACCGGGGAACATGGCTCGCGCTTTTATAACGACATAACTTTGGCGATTTTCTATTTGGTCCGTATATCCAGTTCGTGGTCTGCCTTTACTTCGTCTTCAATTCATCATTCCTTCAATTAGTCTTGTCATCCATTCCGGAATGTCAGATAAAATGTCCGACCATTTTATTTCTTCGCTTTTTTATCGTATTTTCTCTACTTCTCGTCGTTCGTTTATAAAACTTCATTTTACTCGTTCACGGTATTCTCAACATTCGACGTATCAGCACCGCATTTCGACCGCTCTAAGCTTATCTCTTTTTAAAACCGTCCGTGTCGTCAATCCATACAACGCCAATACTTCAGCGATAAAACTTTTTACGAAGCGTTTTCCGGTATTAACTGATGTATTTTTTGATACGTGGAAGGGTTTTTTTTTTTTGTTTTCATAAACACGTTTTTCGCTAGGGCTATTTTATATTTTTCATACTTCTACCATCTGAGGAGATTATGCTTCCTAAGTAGAGAAATTCCGTTACTTGATCTAAGCTCTGTTGGTTGAGCTTTCCTTTTTTTTTTTGAAGATGCCATCACAGTTTAGTTTTCGCGGTATTTATTTTCATTTCACATTTTTTGTTGCAACGCTTTGTTTAGCGCATTTAAGGGGACTTTTGTAGCTCCTTCTCTGTTTTTACTATTATTTATATCGTCGGCGAATTTAATTGTGCTATATAATTTACCGTTAATACGTATTCCGTTGTTATTTTCTAAGTAAAAATAAATCGCCTTTTCAATGTAACCGTTAAAAAGTAACGGGAGAAAGGCGGCAACCTTGACGTACTCCTTCGCTTATCTTTACATTTTGTTCACCTATGATTACTGATTGGTTTCTATAGATTTGAAACAGCAGTCGTCGATCTCTGTAGTCTATACCTTGTTTCTTCGAGGAGTTAAATAGCATATTTCAAACTACATAGTCGAAAGCTTTCTCTATATCTATAAGAGCTTTATAAACCTTTTTTTCCCCCCTAGTTCAAAAGTTTTTTAAAGTATCAAACGCAGGAAGAGTATAGCTTCTTTTTTGTTTCACCGACAACCAAATTAATTATCTTTTAGGTTGTTTTCAATTTTAGATTCTATTCTATAATACATTACTAATTAAAAATTTTAAGTAGTGTACTTAGCGTTGGTCTTTACATTCTTGAATGTTTAGCTTTTTCTTTGGTATACTGACTGCTCGAAATCTTTAGGGATGATTTATTCCACATATATATATATATATATATATATATATATATATATATATATATATAATCATTTAATAAATTAAATAGTATGTCTATCGATCCATCTTCTAAAATTTTAATAGTTCTTCAGAAATTTGATCAACTCTATTACTTTATTGGCTTTTAACTAATTTAGAGCTCGTTCGAATTCACTTTTCAATATAGGCGTACCTTTTTCATCGTCTTAGATAGCTCGGACAGTTCGTTTAAATTGAATCATCTACTGGACCGTCACTCTATATAATCAATTCATTTTTTCCATCTGTTATTAATATTCTAATTATCAAATAACAATTTAGCGTTTTTGTCTCTTAGTGTCCAGAATAATCTTTTTATAACTGTTTAGGCTTTTTCTGTATTACCCTTTTTCATGTTGTAATCTATTGGCCTCCAATCCATTTTTCCTTACCTTTCCGATGTTCACTATTTACCACATTTCTATTATATTTTATATATTGCTACTGATTATTTATTATTTACTTTAACGACCTGTCTTAATTCCATTAATTGAAATATTTCTCTCTCTCTCTCTTTATATATATATATATATATTTACATTTTACCGTTCGAATTTTTATTTTAAAAACTGCGGCTAAAATAAAAAGCCGAACCGTATTATAAAAATCTAAAACATCAAACCCCGTAGCTGCGAATTTTATATTCGATCGTAAAACGAATACCAAAGCATTTACATTAGTTTAAATATTAAACAATTATATTTTCCACATATGTATAATATTGAGATTTTAATCATCACATTATGATGAAACATAAAAATCAATTGTCGAAATTCTTTACTAACGCTAAGCTATCTGTGTAAATTTTTATTTCGCATCTTCTTTCATTTGTTTCTTTTCGTATGTAGCGCTTCGTCATTTGTCGACCGCAAATCGGCTATATCACGATGTTTGTCCATTAGTGCGGACAGCGTAGCATATGCGCCGACGTTTGAATATCGTCGCGGTCACATCTATCATCTTCAATAATAGCGCATTCTATTAAATTAGCTTTACACCGTGTCATCTCGGTTTTCAATCGGTTAAGAGACCGCCAAATCTTTCACGATAAATCATTACCCGGTGCCAGGTTCTCTTGAAGACGTTGCGGTTTAGTCACAACTGCAGTCTTCCATAATCGCTCCCCCTCAGAGATCCTAGTTGTTCCATCGCGACAGAGGTTGTATACGGGGGAACTCTTCCTGGATTTTATTTTTTTTTTTAAACAGTGTGACCATAAAGCGGATATTTATCGTCCAGAATTTGCGAAGCTCGTTCCTTATTTGCTGCTACTTCTCTTCTTATTTTAGGAGGTGCTATTCCTACGAGTGGATGTATATCTTCTCTATTTTTGTCGGCTTCGACGTTTAACGATGTTGCGAGGAAGTAAATCAATTTATTAAATTCCGAATCATTCTGAAATATTTTAGTACTCTAGAATTCGTCATTACTGTGTTAGAATTACACTACTAATCTTGTTGTAATGTCACTATGTTAATTATTATTATTATTAATTATCTGTACTAGCTGGGCAAAAAAAAAAAAAAAAAAAAAAAAAAAAGTATAAGAGAAAGAAGAAACGAGATCGCATTACGGAAGGCTTTCCAACCGTAATAGTAATAGTAATTTTTAAACAGTGGCAATTGCGATGACGAGAGAAATAACGGTGAAATTGAATAAAACAATTACGATATACTGCCGCAACATCAATTGCAGTATTATGAGCTTTCTCGTTGTTTAAAGTGACTGCACCGACCTCCGCTAGTGATTGGGAGAGGGTTGGATTAGTAGCCTTATCTTCTTTAATTCCGGCATAGAGGCAACTGCAAAGAGAACGGAAACTTAAACGGTAACGAGATATCGCATGAATTGATTAATTTTAGAAAGTTCTTTCTTCTATAGACGTAGATACTGTTCTCTCCGTTTCTGAGTATATATATATATATATATATATATATATATATATATATATAATTTCGTATGGTTGTATGTATGATGGGTGCACATTGATTTCAGTAGTGAAGTAGCGTAAACAAACAGCTAAATGGATACGTAACATAATATGTATATATCGTACAAAACGCGAAGATAAAATTTATATCGCGGTGCATTGTGTACGTAATTTTATAGCGCAGAGGTAAGAGGCTTGTTGATGGAGAAAGGGAAACCAACGAAGCAAGAAAATTACTGGTTAGTTATATAATCACGAAGGAAAACAAAACAAAAGCTGCAGTAGCAGCCAACCACTACTACTACCACGGCAACGACGACAGATCTCAATTGCAACGTAAACTACTCGTTCAACTTTCTAACAGATTCTACTTGATACGTGCGAAAACTCCCCTTCCATACCGCGCTGATAATACCGGAATTAACGCCGATCAATAATAATAATGATGATAATATTAAAAAAAAACAATAATAGTCATAATGTCGATAAAATATTTTATTATAATCGTCGATATTAAAATCGTGCGATTACAACCGGATTACTCAGCCGGTTGTGCGCGAAAAACCACAACGGGTTATCTCTATACGATGTACGTTTAATATACAATTATGTACGAATTGAAAGACATTCGTTCGTAAACTAGGTCATGAAATCGTTGAAAAATCTGAAAGACGAAAAACCTTCTGACGGCTGTAAAATCTGAATTTAGAAAATAAATTTAAAGGTTTTTTTTTTTTGGTTATTATTTTTTTAAATGTACGAAATATTAAAGTTTTCGCTACTTACGGACAACGTAGACGGGCACAGACCACACACAAGAAACACTAACAAATACATATGTATAAAATTTACGTAAATAGAAAATTTAACTACCATTTAATTCGTTTCAACACTGATTTCGGGTTTATTTTTATTCTGCACATTATACTGTAATATACATTTTTATAACATACGTATATAAATAGATAAGTGTGTGCGTTTGAACAGAGAGAGAGAGAGACATAAAAAGAAAGATAATGTGCATAGATACACACACACACACACATATATGAATATTTGTATGTATCGATATATAATATATAGGAATAGAAAGATATATATATATCCGTATATATATTATATATATTTGTGTATCTATCTATCTATCTATCTATATATACGTATATATATGTACGTGCATTATCTTTTTTTTATCTCTCCTATTTCACATTTTTCACACCACACACACACACACACACACACACACACACACAACGCACACATACACGTATATGTACAAATAAATAAACATATATATATACATATATATATATATATACGTGTATGTACACTATCTTTCTTTTTATTTCTCCTCATTCACACTTTTCACGCACACACCACATATACACTTACATACATACATACATATATATATACACATTATCTTTCTTTTATCTCTCTTCTCACTCTTACACACACTCTTTCACACTTTATATATATATAAAATCTTCCTTTTCTTCACACTCTACACACACACACACACACACGTATAAACATACAATAAATATATCACATATAAATGGCAATATTATTATCCTGCAATGCAGCTAAACCAGCATTGAAAGGAGTAAAAAATAGTTTAATTAAAAATTGTCGTCGTATCAAATTATCTTCAACTGTTTCCTAGGCAGTCGCCGCCCTTCTATTTGCTTATTAATTAGAACTATTTCACACCAATATTATATAACATACATATACACACGAGCCCAAAGTTAAAAGGGGCCCCTATTCACGACTAAGAGTACGGGTCAAGTATATTCGTTGAAATATGTGTAAGGTGCAGGGAACTACGAATAAAAGTATGCGCGTGAGTGTGCGAGTGCAAAGCGTCGATAACGATTAAATAGGTACTCGCGGTATATTCCGGGTATGTGCTTCATATGAAGGATGTAGCTGATGGGATGTAGACATAATTCCGTTATTCTTCAGTCTGAATTACACTCTAAAACGAATGTATCTTAAAATTTCAATAATAGTATGTTTTGTTTTCGATTCATTTTTCTCGTTACAATTAACTCGATTGTAACATTTTCAAAACTTATACGTAATTTTTACGTCGAATAAAGTATAAATTATTATTTTTTTTTTTTTGCAAATCCGTATCTATAACAATAAGCAGCAGTGAAGATATGTTATTGTCAACAAACTCAAAAAAAAATAAAATAAAAGTGATAACCTCCCACTGAATGCCGATCCTACTTATTGATGATTACTTTTACGTTAAATTAATCTACAATTATGTGATTACGAGTAATCAGAATCGATGTTGAAGCTGGACAGAATTGAAGATGTGTATTCGATTGAATTTTACACAGTCTGTCAGCGGGTTCTTCGCTAATATATTTAAGTGTTGAGTCTATATCTTGCGCTTGAGCTGCGGATCTCTTCTTTAACAGAAATTATCTTCAAGCCCTTCGAGATGTCGTCATTTCGTATAAACCAGGGTACGTTAACAATTCTACGTGTATGATTTTTGTTTGCGTTCTTTCCATAACATCTATATTGGAATTAGATGCAGTACCTCTCGTAGCTCGATGAAATTATTATTAATTATTAAAACGAACGTCTTAATTACTCAGCGAGCCGCACGCAATTCGATTCTTACGAAAAGCTATAATCATAAATAACAAAATTTATCGTTGTGTATTTTAGAAAAAAATTAAACCAAGGAAGAAATTAAGGAAAATGTTTCACAGAACACAGGAAAAAACGGATAAATCTAAATTGAACAAAACAGATCAAAATATCAAAAAATGAGTTATTAAATTTAAGCAGAATACATTTTAAAAATACACGTAAAATACTCTCCCTGCATAAGATACGAATTATTCATTATGGAAAGCTATGAAATGCACTAATAGAACGCAATGACAAAATTTTCCTATCCGAAATGATAGAAACGAATGGACAAAAAAAGACAAAAATTAAGGAATTAGCAAATTACTTAAAACAAGTATTTAAACTTGATCCAACAGAGATATTAATAAAAACATTGTAGACCAGCAAGAGAAGATGGATTCTCGAGATATTTTAAACCTACAGAGATAAATAATAAAACAAAAAAAAAAAAAAAAAAAAATGAATACAAAAAATCGCCTGGCTTCGATTTAATTTCGGCAAAAATATTAAAAGAATTTTTAAAAAGAATGACATCGACGCAAATATCTTAATAAAAATTGGATATTTCCTCCAGCTTTGGAAAGTAGCTGCAATAATTATGATACCTAAATCTGGGAAAGCACACCCATTACCAATAAGTCTGTTATCGGTTATTTCGAAACTTTTCGAAAAATTATTGCTTAAGTGATTAGAGAATTATATACTAGAAAATCAGTTCGGATTTCGAAGATCAGGTACATAGAATTAAAAATGTTATCGAGAAAAGCCTTGAAGAAAAGATCTGTACAGCTGTATTTCTCGATGTAGAGCAGGCCTTCGACAAGATATGACATAGAGGACTGGTACTCTAAATTAAGAACATATAAAACTTGTAAACTAATAGTTCGCACCTAAGTGACAGATTTTTCAGAATAAAACATAATGATGAATACTCTGAATTACAACTCCGCAAGGAAGCGTTCTCGGTTCGATTTTATATTTATTATATACCGCTGATATTCCGGTTAACGAGCAAGTCATGGGCTGAATTTTGGTTACATTCTAATTCTCTTCAATTTCACCATTATCGAACTGCTGAACTCGGTCGTCGAAATTTCAAAACATTCATCTTGTTTATCACACTCTAACCGATATGTTACTTCTACAGTTGTCACTGTGTCGTTGTTAAGCAGACGCCCATCGCAAATCTTCGCGATTTCGTCAACACTAACAGTTCAAAAATAAGTAATATTCAAAATTGGATGTATATATGTCTCTATGTTAGGTGTCCGACGAACGGATAGAATCAGAAATACATTTATCGCGGAGGAAAATTTAAATATACGGTCAACTTTGTTAATTGAAAGTCAAGAGGGTGCAAACTTTGCACAAATAAAAAAAAAAAAAAACCACGGAAAATTGTCATAAAGAAAACTCGAACTACAAACAAAGGAAAAAATTGCAGTTTTTTTTTTTAAGACGTAAACAATTATGAAGGCACAGTTTTCCGAGGTAATTATACCATATTGTACTATGTTATAATAAACTTCAAAATAAAAATACAGTACTCAAATAATAACCAATTAAACATATATATATATATATATATATTTAAAAATTTCTTCCTTAAATGATTTCAATCCGATATAGTTCTGTGTATATGTAATTTGTAATCGAATTTCTGTTATCCGCCCATTCGGTTATCTATCACAGGCTCGGCCTGGAGGATGAAGGAATATAGTTCTAGTGTGCTTTCCGACTCGTTATCTACTCGTATAATGAGTGTTTATAATTTATTTTCATTGAGAGAGAAAATCATTCGTCGTCAGAATCACGTCAAATGTTTCCGACACTGATATTTATTTATTTTTATATTTATTTTTAAATATTATATTTTTTCGAGAATTTACTTCTCAACACTACCGGGTACGTACGTATGTGTATACAATTTTACGAATCGTTTCTTCAATTCTACAGTTACGTTTACGTAATCGATCGTTCTTATTTATATAACCTCCGACTGGTAGACGTATTATTATCATTATCATCAACAACATATACGCGCGTACGTACACACGTATGTATTAGTGTAATGGAAAATAGCGCAATAATTGTTACGTCGTCGTCGAAATTCTAAGAAGAAACTTTCAACTTATTTTGAAAAAGAGAAAGACGTGTAATATTAAATCGCGAAATATAACCATAAACGTAGTATAAGTAAAGTTTCATCGACTGCAAAATTATATACTTAACCCGAACTAGGAAGGCTACTAAAATTATATAAAAAAAAAAATCATACATCACCAAACTCTCCCATTAGTACAGACGATAATAAATGGGCACGCAGCGATCAAGATATAGCTTTGCTCTAAAATCATCCAACTTTGTAGTAGCAACACAATTGTCTATGAAGAACAAATTATTCAAAAATATCTCGAAACATCGTTTCAAATGTCTCCCTTCTATTAGACATGATACTCTTATGAAGGTTAATACTTAAATCCCAATAAAGCGTCTGGATATGACCTAAAATAACTGCTAGAATTCTCGAAAAGTTACCAAGAAAAGTCGTGCTTCTTTTAACATACGTGTTCAATGCGAAAATTCATACAGGCTACTACAAATACAATAAAAATTCGCTTCCATTATCATGATTCCCGAGTCAGGAAAACCGCAAAGCTACTTCTTACACCGGTCTGTTACCGATAGTGTCCGAACTATTTGAAAAACATATGTTTAAAAAATTAAAACCCATTTTAGAAAAAAAAATAATGTAATACCTAACCTGCAATTTAGCTTTAGAAGCCATCATATTACAATGGAACACATAAACAGAATTGTCGATACTATACATAAAAGCTAGAAAGATAAAAAATATGTCTCTGCTCTTTTTCTAGACATAGAAAAAACAATAGCATCGAATAAACTACAACATCGTATAACGGATTTAGAAAGGTGGTTTAATTTGTGGAAAATCAAACTTAATGAAACAAAATCCACACAAGTCTTATTCACATTAAACAAAGGTAAAAATGTACCGGTTTATTTAAATAATAAATTAGTTCCAGCATCGTGCAAGGTAAACTACTTGGGATTACATCTTGATCAACACGGCTTACATAGAAGGATCGCATAATAGCCGAAAGAAGACAATTTCATTTAAAGTACAAGCAGTTAAATTAGCTACTCGGAAAATATTCGAAATTGTCGATTGAAAATAAATTATTAATATATAAAATAATCCTCGAGCCAAATATGCACATAAGGCGTGCTCGGCAATTCCAATATTAACATAATTTAGCAATTCTAGGCCAAATGGCTACGCAACATCTCATCGTCACCATGTATACTTGGAACGATGACTTATACGGGGATATTAAAATATCCACTGTTAAGGAAGTGATTAGACAATACATTGACAATTACATCCAGCGAATAACATGTAAATCTACCGGGCAGTTGGTCTTGTATATAATGGGGCACGATTTAAACGTCTTGAGCAATTGTTTTTTTAATGTGCTGTTATTCATTTTTCCGTTTTTTTGTGAATTGTAATCTTAGATTAGTATTTTTTATTTTTTATCATTTAAAATATTCACTTGATAACGGCCTAACAGCCGAAAAGCTTCGTGATTTTTCATAAAGAAAAAACGTTTAGTCATTTTAACGTGTTTGTTGTTATTTTAATAACAATCACGACATTCCACATTTCTCTCTCTCTCTCTCTCTCTCTCTATATATATATATATGTGTATATATATATATATATATATATATATATATATATATATATATATATAAACATACCCGTGAACATGATAGGATCCAAAATACAAGCATGCCCATATTACGAACAGTTGATCGAATTGGATTAGAAAATATGAAAGATTAGGAATTTCATTATTGAATAATATAGGCCAGCTGACATCTCTACTGGAATATAATGGTGTGCACGAAATTACTCTACATTTAAGTTCGATGAACTATATTCTACTTTTTAACCCTCGATATATGGTCGTATCGGTTCATATATTACCCTTTACAAATAAAACCGGCTCTTTGACTTTTAGGAATTAAGAACAAAGAGAAATATTTGAAATGTCATTAAATATGAAAGCGAGGAATTTCAATTATTCTTCTTTCATTTTATCAAACGCCGAAAGGAGAATTGAAGGTCACTTTTTTAAAAATTCCCAATTTTTAGACAACTACTACTACCGCTATTTAATTTAAAAACATACTACTACTACTACCTACTACTACCGTCGCTTTTAATTTATTTTTATTTATAATTTTTTATTTTTTATCCGAAGGTTTAAATATTTAATAGTAAGCGAAATTTTTAGGGGTAGTACTTAAAAATGTTTTTATATGTTTCGCTAAACGACGTCGATATTTTCTAAAAACTATAAAAATATCAAGAAATAATTGTTAATACTATAATTAATAACGAAGATATCTATCAGCTAGAACATTTTCGAATTAAATATTAATTAAAGTAATTAATAATAAATAAAAAATATATAATAACATAAGAAAAATTATATATTATATATATAATTATACTTAACTAATAACAGCCGACTTTTTTAGTACATCTGGTGCAAGACTGAGATGTCCGTCAACGGGTACTAATAACCTATAATTTTACAAAGTACTAATGACGAAAAGTATATTCGTAATTACAGTCCCTAAAACTAATTCATCGTCGAATGTTAATAATGCATGATTTTTTTTTCTAATTCTCTTCTTGATCGATTACCCCTGCGGGGTGTCGTGATCTTGAATCTGCCACTAAGGATGATCCAACCAAACTTCTCCAATATTCCCGATCCATGGCTCGGTGACTGCACACCTGTACATTTAATCCTGTTAGTTCTTGGATTCCATCGAACCATCGTGCTGGTAGTCGTCCTCTGGGCTTTATGTTTTCCATCGTACCTTGCAACAGCCGACGCTCCATCCCGTTTAGATGTCCAAAAAATTTTACCTTACCCACACGCACTATCTTAAATAATCGTTTGTGCTTCCCGATTTTTGCAATACACTAACGTTAGATATCTTTGCCGTCCACCGTATTCTAAGGACCCTTCTTCATCGCCACATTTGAAAGTTGTCTATTCGGTTCAGTGTTGTCAACAAATATACGGACTAACTTTATTTTTGCGCACTTTTTTATAGAACCACCTTTCCATATCTGTTTTAGTATTATTATAAGTAGTTGTTTTTAAGTTTTAATCGGTAAAATAATTAAAACCTCACGATTCTGGAGTTTTACTTGATTATTTTCATTTATTTTTAGTTTTTAATTTATACTGTGGTTAATGTATCTGTTGATTTTTTCGTAATTTACGAGAAATCTTTATTTTTATTTTTTTTTTTTTAAACGAGTATTTAATGCCTCATGGCTATTACTCGATGTATATGATTATTAATTAAAATACATATAATTAAATATCATTAATAATATTTGTCTTGATTAGGAAGGCTGTAAGAATTTCTAGGTTGTAGACGTCCGGTATAGCTGAGCTCATCTCCTTAGTACGATGCTGAGCGTATTTCCGGCAGGTCTTCAGTATATGATGGACGGTTAACCGTGCTTTACATTTATCGCATACAGGTGGTGGCTGGTTACCAAGAAGGTACGAGTAGGTGATTTGTGTATGTCCAAGGTACACTTTGTTTACCGCTGTTTCCAATCTCGGTAGACAAATTTTTCCAACGAGTTTTGGCCATGCCGTCAGATCCTTCTTGATGCAACCCAAAATAGTGGGCTGACTATGGAAGGATCGACTCCATGATCGCAGTATGCTCTGGACTGAGTCTAGAGCATAGTCCGCACCCGTATGTATTGGAAGGCGAATTTGCGACGGCCAACGGGCCGCCCGGTGTACAGTATCGTGTGATGAAATATTACGATGGCTAGGAATCCAAGCAAAGGTGATCTTTGTGTTCCGTTTATACAGCTCCACTAACGAGAAAAGAATATGATCAACAGATGATACTTCAGAGTTTGTGGCTTCTATGTATTTTAGTGCAGACATAGAGTCTGAGCAAATTACATAGTCGTTCCGTGGGAGATCGGCGATTTGGAGTATACATTGAAGAATCGCAACTAGCTCAGCCGAAAGGACTGACAGCATTATCGGAAGATTGAAGGACTGAATTTTGTTTCGGATGGAATATGCACCACCTACATGAAACGGAGTTTTTGATGCATCTGTGTAACATGTAATGGCTTGAGGTACTCGGAGCAACATCCGTTGTAAGGTTGCGTGTATTACATGGTTTGGTTTGCATTTATTATCTGCTGTAGCAAGATCCCAGCAAATCTCTGGCTTGAATTTACTCCATGGCGGAAGAACTGTTGGTATTCTCTTTAGAATATTACGCTGAATCTTTAATCTGAAGTCCAACTGGTTTTAGCAGTTCACTGATATGAGCTTGATTTGGATGAAGTTGATGGCTAGCAACAGTTACTGCATACTTTAATGCAAGTTGCTTCCGTCTGTAGCGAAGGGGTGGAGAACCACTTAAGTAGTGGAGGCTAGCTATAGGCGTTGTTGGAAATGCTTTCAGCGCAATTCGAAATGCGGTGTTTTGTATTATATCTAGTTTATTGAGCAGCCGTGGGTTTGCAAAGGCATATATGATGGAACCATAGTCCAGCTTAGAACGAATAAGGGTATAGTAGATGCGGAGTAGCGTTGAACATCTCGGTCCAAATGACTTATTACTCATAACTTTAAGGATATTGAGTTATGGGAGGCATGAATGCTTCATTGCCAGAATATGACTTTTCCAGGTAAGTCTCGAGTCAAAATGTAGTCCAAGGAATTTATGTTCTTTCGCTAGCTGTATCTTTGATTTGTTAATTGTTAGATTTAAGTGTATCGAGTCAGATCGTTTCCTGGTAAAAATAATATATTTTGTTTTTTGCGGGGACAGGCTAGTAGATAAGCTCCACTCTTGTAAATTATCTAGGCACTTTTGTAAGAATATCTGAGCATATTTTATGTCACCCGATTGTAGAGTGATGTTTAAATCGTCCGCAAAGAGTTTGGCAGAAATTGGAGGGGGGATGACCTCCGTAATACTATTCATCAGGATAAGAAAACAATATACACTTAAAACGCTACCTTGCGGTACACCATTTTCAATAATGAAGTCTCGCGAGTAACTAACCCCTACTGGAACCTTGAAAGAACGGCTGGAAAGGAAGTTTTTAACGAACCATATGAATCGGCCTTTTATGCCCATCTCTGTTAGCAACCGAATAATTTTGTACCTCCAGGCAGTGTCATATGCTTTATTGATGTAAAAGAATATAGAGAATAGACATTGATTTTTATTGAATGTGTTTAATATTTCTTGTTGTAAGCTACACAGGTTCGATAGAGTGTTTCTGTATTTACGGAAACCAGATTGGCTTTCAGGGATGAAATTAGATTTTTCTAAAAACCATAATAGCCGGTTGGTCACAAGTTTCTCCATTAATTTAAAAGCACTGCATATAAGTGATATAGGCCTGTATGATGAAGGATTTACACGCTCCTTACCTGCTTCAGAACAGGTATGACAATCGCCTTTCTCCATGAACTCGGAAAGCAATGTCTGGAGGAAGATATTTCAGAAACAAAGGGGAAATTTGGTCTGGTCCAGGTGCTTTATTGATTAGTTTATTAATGCTGTTGTTCATTTCTTGCTCAGTGAATGGTTGGTTAAAATCTTCGTGATTATCGGACTCAATATTTAGCTGTCTTTGTTCTTCCTTAGCTTTATAGATTTGGAATTCTACACTGTAGTTGGTGTTAGCAGAGATACCAGCAAAAAACCACCAAAGGTATTTGCAACTTCAGTCGGATCCTGGATTAGACCTGATGAGTTTTGTAATGTAATAACCGGAAAAGGTCTTTTAGCTCTATTTAAGATATTGATTTTCGCCAGATTTCAGATGGATCGGAATCAGTATTAGTTTCTGATATAAACTTTTCCCAGCTATCTCTTTTGCTTTGTCTAATAACTTGTCGAGCTCGAGTACGATAAAAACGGAAGTTAGCTAGATCGCTGTCTAGTTTTGAAGCGCGGAATTTATTTAACGCTCTGTTCCTATTTTGGATCGCTGTTTTTATATTATGATTCCACCAAGGTACGTTGCGCATGTTTACCAGATGACCTTGGCACAGCCTGGTCGGCGGCATGAATAATGTGACTATTGAATGAATCGATCGCTGAGTCAATCTTATGCAGATTTAAATTTAGTGGTAACCTGCACAGCTGTTGGAATTTGTTCCAATCTGCTTTGTCTGTTGGAATTTGTTCCAATCTGCTTTGTCCGTTACCCAACGCTGAGGCGTTTTGAAAGTGGCTTGTGTAATTTGGTTCAAAGTCCGAATGAAAATAGGAAAGTGGGCACTATTTCATGAATAAAAGTTGCCACTCCACCCGATGCGTGTACTCCGCTGGTGTGGTCATAATGAAAATTTGGTAATTGTTTAGGGAGAGGGTGAATGTTTCGGTAGCAGGTGTGTTTCCTGGAGACAAATTACAAATGGATTTCTAGGGTGAATAAGAAGAAGGAGGTCAGCTAGGCTGTTATAAAACCCATTAACGTTCAATTGAAATTGTCTGTCATTTTAGTTATCTAAAAGTAATCCTTCAGAAATTTTATTTGTCAGTTTAGTTGTTCTGATCTTGGTAAAATGGTCGTTGATGACTGGGTAAATTGTTTTTAGTTGAACAAATATTGCGTCGGTCGAATTTACCGAGATATGTAATTTATTGAATAGATTTTTGATTGACAAAGATTTATTGCTGTTTTGTATTAATGATGCGATTTGGTCGAATGAGAATCTTTAAGCGTTTTCCGTTGGTTGTCAATATCTAGTTTAGCTGTTGCAGTATGGTTTTAAATCGTTTTAATTCTTCATCTTCATTCCTCATATTTTTTTCTTTTGTGAGTGACCTTCCTGGCTTATATTTGGGCAACCCCCGGATGAAGATGTAGATCTGTCAGAAAGGTTACGTTTAAAAGTTTCAGGATGTGGTGAAATAATTGGCTCTGTTGGAATTTCAATAGAAGTTGAGGGGTGAGGATCGAGAGAAATGATCTGTTCCTCGGGTGATATGTCACCCATCGGTGCAGACTGTGCCTTGTTGATTAAATTATTATCTATTTGGCTTAGAGAATCGGTTGAGGTACAATCCTTTCTGGATAAAGAGTTGTCTGATTCACCATCTATGGGTTCTACCGTATCTGCGTCTACCTCATTATGGGGGCACGTTATATTAGAATGGTCCCTTGATTTACATATGCTGCACCATTTATCATCGGTAGATAGGAAAATCTTAAAAGTTTCATTCTCATATGTAACATTTAGTGACTCTGGAATGTCCTCCATTTTATCATTAGTGGGTTGAATATATATCAGTCGTCTGAAACTTTTGATATGCTTAAATTCATTGTCATGGAATCCAGCTTTTAAGAAAGAGAGTGGTGACGAGAGTTTTAGCAATTATCAAAGCTTTTTCTATGATAGAATGAGGAATGTGAGGAGAGACATTTGATAGTGTGAGGCGTTTGGAAGGGTTGATCAGTTTACGTATGCGAATGGGAATATTATTAAAAGGAGAATTTTTTGCAACGTTATCAGCTAACTCTTTCGTTTTCAAGTATATACAAATACGGTTGTTTGATATACGTGAAGAAAAAGTAATATTAGACGGGTGAACGAGTTCACTCACAGCAGACGAGTGACCGTCATGTTGACACGACGGGTCGTCGTTAAAAGACGAACGTACGCAACGATATAAATAAATATCAGATTTACCGAAAATATGTATGTAAAACTAGGTATCACACGATCACACAAACGCAAAATAAAAGAATAACTGATAAAATATGAATGTTACGTAAGAATAGTTGGAACGAACTTACATATTAGTTCCCTGCTCGTCCGATACAGGATCGATAAGACGCGTAACACTTATGATGATGACACGCGGTGTGCGGAATATTATTCGTATAATACGGATAATAACCGCGGAACACTATTAACTCGGAAACACAGAACAATGTACCAGCTTGAAAATTATTATTGTTCAGAAATCTTTATTGTACATCGTATTAAAGGACATTTTTTTTTCTTAATGTACTACACTTTAATTTGTAGTTTAATCCTAGTTAATATTTTTCCTTGGATACTTTTGAGAACTTTACCTAAATTTCTACTGTTATTATATATACAGTGAAATTCGGTTATAACGATATTGAAGGGACCAGACAAAATTGATCGTTATATCCGGAAATCGTTATATCCGGAATGAGAGGGGGCGACGAAAAAAAAAAACAGTTTTATATTATACATATTTATTGTTTTAATATGCATGTACATAGGTACATACCTAATTCAATTTTTAACGGTTAAAAACATGCCTTATACATATTATTATGAATATATGTACACACATATAAAAAAATCACATAACGTACCTAATAACTAATAATCGGCATTAGTTGCTATGTAATTTTATATTCTGTACATTCTCTAATTTTTGATAAAAAAATCTGTAATTTTAGTTTGCTTGTTCTTTTTTAAATACAAATTTTTGCTTACATACTCGTCAAGTTCTTTTAAAGATGCTGTAGTTTGAGGTTTATTTACGTCATCATTTAGGGCGACGAATGTCCTAATGACACCAAGAGCGCTGTAGACTTGTGATAGAGTCGGTGTACGGAAAAGGAAATCTTCAGTCTCATCGATATCTTCATCATCTTCCCCTTTATTCTTATTTAAAGAATCCATGATTGATTCTTCGGTCGGTTCCTCTGATGTAATGACGTTGTCATCGACTTCTGCGTATGATTCTGCATCGCCGTGAAAATTGAAATCCAGCTTTTGAGCCCATTCATTAAAATTCCTCGAGTCGTCTTCATGGTCGATTCTCGTTTCGTCTTTTCCAAAACCATGTCTAAAACAATTTTGAATGGTTTTTTGATTGACGTAATCCCAGGAATCGGAAATCATTAGGATTGCATCAAGTACAGACACCTTAAAGTTTTCTGGCTGGTCCAACATTTTTAATACCAAACGTTGACGAAACTTTACTTTGAGGTTTTTGATTATGCCTTGGTCCATGGGTTGAAGCACAGATGTCATATTGGCTGGTAAAAAATGAAGTTCGATGTTTTTCAGGTTTGGGACTGCCGGGTGAGAAGGACAATTATCAACACTGAGAAGAATTTTTCGTTTCTCCTTTTTTAGCTCTTCGTCCCATTTGCGAAGCCAGCCGGAAAAAATTTCGCTCGTCATCCACGCTTTTTTATTGTGAGTATAATCAACCGGAAGTTTTCGAACATTTTTGAAGCAACGAGGAGATTTCGATTTTCCGATGATTAATAATTTCTTCTTATCAGTTCCCGTCATGTTGCTTGCGACTAGGACTGTAACTCTCTCTTTTGAGTGCTTGCCACCATGGCACGATTCTCCTTTAAATCGAAAGGTCTTGTCCGGCGTCAATCGGTAAAACAATCCGGTCTCGTCGGCATTGTAAATGTCTTCCTCAGCGAAATTCTCCCGAGTTGTAGGCCAGATGTTCTGTAGCCAGTTTTCAGACGCTCCGGCTGTTACACTAGAAGATTCTCCGCTGATCTTACCAAACACAATGTTGTGTCTTGCTCTGAACCGCGTAATCCAAGACATGGAGCAATGAAAATCTTCTTTACCCATGATTCTAGCGAACTCATTTCCTTTTGCTTGTACAATAGGCCCATTAATCGGAATGTTTTTTCTTCGTTGGATCTTAAACCACTCCAAAAGAGCTGCTTCAATCTCTTCGTGTTGGCTGTTCCGAAGCTTTTTCTCGATTTGACATCTTTTTCAAAAATTTCTTTTATTTTTTCCTTTGATTTCCAAATTGTTGAGACTGTTGATTGTGAAATGTTGAGCTCGGAAACTAAACTGTTAATAGTTTCTCCTTTCTCTATCCTTTGAATAATCTTGACTTTTTCTTCAATTGAAAACGCGCGACGTTTATTCGACGCCATACCGCACAAAGAAAAAATGAAGACTGAATTAAAACCGGCATTTTGAAAGAATATTACACAGTAAATTGGAGGAAGAGTGTTCGAAGAAAATTGAGGAGAACAGTAGGATAACATTCCGTGAAAAAAACAATGAGTCATATTCAACGAGTAACGACGGGAAAGAAACAAGACTTATTTACGTTTAAAAATATAACTAGGAATTCCACGAATTCTTTGTTGTGTTAAATCGTTACAAAAGGAATAAAAACCCTAGTTTATATCGTTATAGACACAATACCGTTATATCCAACATCGCTACAACCGGATTTATTTATTCACTTTTACATAGCAAACCAAACTAGCCACCTGTTTTACATCGTTATATCCGGACTATCGCTATATGCGGAATCGTTATAGTCGAATTTCACTGTATATATATATATAAAAGATGTAATAAATTTGGTGTGTGCTTGAAAATGACGTAATTGTCGAAAAGCTTCGCGATCAAAAACTTTTAGTGATTGTGTTATATTTTGTTTGGTTTATTATTAATTAATAAAATCACTACTCTCCAATATATTCAACATTTATATATATACGTGTGTGTGTGTGTGATGGTACCGAGTTCGAATACGATCGGCGACGCAAAAATTATCATCGGAAAATAAATAATCCTAATATTATCGCGTGGAAGGCAATGGCAAACCACCAAGCACAACACCATATGCATGCTGATAAACAATCTAGTATGCTACAATAACACGCGGGGATGCAATTGTATCGTGACAACAACACGATTACAATCAGTTCACCCGGGTGTGTATGTGTCTATCTACTCCAGCGCCATATTATAATTGCCTTGTACGCTACTTACACTCTACAACAAAATATGTATAGTAAGTAGTCGCCTACCTCCGACACGGAGACGGCATTTGATGATGATGATATTCAAAGTAACGTGAGCATTTATACAATTTCTTATATTACTTTTTTTTAAAACGCGGTGTGCAACCTTTTTTTCAAAGTCGTCCGTCCTGAAGGTATTTCATTGGAGGCGTTTATATAAATAAATAAAGGATATTTGTTCGGTTTTGCAGAAACGAATTTTTTGGCGAAATTTTTTTTGAAAGTATTTATTTATTAGTATAAAAAATAGATAAAATATACGAAAAAAGTTAATTTAGCACATTTCTCGGAGTAATTTCGTTTATACGGATAGCTTCGGGGGTTTAGAACTGAGCCTAATTTCTCTCTATATATATATACATATACACTGTGAAGTGTATACAAAATACGTCTTTATGTGCATATGTGTATGTCCGTGTATCCCGGGTTGAATCTTTCGGTAATTAACGATAATAATAATAATAATTATTATTAATATATGTGTTTTGCATGGATATATATATATATATATATATATATATATATATATATATATATATATATATATATATACTCGTCGGAACATACATTATATGTGTACGTGTTTGAAGTACGAGTATGTTTGTATAGGTACACATATGAATACGTGTGGATATATGTGTACAGATGTACGTATAAATGTAATTGTCTTCTTGATGGTCAGCAAATCTAAGTTGTGATGTATTTGCTGGTTAAATTTTTATTGTTCAAACTTCGTCGGTTTTAACTTTACTTCATATTAAGAGATATTATATCGAATTTAATGCAGTGATGATCGTTTAGACGAAACGGTAATATTTATTTTATTTAATATTTTATATACTCGAACCGACGCTCGTGCAGTTATGCACATAGTAGTTATCTATGTTTGATTAATTTTGTAAATTTAAATGTGTTACTCGGAATAAATCGAATTGAATTATTATTATTATTATTATTAATAGTAGTAGTAGTAATCGTAGACGAAATTTGAGATGGAACAAACGTACAGCTTTTGTAGAAAACAAACTACGTATGACCTTACCTATGCTATATACTCTGCGGAATTATGTAAGTAAAGAGACGCTTAAGATAATTTACTATGCATTAGTGGATTCCAGGCTGAGATGTGGAGTGCAAACATGTGGTCAAGTAAATCTTATATAATAAATATAAATCGATTACAAAAAAAATGTTTGAGCTTAATAGCGGGACAAGAAAGTAAAGCCACACTTTACGAATTAAAGCGGCAAGAAAATGTTTTAGATGTAAGGGGATTGTGTTTAATGATAAAAATATCGAATTATTTAAATCAATTTAAAATTGTCGATGCGGACGAAAGGGAAATTGGGAAATCTAACTTAAGAAAAACGCTAAAATATAACATACAAATACCGAGAACAAAGTATGATAATCAGACTGATAAATTTATCAAATGCCGAATATAATATCTTATGATATAATAAACGAAAAAAATACAGCGATTTTAAACTCAAAGAATGGTTATAAGACGATAGAATTGTAAAGAAAATATTAAAAAAAGAGACGTAGAATGAAAAATGGCGAAAAAAATGGATCTAACTTGGATATCACGGGGCTACTGCAGGCAATAAGTAAAAATGACGGTGTTAAAGTCTGAAAAATGAGAGAGGCGTATAAATGACTTTTAGAATGAGTGGAATACTATATTCAGTAAGTAAACGGTTAAAATTATGTATATAGTTGTATATGTATGTATGTATATATATATATATATATATATATATGTGTGTGTATATGTGTACGTACATGTACATCGGTGTATAAATAATTACTTTGATATCTGTCGACAAGCGAAAGCTTGACGGGATGTGGTAAAATCGAATTATACACATGTAATTTTTTATCTGAATATATGTAGATGATTTTATAGCGTGTGTCAGTTCATATATGTTGTGTGTGTGTGTGTGTGTGTGTGTGTGTGTGTGTGTGTGCGGAAATAGCGTTGCATACATGTTATTTATTTGTATGTATGTGCACTAATGTGACTGTGTAATTGTAAAAAAAAATTATTCAAATATACTATTTTACAAAAAGTATCATTACTAGCGATTATTATTGGATTTCCAAGAAGCGTTTTTAGAAATACATAAGGTAACTTTATATCAAAGATACGCTTCTACAGATCTATACACACACATATATATATATATATATATATATATATATATATATATATATATATGTACTCGCTCTATTCCGGTGGAGTTATATTTTTGTTTTACTTTTTTTTTTTCACCAAAGATTACTTTTTAAAAAAGAAAAAACTTTCTCGCAGGCGTGCAGAAGAGTAATAATATAAATTTCAAAAATTGATATTAGGGAATATTCGTCTCTCTCGACGACCGATGAAGCTAAAGAAACAATATATAATAATTTTAGACTAGGGTGTTGTTCTTTAATACAGAGAGAACTTGCCGGTATGTTTCAGTAATCTAATAATAATAATAATAATCCGGTAGTACGGACTTAGAAAAATATAATTCCTATTCTACGGATGATTGTTTGCTGGTGAAAATTAGAAGCAGAAAACGAGATTTACCGGAGTTAGGAAAACGTTTAAAATATAACGAAACCGTCGTCGACTGACTTGACCGACTTGTCCTGATAGATATACACCTTTTTGCATTTGTTTTTTAAATTTTATTTTTACACACTATAACGGACCAACAATTCCCGAGCATTCGTCCTGATATACACACACACAACTAACGCTCCCATCGACATACGTTACATACGTATGTATATAAATAACTGTAAATATTGTCCACACGAAAGTCATCGACTCTTCTTTTCCACTTAACTAAACGTATATAAGCCTAGTAAACATTACGCGCGAAACTCCCCCCCCTTCAACCAGTACCGAATACGATGAACAGTAGAAAAAAAAAAATATATCCAATAGTAAGAGAAGAAGAAACTAGCGGAACTCCTAACGACGAATACCGGTTTCGTTCGCTCACATTGCGTTCACCACTTTCCAGAACGACTATATCTCACGATATTCTTTTCTCTTTCAAGTACGCGATAATACAGTATGTGGGAGATAACGGTTTCACCATATAACGAAATAGCTTTCGAGAAGACCGAACAGTTTCATTTCTCGAATAATCGGCATTCAACGGATGTTAATTTTGGTATTTATCAGTATTTCGACTACAACCCCAATATGCGACACCGGTATTCGGTAAACATTTTCCATCCAACAAGCGCGTCGTTTTATCTCGGATTTTTAAGTTTTTTTTTTTTTTTTTTTTTTTGACCCAGCTTGCACCATTTAGCCAGTTTAAACCTTTATCTAGTTAGGGTATTTTAAATTTCAACGCAACTACGCTCGATAAATTTATATAAACTAATTCCCTATGCTTTAGAAATTCCGGACAAACCCAAATTTGATGCTCAACACAGTTGTCAACGTAATTATGCCTAATTTAGCAAGATGGGAGGGAGAAAGATTATGCCCAGTACGTAGTCTAATTAAAGTTGATATAGATAATCCCTCGAAACGTTCTTCTGTGGTATAATTGAAACCATGGCTTGCGGGAAACCGTATGAACCAAAGCGAACTACTTTTTCCCTTTATTCCGACTTTCGGCGGAGTAATAGAAAATCCATTAGTAAAAATTGTTTAATCTTTGGTAACATTTCAGTCAAATTTCACTTAATGTTCTCGCAACCTTGATAAATTATAACGCGTTTCCAGTAATACCACAATGAGAAGGGACCAAATTCAACTCTAGATCCACGATTATAAAGCTGAATAACACGATGTCTCACACCAAATTCCAACTTGGACATACTGAGATCTGGGAGACAATTGTAACAGGACACTCGAGGAAACGGAGATGATTAGAATATTCTTTTTCCTCGAATATTTAACTAGGTGCAATTGTAAATGGCAAACACAATTCTGCAACAAATGAGCAACCTGCAAAGGATACTCTGTCTACTTTCGATGTGTGCCTTTTTTCGGATAATATAAAGCCGAAGTACAATTTCCACGTATTTTATCTATCGACCCATTATGATTTCATAGTGGCTAAATTTTTCATTAATTGCTTGCCAGAGAGTTTTAGCAATATTATTATCAAAGGAAATTAAGTCATAGTCTAACGAAAAAATAAATCCTGAAAATAGAATCGGTAGAAAGAATGAGAAACATTTTGGTTAATTTCAATTGTTTCCAATTTATTATGGCTGAAAAGAAGAGGTGGAAGACTTTTATTTGACCAGTATCTATTATGCCGCAGTCTCGATAAACATCGACTTTTGTTCATTAATAACATGGGTTTTTCTCTCTTTCACTTTGAGATGGAAATACCGAATAGTCTTGAAAGAAAGCTTAGTTAATATGTGACGCCGGTCTTGATACATATATATATATATATATATATATATATATATTAGTGATGGGCATAACCTATATACAACTAACGACTAATCCGGTTGTTTTTCCAAAATAACCAAATAAATCAGTCGTTTTCTGAAAATATATATATATTTTTTAAATTTTATTTATTAATTTAAACAATTGATTAAATATTCTTCTTTATTTACATACCATGTTTACATATGTTCATAAATCCTGTAAAGATGTCATTTTGTCCGTATAAGTAAATTTAATGTTTTGTTTTTTTTTACTAAGAAGTGTGCGATGTATTTTAGAATGAAAACCCGACTAATTTTAAAACGGATGACGTAAATCCGATTGAATTTAGTTACATTTCGACTAATATCTTTTAATAAGTTCTATTATTCGATTATTTTGGTTCAATTGAAATTAAGTAATCATATGTCGAATGAAATATTCTATTACACGTGTTTTCATTTTTGACTGTGTTTATAAAAGTTTACTTCGTATTTAATAATAACAGTTTAACAGTAATTATAATTGGATTTAAAGATTTAACGATATGGAACGCAGATAATATCGACATTTCTGTGTTTTGTTGGAACCGATCGAAAATCGGATGTATAACGATATTAATCGATTTTCTTAGAACCGATTGAAAATTAGCCGAATTTTGAAAACGGACATTTTTAGTTATATTTTAAGAGAGAATAAATTATCGATTTTAACAACAAACTACACATATTAATGTTGTAATGTTGTATTAAAATATATTGAATTTATTAATGGGGCGGGTTTCTGAAATTTGTACGATTACACGATTCATTTCACTAAATTTCGACCGGTTATAGTTTTATATTACATTAGTAGATTTTGTTAATTCGACTAAAAAGTCCGAATGTATATCGATATCCGCTAGAACCGATAGAAAATCAGTCGAATTTCGTATACGGTGAATCTTAGTTATATCTCCACGAGAATAAAATTATCGATTCTGTAAAACACCGATTATATTATGGCGTGTTAAGAGCTAGGGGGTACCGTAGGAATTGATTATAAATATAAAATTAAAAAAAAAAAACAAAAATAGAGTAAGCTTTAAAAATAGTAAAAGTTAGCGAAGATGCTCGTGCGCGACGTATGAATATAGATATACATATATCAGTGTCATCACGCTATTCGTTTACAAGTAGAACATAATAATAATAATAATAATAATGATAAATATTTAAAGGGAAAACGATTTTAGAATTTATGTCGGAATTAATATCCAGGTTAACGGGGGAATTTTGGAAACAAGTGGCGTGTAGAGCCAACAAAGGATAATCGCGTGATTATCTGTACACGTACTCGTTTATTAAAGATATTCGATATAGTAGAAGAGTCGGTATCGTGATAGAAGTCGAATTTTCGCTCTGCAAATAGTTAGTCGACCGAACTGCTCGTACGTAACGAGAACAAGTAGAAATCATATCGGAAGATAATTGCTTATTTTATAATAATAAATGCATTCATCCGCGTTCTAGTCGGTATAAGAATAAGAAATTAATTTTGGAAATAATTAATGGATTACGAACAGTAAAATACTATATAATTACGGAGATACGACGACTGGAGAATAATTGGATTCATCATCACGATCCGGAAATCGATCACAACGGTGGTACCACCAGGTCGTACTATTTCTATTTTTTTTTCTTTGTGTGTGTGAATCATTTATGCGTACATATTTTGTAAATTTGTGAGAATTATAGTCTGTGTTATTTTGTGATATATTTGGATATAAATAATTGTTTATGAATTGCTTTTTGTGTCGCATAATGTATAATTATAATAATAATAATAATTAAAATAAAATTGTAATAAAAATTGTAACGAACATTAGTCATTCGATAACGATATCGTTAGTTGTTGGTTCCACGCCGAGAAATTTAGTTTCCGTCAAATCTTAATCACATTAAGTCGAAATTCGATAAGCTACATTATCAAATAAGTTAGTAAATCAATTTGCACAGTATTCTGTGCTGGCGACCGCGAGATTTTCTATTTAGCTCTATCTAAGGGTTTGCTGGAACACCATAAATTGGCTGACCACCACTACGGGATGTACTGCCCTATCTAAGGGTAGAGGAACGCTGTAATATATACTCGCGTTGTATTAAAATAAATTCAATTTATCGATGGAATTCTAAAATCTGTACGATTACGTGATTTACGTCATAAAATTCATACATTTCTAGATTATCTGTTAGTTACTCTTAAATTGAAATATACTTTTTAACTTTATTTTAAATACATTTATTAGTATATTTTATAGCCGTTATTCGTTACATAACTTATTATTATTTAAGAATATTTTAATTTGCTTTGCCGCGTTTACATAATACTAATAAATCTGCCTAAATAAAAAAACGAATAATTAGTATTTTTTTTAAGTTACTAATTAGTCGGTTATGTAAAGTTATATATATTTATATATATATATATATATATATATATATATATATATATATATATATATATATAAATAAATAAATAAATAATGTACAAAAAATTCGGCTGTGTAAAACTAATGAATAGAAAAAAAACATAATACAGGATCACTATAATTTAAAAAAAATAATTCCTACGTAATATAAATGTATCCATTGGAAATATATAGACAATACATACGTCACTTATTGTATCAATTTTTATAAGTCGATTTATAAGTTTCATGTATAGAACGAGTATTGTTTAATTGTTCGACGAAATAAAACAGCGCTGGCACGTTAGGGGGTCTCGTAATCCGAGCATATTTGTAACAAAGGATTTAGTCGCACAAGGAATTCATCGTTCTTTTGTTTACATAAGTCGCTTTAAGCGCAATTCAATTAAAACGAATGCAAAATAATAAAATTAGTATAGTTATATTAACCAATAGTAAATAATTTAGTTCTCAATTACTAATCTAATCCTATCAAATCCTACGCACATAATTACACACACTCACACACACACTATATATATACATACATATATGAATAGCCATAGCGTTGATGAACCCTTCTAAAGTGAAAAAAATAATAATTCACACACATATCACAAACACACACACACATTCATATATATAAAACGTATACACATATGTATAGACGTGCGTGCGCGTGAGAGAGCAAGAATAAAAGAGAATGTATGTTTGATGTGATGCATTATACGAATATATTCATACGTCAATATTGTTTATATATATATATATTACGACGATCGTCGTATGTTCACGTCATAATAATTTAAATTGATTAAATTGGAATGAAAAATAATATTTAGTTTAATCAATATAATAAAAATATATATATAATTATTTGTTTAATTAAAGTAAAATGTATTATTATTATAGTAAAACCAGACTGAATTTAGTGGACAAACTATTGTTATACAATAATAAGTTAATTTTAGTTAATAAAAATACAACCAGAGTAAAATTAATTTTAGTTAATCAAGAAAAAAAAAACCAGTAAATTAGTTTGACCAGTTAATTTTAGTTAATAAAAATACAGCCAGTACAAATAAAGCAATGTGCTGCGGAAGCTATACCTTTTACGAAGCCACTTCCGAAATTTCGAACACAGTTCATTGGTGGTCAAATAAGTGCTCTGGGGCAATAAAAACCAGGAGGAAAGCTCTCAAACAACTAAAACAAAATCCAACCTTATAAAATCACATTTCTTTTCAGCACGCGCGTGCAAAAACCAAATGGATACTCAAACAGGAAAGGACAAATCTTGGGCTGATTACATATCGACGATAACATACAAAACACCAATTACTCAACTGTGGAGAAAATAAGATCAATAAGTAAAATACGTACCTCGGAAGTACCTACATCATTTTAGTGAACAATAAACTACACACAAAAGCCAGAGCTTCTCGCAGAACATTTCGAAAATATATTTAATGACAAAGATCTGTTGCCTTCTTCAATAGAAGCAAAAAATAAAATTGAAAGCGAACAGTTCAACTTTCTCTCTTCAAATAACTAGGTATATAATAGAAGTATTACCAAAATAGAACTTCTCAATGCTATTAAACTCATGAAAACATCTGCGCCCGGTTCCGACGATTTCAACATTCTTTTCCTAAAGCACGCCCCGGATTGTGTTTATGGCAAGCTGCTCTCAATCTTTAATTGTATCTGGCGTACTCATACCTTCCCCCAACAATGGCGAAAGGCCATCGTAATTCCGATTCAAAAGGCTAACAAGAACCCACTGTACCCTGACAATTATCGTCCAACATCATTGACATCAGTGCTCTGTAAACAACTTGAAGAAATAATTAACCTCCGCTTAGTATGGGAACTGGAGAATAGAAATCTGCTGTCACAAAACCAATTCGGCTTCAAACCATCATGCTCGACATTAGATCAGTTGAACTATCTTCACACAAAGATACAGAATAGCTTTACTCAACGCATGCGCATGTTAGCAGTTTTTTTCCGATATTACGAAGGCATATTTGATCGTATTTAGAAACGCAAAGCCCTGCTCAGTTTATACAAATGAGGATTTAAAGGACGGATCATGCACTTCATTCGAAATTTCTTATCTTCACATTGTTTCCGCGTCCGCTTAGGCTCGTTATTATCATCGTCCTAAACACTGACCAATTCCTCAGGGATCTGTAATCAGTCCGACACTATATATCGTCGCAATTAATGATCTAAGTTCATCTATTCCATCATTAGCTGATGCCACATTATTTGCAGATGACTTCTCGATATCCATCAGCTGCGACAACTTAGCGACTGGAGAGCGAATGTTACGAATTGCAGTGAATCGAGCCCAACAATAATGAGCTTCTCAAAACGATCTTACGTTCTCGTCTTCCAAAACAAAATGTGTCCATTTCTGTCACCTTCGAACGTGCAGAAAAGAACTAAGTCTTACCGTCAACAGCAATATTATATCGCAATCTGGCTTACCCATCTGAGAATAATTTTTGATGATACTCTTTCTTGGAAACAACACGTTCAATATTTAAAGCAGACATGTCAACAAAAATTGAACGGAATGAGAAAGCTTTCACACATCATATGGAGCAGACGGAACAACCTTGTTAAAAATTTATCGTGCTGTTATACGGACATCGCTGGATTATGGTGTACCTACCTACGGTACAGCAAAGCCTTGTGTCTTAGCTACACTGGACTCAGTGCATCATACGGCGGTAAGAATAGCGCTGAGAGCATTTCGTACAAGCCATACCATTAGTATGCTGCGTGAAGCAGGCGAATGGACATTGAATCTCCGTCGAGAATATTTGCTATCAAAATTCTTCGTCCGTCTTCAGTGCAGACACAGATTATCCGGATCGTGTGAAATGAAATCAATTAATAACCATCCTCAACTATCGGTACTCCTTCATCAAACAATTTGTCAAATTCTATCGAAAATACATATCGACATTCCGAATAAGATTATTTTTTACAAAATACCTCCACTTCGCCTTCAATTTTAGCAAACATTCGTACCGATACCACGCTAATAAAATACAACAAAAAATCAGTACAAATAATATCTCAAGCCTACGAACAGCTGCTGTTAGCTTACACATCGTTTAAAAAATTCTACACTGACGCATCCAAATCGAGGGAAGGAACTGCATGTTCTGTAGTTCACGATGGCGAGGTTATCAGATACACGTTGCCGTGTGGCTTCTCTGTTCTGTCTGCGGAACTAATTGCACTAAAATTAGCCGTACAAGAAGCGATAAAAGTGAAATATTCAAATATTGTAATCTTCACAGACTCACTAACAGCTATGTAACAACGATCGACAATTAATTAAAACAAAATACCATCCTGTAAGTCAAGAAATTCACGCCGCCGTTTATACATCCAACCTAAAGGTAACCTTCTGCTGGATTATTCCGAGTCATTCAGACATCACTTACAACAACATAGTTGACAAAGCAGCGAAACAGGCATCAACTATGTTTCCAGCTCCATCGGTTGCTGTTCCTGCACTAGATGTTATTAGTGGATACATGGAAGTATGGATAGATACTCCTAACACGAATAAGCTACGGAGTATCAAATCAGACACAACTCCCTGGAAAACGTCGATACAACCATCGCGCCGTGAAGAAGTAGTTCTTACCCCGGCTCCGCATCATACAGCTCTTACACACAAGTATATCCTTGATCGAAGGAACGCCCCATCGTGCTGTTATTGTGGCCAGCAAACTGCAACTGTTGCCCATATTCTCTATGAATGTCCTATCCTCCAATCTTATCGCATAACCCGACCTTCTTCATTCTCCATCCACTATTTCTGATAACTCTAACATGATCGGTCACACTTTCCAATTTCTGAAACGTACTAAACTGTTTCCCTAATATAAATATCAACAGCGGTGTCTCTGGCCACAGTAGCAAAAAAATTAATTTAGCCAGTTAATAATGAAGAGCCAGTCGAGGAATTTTAAGGCTCAGGTTAAAAAGTGTTTGGTTGTTCATTTTAGTTCAGTTTAGTTTAGTTATTTCAGTTCAGTAGTTCAGTTATTAGTTAGCTTTTGATCAAGGCGGTTATCAGAATAAATTAAAAGAAGAAAACATGGTTGGTGAGTTATACTACAAATCTGCTTAGTTTTATTCAAATAAAATGTTATGTTATTGTATTTAACTGATTCACCGATAAAGGTATAAAAATATATATTAATGTTATTGCATAATTAAAATTGTTAATGCACATGTAATTTATAATATTTTAATTTATTTATACAATAAACTATTTCTTTATAAACACCGTATTGTTCTTTATCTTGGAATAGAATAATGCAGTATATTAATAATATTAATAATATATAAAGTACGAGGATTTTCGTAATATATATATATATACATTTATATGTATATATTATAGCGAGTTTAGAGTAGAGAGGTATATTAGAAATTCAAATAAATCAATTAAAATATATAAAAATTAAAAATAGAATAATAATAATAATAACATTACATCAACTGAAAATATTTATATATATTAATTTGATGTGAGTACAATAGGCCGTATTTAACAGATCGATAATGTTCATAAGGCCGGAAAATAAGATATTGCCCATAGAATAAAACTAATAATCATAATAATAATAATAATAGTATAATGTGTATTTTGGGTGCAGTTATATAGTAGTCGGTAGCAGAATAAGAAACAACGTATATTGGTTACTAACTGCTGGGGAAATTTGTTACGTACATACCCATAGATGAGTACATAGAGATGATGGATGGTAGCCAGTTTACAGTCTTTTTCGTGTTGCTTGTTTCTTCGATAAAGCGATACTAGTTTCGACAATTCTCACATTTTTAATCATTAAATATTTTAAATCAGAATAATAACCTAACAAAGTCTACTCGATAATAAAATAAAATAAATTAATATGTCAGATAATAGGAACGATTCACATTAAATTATATATATTATATATATATATATATATATATATATATATATATATATATATATATATATATATATATATAATTAAATGATTATACTAGCCCGAGTCATATTTATAAAGTATAAATCGATAAAATTAATAATAAATTTAAAGAAATGTAACATTAATAAAAGACCGCTTATTGTATAAAATACCAAAATGAAATAGATAAATAGCGCGTATAAAATTAAATTACGGACACCATAGGGCGATGTTTGAAACAGATATATTTAATCATAGTCTATTTATCATCGCAATCAGTACCCGAGCTGCGGTGCATCGTCCGGTTTAAGTAGTATAGTAATTTTATTTATATCTTGCAATGTGTCAAAATGTTATTAATCTTATGATTTTTATTTATACGTAAAATAATTTTTAAAAAATCTTTAAAGGTTATTTTTTATTAAATTAATATTAAATAAGATCATATAGGTTGGCTACCCCAGATTAGTAGCCTGGCTATTCACGTGCTGTCTTCTGTTCATTATGATAGAGTTTCGAGAGTCACGAACAGGTCGATCTATATGTGAATAAGTTGAAAAGCAACCACGACCGCAGTTATTCTACAACTGGTATCAAATGTTACCGACCGGAGCGCTAGTATCGACGACGAATTGAATATTTTTTATTTTCGAAATTAATTGCAAACAAATTTTATAATGAATTAGATTGAAAATTATTATAATTATGTTTAAAAAGTTTTAAATAATTTAAACGTTTTTTTGTTTTTTGGGAAAAAATTATGTTTAGACATATGTCCCCAAAACATAAATCACATTTACATAAAAATGACAAAAAATTTTTCGCCAAAATTGAAATTGAAAAAAAAAAAACAAAACAACGCGAAACAAATTAATTACCAAAAACAGCGATACTAGCGCTAACGACAGAAATATGAGGGTCGTAGCTTTTGCAAGAATGTCCAAAAAACACGATTTTTTTCTAATGCTCGGCCTGTTGGGAAAGATCGGATTTTAATATCAATTCAATTCAATTCAATAAAGTATATTTATGTTTTTATACATCAGCAAATAATAAGTAAATAAAAAATGCGCATACCGAGCAGCGTTAACGCTCTTACTACGCGTCTTAGGAAATAGTGTACAAAGAAATCTTAAAATTTATTTTATAATTATACAATAATTATACAGGGAAAAACATACAACTAAAAACCCTGCGTAGCCGAAAATAGGGAAATTAATTAATTATAGTTTGATCTTAATAGTACAATAAGGATATGGGTAAAATTATACAAATTATATTAAGGTTAAACAAATAAATAAGAGGATGGAAGAAAGAAGTACTGATACAATAGATTACATGAGGATAGTGACTTATTAATAACGACTTAAGTAGTTCGACAATCTGGTGCTAGAGAAGCGAATGTTTAATTCTTTTGTGTTTATATTTTTTATATTTTCTGGTCAGCGAGTCGCGAGTATAGTTTCCAATTCGCTGTACGATAGGGTAATGGCTAGTCAGGCATTTGCTGTAGAACCTATCTGCTTGTTCCCGTACTAGCTCAGGAATAGTACGCTGATGAAGAGCTGCATGCATGTCAGTTATCTTAGTATAGTAAGGGGCATTAAGTACAATACGCAGACATTTATTTTGAACAATTTGTAATTTATTTAAGGTGGAA
This sequence comes from Coronaproctus castanopsis, assembly GCA_032883995.1. Classification (NCBI taxonomy): domain Eukaryota; kingdom Metazoa; phylum Arthropoda; class Insecta; order Hemiptera; family Monophlebidae; genus Coronaproctus; species Coronaproctus castanopsis. The sequence goes on along the minus strand of CM065054.1, from coordinate 32,593,359 downwards.
TTACTAACACCGGACCAAATTGGGCAAGAGTATAATAATATCGGCAGTATGTATGCTTTATATATTATTAGTTTGTTTTTAATACTAACTTTAGAGCGTTTGTGAAAAATGGGGAAAATTTTATATAATCGGGAGTGCGCTTTGTCCGTGATGTGTTTAATGTGTTCATGGAACGACAGTCGCTTGTCCATTGTAAGACCAAGATATGTTACACGAGGTTTCCACGGTAGTTGCCTGTTGCTTATTTCAATGTGGTGAGTTATTTGCGGCCTGCGTCTCGTAAATAGTATAGCTTCCGTTTTTTCGGTGTTAATTTTAATTTTCCACTTTGTGTAATATTTGTATATTTTGTAATAACTTTAAAATCCGTTCTTATCAGCTTATATCTGATACACCTGAAATCTAACCTAGTAACCAAGTTAAAAAAAAAAAACGCGCGAAAAATGGCATAAACGAAAATCAAAGACAAAAAAAAATTACGTTTAAATTATTTCAAAATTTTTCTAATTAATTATCATAATTTTCAATTTAATTCGTTATCAAATTCGTTTACGATTAATTTTAAAAATAAAATAAAAATATATTCGTTTTATCATCGACAATAGCGTTCCAAGCCGGTAACATTTGATACCAATTGTAGAATATTCGCCTTAACGTTTGTTTATTTTAAACATTAAAGTTTGAAAAAAAAAATGTATATTTTAAAAAATCCTACTTTAATTAGGTTTTTAATAAGTATATTTAGCGGTCATTTTAAATTGAATATAAATGATGGATTTTTTGTTTTTCATTTTGTTAATTTAGTAAATTCGGAAATTAAAAATTATTATTATTTTTTTTGTTTCGAAAACTTCCGAGTTGCTGTGAAAAAATTTTTTCGTCGTCACTAATCGTTTTTACGTAAATGTATTAATATGTGCGCACCAGAATTGGCTAATTTTCAAGGCACGAGTATAAACTCAATATTAGCCCGGAAACTGAAAACGTCGCATTAGTTCGTTTAAAAATTATTTATATCAATTCGTTTAGATAGCGTCTAATTGTACGCGTAAATTTATATTTATTTCGTCTTAATGAAGACGTAATTCTGCCGGTTGAAAATTTGTATTTCATCAATGACAGTGTATCGTTCCTAAGAAATATTCGAATCTATATTCCGGTAAAACGTCATATACTTGGCGAGGATCGTCGTACTATCGATAGTATAATATAATAATAATTGTGATAATTGCTTCGTGTCGATAGAAAAATTGCTCCATCTATTTCAAAGGCTGGATAGTGTAAGCAAAGAAGTTGGTTTAATGGTAAAGGCAAAATAGATAATTTACAAAGCTTAAGCGGCCACCGAGTAGTTGATAAATTTGTTTACTTGGGGGGGGGGGTCCAACAACAAAAAAAAGATGGTTCGACAGATGAAATTAAAAGGGGCGAATAATGACAGCGAAGGTTGCATTAACTCAATTAAGAAGGATCTGAAAAAGCCGTGACATAACGATGACCACCAAAATGCGCCTAATGAAAACGTTAGTGTTCCCCCTATTCCTATATGCATCTCAGTGCTGGACTTTGAAAGAGACGGACATTCGAAGAATCGACGCTTTCGAAATGTATTGCTTTCAGTGAATGCAAAGAGTGCCGTGGACAAGCGAAAAGGACAAACGTGTGTCAATACTGGAAGAAGTTCATGACGTTCGATTACGAGACATTGTCAAAAAAAAACCTTTGATCATATTATGCGACGGAACAATCTAGAAAAAGTTGATAACATTAAGTACGGTTGAAGGTCGCAGGCGAACAGGAAGACCACCAACGCGATATATGGACAATGTCGAAATAACTGGCGCCAGTTCACTACAGCAAATGGTTAGATGCGCCCAGGACAGGGATATCAATTACACGAAACAATTAAAATGAATCATAATATCACGATGCTCGGACCGAGCCCGACGACTATGATGATGATGATGATGATAATAATAATAATAATAATGTATTTCGAAAAGTTTAGATTAATTTATCTTTACATCTTCTTAGTTCCTTCGATTTCTCGATTTACCCCACTTTTCGGGGGGAAATAAAAGAAAAAAAACACATAAAAACCAGAAAAATACGACAAACCGCGTGGAAAAAACCAGGTCAAAGGGTGAACAACGTCCTAGTGTGACATTTAGTCGAAAATTGTTCCCATTTTAACCGCTTTAAATGTCGAAGAAGAACGTATAGTACGGTGTAATACAAAGGCTTTGGTGACCCGTTTCGTCGTAACTGCGATATCCTAAAAAGAAAAAAAAAAAAAAAGAAAAAAACCAAGCACCGCTGCGAACGCACGCCTTATCGTCCCGATGATAACAAGATTAGGACGACGACTAGGGCAGTTTGGAAGACAATTTAAAAGCTAAATTCCGGCACGCCCGAATAAGAATCAATCGAAACTTCACACCCTCCAGACACAATTTCAACAGACGGCTCTACTACGTTCGTCAGAAGTGAAAGTAAATTTTAAATAATTTTATCAGCTAAAACAAGGTGAAGAAAAAAATACGAAAAAATACTAAAATTTAGAATGACCAAGTGTCACCTAACGAACAAATAATTAAATAAGTAAATCCGATAAACAGATTAAATGAGTCAATAAATAAATTAAATAAACCGAAAAGTTCAGACTAAATGACGGAATTCTGAAACTATTAATATATGAAATATATTATTTAAATTACAAACGGCTAAAATTAGCTTCGAAAATATGTATATATGTAAGTAAATAAATAAATAAATATATATATATTATATATATATATATATTATATATATATATATATATATATTATTTAACATTAATTAATTACAAACGCACACACACATGCATATATATACACACAAGTACACACACACACATATATATGGATATATATATATCTACTTCTTCAAACCTTTTGATTCTAATATTCGACGTAGACTTCTCCACAAATTCGTCCATCGTATTATCTATCTCAAGCTTTGCGTACCCATATATGGTCAGCAAGAAAATTTCCGTTTAACCGTTTTCCGATAAGTCGTGTTCGATCGCGTTGTTCGGTATTATTTATCTTTACTTTTATACACTCACATACTCGCAGAATCTGCGCTTGTTTTTAGTTTATTCGGTAGTTCAATCCTTCCCGCTGGGATGGAAGATCCCGATCGCCCCCCCGACCCGGGGGGTGATTTCTCTAGTAATCCAGAGTTGGGGCGACGACCAACAAGAAATTACGATCACCGTCGCTTTAGATAATAATAGTGATGATAATATTCACCGTGATATACAGATACACAATAATAATAGCGAGACAGAAGCGTCGTTAGCTCTTCTTTATTTAATTCGAATGTAAAAAAGTCCGGATTTATCAGTTAACAGTTCATCCTCTCATATCTCTGTTAATAATAATGTTATTAATAAATACGATACCTTTAGGAATAGTGATAATTTTAATTCTACCACTACTAACAACGGTATCTCGATCGACAAAAACAGTAGTAGTAATAATAATTATCGTGACGGAAATAATAATAATTTTCGTGATAATACCTCGCTTAAAAAAAATAAATATAGTACAACTATTGGCTACTCCGAATCTGATATGAACTTTAAAGTTTTCGTTGAAAAGATGTGCAGTATTGAGACAACTCAATCTACACGGGTAGAGCTATAAGCGCCCTTAAAGTGGCCGAAATGTTAAGAAATAGCAATCTCTGTAAGGACATCATAGAAATTAAAAAAGTTGGTCGTAACCGAGTAGTGGTTTATTTTTCTTCCGCTGGTTCCGCGAATAACTTGGTCGATAGTTCCGTTTTCGATTCACGAGGTTACAAGATATATATACCATCATATCTAATCTCTAGATGTGGTGTGATTAGATACTGACTACACTGATGAACAATTGTTACACATGATTACGTGTAACTCGTACCATGTCAACTACGTTAGACGATTGAACAGGCGAACAACTATGGATGGCGAAGTTAAATTCGTTCCCAGTTCAACAGTTTTGATTTCGTTCGAAGGTCAACGTCTGCCTTCGTATGTTTTTATGTGGCATGTACGATATTCCTGCGAACCATTCATCAGACGAACGCGTCAATGTTATTCATGTCTACGATATGGTCACGTTTTATCGCAGTGGTAATCGAGAGCACACCGAAGTCCAATGCAGCAGTCAAACGACAGCGACGTGTTTATTCTGCGGAGAACTTCATAAGTCCACCGATTCCGCTTGTCCGGAAAGAAGTCGACAGATTAAAATTAACGAATTAATGTCTTTACGTAATTTAAGTTTTTAAGAGGCGTCTTTTTTGAAATTCCTAAAACGTATCAGCAGGTTAATTTATTTTCTAATAGAACTAGAAATAGGTTTGCTTTATTAAAAGATTTTAATGATTTTCCAGAAATTTCACACGCCATGAATTTCAAAATATTCCAGCTTATAAACCTCCCCAATCTCTAAAAAAACAGGCTTCTTTGATATAAATCAGCTAGATCCGAGGAAAGACCACCCTTTAAAACGTTCTATCTCCTCCGATGAAGAGAAAAAAGGTCCTGACCGTAAACTGTCTTTTAAAAAAATACCTTCTGTAAATCAAAATTCCTCTTCATCTTATACAAATGATCGAGTGCAAAATAGAACTTTTTCCACAAAACCCTTATATTCAGCTAACTTAGTTATTAATGATCAATCACTTTTAAAAGATTTGCCTATTAAATCTAGCCCAGTTAATCCAAATAAAAAAAACCTAGATCCTAATGTTAAAATTAAAAATGTCAGAGATAGTAAAAATGTTATAAATAGAAAGTAATCTTTCGATTATCTCCTATTTTATTCACCCTAATCAAAAATGGATTTCGCTTTTCTTTTTTTTTCAATTTTTCATTTAATTTTATTTATTTATACTATAATGATTTTACCTAATCTTATTTACTTTTGTTACATAGTTCATTATCCCTTCTCTCCCTTACTCTATATTTTCCTTGGCATCCGGATAGTATATTTCTCCTTTCATTCCTTTTACCCCTCCTTATAATTCCCTTTCCTTCATTCTCTTTATCTTTTTTCCTTCCTGCTTCCTATGTCTATGATTCGTATATTACAATGGAACGCGAGAAGTATTTTAGCCAATAGATGCGAATTTGAGCATTTCCTAAGTAACCATGCCTTCGATATAATTCTTTTAACTGAAACCTGGTTATCAGTGAATCAACAATTCAGTATTCCCAATTATTATTGCTACCGAGATGATAGAGTGGATGGGTATGGAGGTGCTGCTATCCTCATCCGACATGGTATTAATCATCATGTCATTAATACTAACTCCTCCAATGTTAACAATGACATTTCTTCCAACGCAGTCTGCCTTTTCGCTACAGTTGGTAATTTCTCTGGTTCCTTCATTTCCTATTATTCCCCTCCCAATCACATTCCATTAATCCACAAATCTTTTTAGAGGGTCTTGATAATTTAGAAAATAGTCCCATTATTCTTGGTGGTGACTTCAATGCCCTAAACTCACTGTGGGGATGTAACAGAAATGATCGCAAGGGCTCCGCAGTTTTGGATATAATCTCCGGTTCTGACTTGTGTCTTCTAAATGACGGGTCCCCAACTAAAATTAATAATCCATTACATAATAACAATCCTGTAGACCTATCTCTAGTTTCATCTAATATCCTCTTTGATTGCTCTTGGTCTGTACTTGGAACCTCTTTAGGAAGTGATCATTTCCTTATAACCATTTACATTGATACAAAACGATTTAGAACTGATAGCGATCCACCCACTCTCTGTGGAAACATTTTACGTTGGAAATTAAAAGAGGGAAATTGGACTAAATTTCAAGAATTTATGGAACATCGTCTGGATGAAATTAATTTTATAAATTCTCCCCTTGAAAAGTATGACTTCTTCCATAAGTTAATACTCACAGCCTTGCAAGAATCTATTCCATTAGCAACTGTCTATAAGGGAGAAAAAAATACGTTCCTTGGTGGAACAAAGCCTGTGAATCCAAAATGAAAGAACGGAACTTAGCTCTCAGAGTTTTCCGTCGTGTTGGGACTATAGAGTCCTATCTTTTATATAAAAAATTAGCTGCCGAAACTCGTCAACTGCTTAAACGTTCGAAAAGGGAATCTTGGTATCATTTTTGTCTCGGGTTCAATCGAAATACTCCTTTAAGGGATGTTTGGTCATTGATTGGACGTTTTAAAAATAAACATTCCCCAATCTCTCGTATTATAAATGATGCATGCTTTTCTGAATTTGTAGATAACGTAGTCCCCCCCTTATGTACCAACTTATGAAGAAGCCAATAACATGGAACATATTTCCTGTTCTCCCATATCGCATTTCTTACTTCGACCTATTACTCTTGATGAATTATTTTCTCCCCTTGATAAGAAAAAAGAATCTGCTCCCGGTTTGGATGGTATAACCTACTGGGTAATAAATAACTTGCCTGTTAAAGCTAAAACTATTTTAGTAGATATTTTTACTAACCTGCTCCACTCTGGATTAGTTCCGAATGATTGGTCTAGGTTTTTAGTGGTTCCAGTTTTAAAGTCTGGTAAATCCTCCTCACACGCATCTTCCTACAGGCCAATCTCTCTTGCCTCCTGTTTTAGGAAATCATTCGAAATGGTTCTCAAAAACAGACTAATATGGTGGATCGAGAATGAGAATATCCTTCCGTTGGGTACGTTTGGATTTCGTCCCGGATGGAGTACTCTAGACTGTATAGCCCATTTTCTATGCGACGTTTACTCCTCCTTCATTAAGAAGGAATTTCTCATAGCCTCCTTTTTGGATATCAAAGGAGCTTTCGTTAATGTCTCCCTCCCCATTCTATACAATGCAATTTTAAAAATTGGTATTCCTGTTAATATGGCCAAATTTCTATCTAAAGTTTTCTGTAATAGATCTTTAATCTTTCTAAACCCACTTTCCAACCTTACTGTTACACGTATTTCTTATAATGGACGTGCCCAAGGATCAGCTTTGAGCCCTGTCCTTTTTAATATTTATGTTTTGGCAGTTTTTAAGTGCCTATCTGGGGCGTCTTCACGAGTTTTGTCGTATGCAGATGATTTTGTATTATACTCGTCCCACCAGAATTTTCTTGAAGCTATTAATAATGTTCAATCATCTATTTCTGTGCGTTGTAATACCTTTCAAAATATTAATCTCCTTTTATCTCCTGATAAATCAAGTGTTTGCTTTTTTTCACTTAGGCCATTTAGTTGTACCAACTTACAAATCAATATCTATAATCAACCGATTCCATTTGTTAAAAAATTCAAATATTTGGGTTTATACCTGGATTCCAGATTATCCTGGAAGTCTCACATAACCGCTCTATCGACTCAACTCATGATGAACTACAATCCTCTGAAAGCTATTAGTAACTCTTGGTGGGGAGGTGATCCCGTCACTTTAAGTTTGTTATTCAGGTCATAAGATCTAGACTAGATTATGGCTCAATATTCTATGGATCAGCTGCCCCCTCTCTTCTCAAAAAACTGGATTGTCTTCAGAACATTGGTTTGAGGCTTATTACAGGCAACATTCGTTCTTGCCCTGTGATGTGTCTCCAAATCGAGACTTTGACTCTACCATTATATTTTAGAAGAATTTTCCTGACAGATAAATTCTTATTCAAATACTGCAATCTTCAAAATTATTCTCTCATAGATAATATCCTATATATTTTCAGTAACTGGAGGTTTGTTCACTCCAAAATTCTTCTTCTTGCCAAACGGGTTTCCCGATATATTGCATATAAGCCTGCACTCATTCCTGTTTTTCCCTCTATATATTTTAACCTTCCGTTCGACATGAATCTAATTAATATAGACATAGATATTCACACATGTCAAAAATTAGTTAAGCTTAATTTACCTCTTGAATTAGTTAATGCCCTTTTTATCACCGAAACAATGTATCCCGAATATATACAGATTTTTACCGATGGATCTAAGTTACGAGGGTGCAATGAGAATGTGGGTGCTGCGTTTCTTATTCCAAATTTATTTATACAGCAGTTTTCTTTTTTACCTCCGGAGACCTCCATATTTACAGCGGAGCTTTTAGCGATCGATAAGGCCTGTGAATATATTATAAAATTTCTTTCTTGTACCTGTAATTTTGTTATTTGTTCCGATAGCCTTAGTGCCCTTTTGGCTATTCAAAACAGTAATTTTAATTATAAATCTCACCCCTTCGTTTTAGAAATTAAGGGAAAATGCTTGATTATCTCTCAACGTGGAGGTAACCTGAAGTTTTTATGGATACTTAGTCATTGTGGCGTCTCCATGAACGATAGAGTTGACACTTTGGCGAAAAGTGCTATTAATTCTGGAGCTCGTTTTCCATATATTCCCTCTAGCGACCTTTATGACATGATTAGGAAAACTTTTAAAACTGACTGGATTGAAAGTATACTTAATTCTTCAATCAAAGGTAAAACCTATAGTATGGTTCAAACTGAATTTCCCCAGGTCCCCTGGTTCAAACACCTTCCCCCTGGTATCCCAATCACTACTATCCGCAGATTTATCACTGTCATATGTAGGCTACGTTCTGGTCATTCTAGAGTAGCGTTGAACTTCAATCTCGTAAATCGTTCTTATATGCATTGTACCAATCATAGTAGCGTCCGTTTTAGAGAAGATATCAACCATTTATTTTTCAGCTGTGGGTGGTTTGAACAGAGACGTACCAGTTTGCTTGAGAAGTTATTCTCCCTTGGTGTTTTTCCTCCTTACTGTATCCTATCCTTGATATGTTTGAATGTTCATGTTTTGATAGTTTTATTTAAATTCATTATTATAAATCATATTCTAATTTAAGTGTTAGGTTTTTGTTTTGGGAGTAATTTTTCCTTTCCTCTTTTTATATGATACATTTTATTATGATTATCCTCTCTTGCTGTATTCATATTTTATAGTTATTTCTCTTCTTTTAGTTCTAATTCATTGGTTATATTTATTTATGATTTATTTTTGTTCTTATATTCATATTTTATATAATTATCTCTCTCCTTTAATTTAAGTTAATTCGTTATATTTATTTGTGTCCTATTTTTGTTCTTTTGGTGACCAAATGGTGTGTAACAGCCAGGCCAAAAAAAAAAAAAAAAAAAAAAAGGATTTATTACAACCATGTTTGTGGTGGTGGAGATATTCCTCGTTTGCGTTTCGCCAGTTCAATACTTCCTATGCGCATCTTTCGTTCGGTCGTACTACATATCCGGCAAAATTCCGTTTGTTTACAGCAGTTCTGGCTACATCTTCCAGCCCTGTTTTCATCCCTAAATCGGACTTCTTGATTCTGTTCTTTTTGATCGTAATATTACCATACCGTCAAGACAATAAAAGTACCATAATATTAGAAATCCAACACAACCCTACACGCACTACATAAGGAAGGATGGGAAATCCGCTTTCTGTGGATCACAAGTCACATTATGGGATGCACGGTAGTGATAAAGTAGACCTTGAAGCTCGGTCTATAGTACTTTCACCACTATCACAATACACTACCACCTTCATCAACATTAGCACACGTACACATGAACAACAGTAAACAGGAGTGGTCCACCAACTGGACCTCACAAACAACCTTTTTTAGGAACATAAAATCAACCGTAGAACCTTGGTGGCCTCCGGAGAAAAGAATATGGTACTCTAAACCGTCTACGTGTGAGTAATACAGCCGTATCACACAATTATCTTTATACCAAAAGCCCTCCACCAGCAAACTGTCCCCTATGTGGACGTTTAACAGAACCAACAGTCACACACTTAATCTACAACTGCCAAACACTCACGCCACATAGGTTAAAACACAAAATACAGGGCCCGATACACAAAATACTCTCAAACAACCCTCAATCAATAGGTAGCATCCTAGCTTTTGTAAGAGAAAGCGGACTCCTAGCATACATATAAACTACACACATGTCTCCTTATGCTGTAATAACCCGGGTAGTTACAAACGGCATATGGAGATTTACATAATATTAAAACAAAAAAAATTACCAGCAACCATAAGTTTCATTCGTTTTCCCGCCTTTCCGATCTTATCGACTAATTGACTTGTTAGAGGCTAGGTCTGCATTCAGCAGCACGGCGCTGATATATATATATATACGTAGGATTATGTATGTACGTATATACGGATAGGTATATACGGGTGCATACGTATAAAAAGAAGAAAATAATTGTTAAGAATATGTAAACACGCGTATAATACGAACATACTAAAATCACCGCACATCTTTATACGTATATTTAGAACAAAAAAGTTACACATTTCTCATATAACGATTTACACGATGTTGCGTTTTGGTCGATATTAAAAAGTAAGCAACGTCCGAATCACGGACATTAACTGCGTCTGAATGAAAAATGAAAACGAGAGTTGCATTTGAAATGTGGACATATAGAAAATTACTTAAAAGTTAGATAGACCGAGAGATAGAGAAGACTTTTGGACCGATACAATGTGAGGGAACTTTCAATTGTAAAATATGTCCAAGATGAGAAGATAAAATATAAATACGAGAGGGAAAAATTTATTGGTGTCGGCGGTGATGTGGGGCGGATAATTGGGAAATCGACAAAAGACTAGAATACATTACGAGGCTAATATCGGAACTCGCAAAAGGTGCGATGTTATAAATCCGGCAAGGAAAAGGAGATGATTATTGGTTACCATTATGGTGTGCAACCTCTTGTATACGAGATGCAACTTAAACCCCAAGAAGAAGATATATAAATACGTTCCGTACGACAATGTCCCGCTTCAAAAATACAACTGACTTTATATCATCAAAATAAAAATCTGTTTGAAATTATTTTTAATCGTATCCTACTTATTATTATTATTATTATAACTTTTCTAACGGTAATTCACTATAACTAATAAACATTCATCGACACTTCGAATAAATAATTACTTCGTTATCGCAATTATTAAACGTCTGTATTAATTCAACAATTATATAGGTAATTTTTAAATCAGCAATTATTCCTATTCTTATTAAAACATTAAAATGTTAATTGACGCTTTTATCTTTGGACTTTTTGTCGGTAAACGTATATTTTTTAAAATTAACATATATATACATATATATATATGTGTGTATGTGTATTTACGTGTTTAAAACTATTAAAATTATACATATTCGTTTGGAACTTGTAGACTGCCGCCTCTTTAAGTAACTTTTACTAGGAGAGGCTGATATTTGCGTAGAAGTTTTTGAAATTTCGGCAATTGTTTCTGTCCGTTTCTACTTAACTAGGTTAACAATATCATTCAACCTCTAGCTCTAAGTGGTCGCATGTATACATACATACATACATATATATATATATATATATATATATATATATATATATATATATAAATATAAACAAAAGAAATATTACCCATAGGAGTTATATGCCATACTAGGTTAGATTGAAGATGGCATCATGCACCCCTATGTGTCATATATCCTTCGTATATATTCAGATCGAAGATGGGTTAACATAAAGTTTATTCGCCTAACTTTGCTTGAAGTATTCCCCCTCTTCTAACGTGACACACTACACACCGGATTCGGATAAAAGAATACACCCTAGACGTCCTTGAAGCGTAGAGTGACAAATATATAATGATATGTACTGCATTTTTACACAAACAATAATTTATCTATACAAATGGACACCTCTGAATAAGTTATCCGTTGGTCGGCTTACAAACATACACACACGTCCTATTTTGTATTCTCATTTACTTCCCATAAAAACGTTTTAAAAATTATTACGATGCACGTCTACGACCCTCATGTTTAAATATTTTCCGCTTAGCTTATTACTAAGTCCAACTAAAATTCCGACAATTCTTTCCAGCATATGTATCAATTACTAGTAGGTAAATTCTCGAGTTTAGAAAAATTATTAATTACAGCCTTCCGAAGAGTTTCTATTTCATTATTATATATATATATATATATATATATATATATATATATATATATATATATATATATATATATACATAGTTTAAACCAATTGATTTCGTTAAAAAGACAATTGTTCCATATTCAGGTTAATGATAAAGTGAACATAAATAAAATATTAAATTTATATTAAAAATAAACGAAACTTGATTTACATAAACAGCCGAAATACACGGGAAAAGAGGCGACCAGTTACTTCCCGATTCCAAACATTGGTAGAATCCGGAACCAGTTTTCTGATCACAATTAATAATATTCCGACTAAAGAAGAAAATGGTTCAATACGGTCAAACACTGGAGTTCGGACTGCTTCATCAAGATCTAGCCGGAAAGAAGACGTTATACTATGCCGTTTACACATTGGCCATGCAAAACATTGTTATTTACTAAACAATTCATATCCTCCTATCTGTAATATATGCTCTGTTTCCTTATTCATTAACCATCTTCTGATAGACTTCAAGAAATTCAACCTATTCCGGTTCCAAATACACCCTTTCAACTCTTTTTCCGAAATCTTTTTGAGGATAACGAACAAAAGATCAAACTCCTATTTCGATTTTTACTAGTTCCTCTGGCAAATGTTGTTCTTTTGTTATTTTAATATTTACATAAAAATAGCGTTGTGACAATGGGTAATTTTGGTTTTCATACCGAAGCCCATTTATTATAATATAATAAAAAAAGTACCAATTTTATTATTTAACATTTAAATTTTAGAATGTTTCTAAGCTAAAAGGAAAATTAATAATAATAATAATAATAATAATAGTAAATTTTGTTGTTTTTTTTTTTGCTTTCAGGTAATTTTTCTGCATAGTATAAAATACAGCTGCAATAATGGTCACCTATCAGTATAACGATCGAGGAGATTCGCTAAATATACAGCTTTTCGGTTTACGAGAAGATTCGCGATCATTTCGGCTTTATTTAGCGTCTTCGAAAAATGAACTTACTTAAATAAGTTTTTAAATATACATATATACATATATATATATATATATATATATATATATATATATATATATATATATATATATATATAACGTGTCGTGTTCTAACAGTGCGCGAATACTATTAATAAACGAACGTTTTGTCGTTATAATAACGTGATCCTTGTTAACGTTTTAAATATAAAAAAAAGCTTAATTCGAACTGACAGTCAGACGTCAAAAGCTTATATGTCGTCATCCTTAAATTTCTCTTAAATCGTGTTATGTTAATAAATTCACACAAAGACACCCACCGGATAGCCAAATCTCGATCGAAGATTAAAAAGAGACGAACAAATTAAACAGAAAAGAAGAAAGAAGAAGAAGAAAAAGAAGAAAGAACGGAAGAATTCGAGCATTCGCGAAATTACTATGTCTGTTTTATTCTTATTCTGCATCTGAGTTTATCGAACTGTCTGCATGTTTGTCTATCTGCCCGTCAGTTATCAGTGATATAGGAAATCAGCTCAACTACGGTAGATACTAAACAACAACAAAAAACATCAAAATAAAAAAATAAAATAAAAACAAAACACAAAAAACAGCATCTTGGCTGCCTGCACCACAATTTCCCAGAGTCTTCGACATTTCCAGAAAGTATTATGGAAGAATCGTTTTCCGGAAGCGGTGCTATTCGTACTATTACTACTACTACTACTACTACTGCTATCAGCGATATTATTACTACTACTACTACTACTATTACTACCACTCCTACGAATAATAATAATAATAATTGCGATAATAATTTTATTATTATTAATAATAAAGGAGAAAATATAATTTATAGACAACCGAAACGACGAAGATTGTTTAATATTGCAAGACAATCATCGAGATTGTTCAAAGCGGAACAATTGAAGAAACAACAACGTCGTCATCATCATCATCATCCGATATTGGAAAACCCACAAAATCTTAAACGATATTATCATCATCAACGTAACTACTACTACTTCGACTACAACTACAACTATTATCGACGACGATTATTATCGGATAACCAAGAACAACGACAACAATCAACGGCGATATTATTACCTATTAGTAATAACGGCGTAATCGCTAATCGAAATAATTACATCATCAAAATCGCACGATTACGCTATTGTCCGAAATTTAATATAACTTGAAACAACGACCTATTAATTGATTAATCAATTAATCGATTGCTTACTAAAATTGATTAATTGGTTGATTGATTGATTAATTGATTACTTAATTTATTACTTAATTGATTAATTAATTAATTATTTAATTAATTGTTTCAATTAATTATTTCAATTAATTATTTCAATTAATTGTTTCAATTAATTGTTTCAATTAATTATTTCAATTAATTGTTTCAATTAATTATTTCAATTAATTTTTTATCGATTAATCCTTAATTAATTTTTTTTTCTTAAATAATTAATAAGAAATAAGGCGAAAAGATATACGCCGGATGTGTTAGACGGAATAATATGTGCATTAAGGATATGTTATTACATAATAATGAAGAAATCGTCAGTAAAATACCTTTAGCAACGTCCATAGTAACTACGTTACTTACTACGAACGTAACAGACACATTAACAACAGCGGCAGCAGCGATTATGATGAGCTCTTCATCGTCGTCGTCAAATTTTTTCGGTAATTCTCAACAATTATCGCCTCACAGTCAGACCGCCATTACTACTTGTAACTCGGATCGAGTTATTAATTCTATTCGCGGTACGTATAATCTAATATGAATATAACCATCGCGCGTTTTAATCGTATTCATTATTAACATACACAAGTTCTCGGTCAGTGTCTTCTTTATTCGATATGTAGATGTTTAAATTGTATTTTCGTATGCTGTCGCAGCTTTTCTCGCAACGCCCATTATCCAGAAGCAAAATAAACAACAACAAAGTTATAATCACTAAGTTTTTTCTTTATGAAAAATCGCAAAGCTTTTCGTCTGTTAGGCAATTATCGAGTGAATATTTAAAAATATGAAACATATAAAATGAAAAAATCGGTAAAATGAAAAACGATATTATTATAATACTGTTCTTTATTTTACTGATTTATTGCGAAATCTTAAATTAATAATTTTTTCATTTTAATTTTTTTATTTGTTTTTTTTCTTTTCTTTTTAAAAATTCACTCGATAATGGCCTAACAGCCGAAGAGCTTTGTGCATAAAGAAAAAACTTTTAGTGATTTTAACTTATTTTTTGTCGTTTATTTTAATCAAAATCGCTACATTCCGCATTCAATAGTACCACGGAACGAATGAATTATTATCGTCATCTTAAAATATTACATCGTACACTTGCATAGCTTCAAAGCAACTGTCATTACATATAACTGACATCGTGAAGAAAGATTCAAAATTACCGTATATGAATACAAATCTTTCGCACAAAGCAAAAACAGCGCTACTTACTATTCAGCTTTCTGATCTCCCGATAATAACAGCTATCAATCTATTCGTGTTAAAGACTTGAAAGACAAATCTTGTCATTCCTAATACTGATCTTACAGTATACTATTCCGAAAACCTAAAAATATCTCCACAGATAATCAGTAAATTCCTTTCGCGATACAGCGTCATTTCATGTACAGACGGATGAAAAAATGAAGATCGCTGTAGTCGTATCGTGTATAATGGTGATACAGTTCATTATCCACTTTCATCGTACTATTATCGCGTGAACTCTTTGCAAATTCTGCAGGCTATACTAATTGCATCTTCTAAAAATGATCGGGAAATTGTCATTATCACAGACTCGCTGTGTTCGATCAAACGGCTGAAAGAAAATTTCCAGATGCCGTGCATACATTAGCTGTGAATTCGACAATCAACGAGCAAAATCTGCAGAAATCGTTCATTAACAACACGTGAAAAAATCGCCAATTACGAAACGTCTAATATCTTCTCTTAGTTATTCTTTTCTCACTTCGACAAAGTTTAACTTAATTTCCATATCAACGAGATCCTCGACCGCATATTTACACTAATCAAAATTAGTCAATCATATCTTCTTTCGAAGAATACAAAGATTTTTTTTTAGTATTGCACACTGACAGTTTTTTACAATCTTATTATGATAAATAATCACATAGAAGTTTTTTAGAAAATATACTTACGAAACTAAAAATGTAACGCCGTGACAGAATTCGATAAAGCGTAAAATAACAGGTGGGATATTTTGACATTTTATTGTATTGGGGGAGGAGATGAACTTTCATTGTTAACATATATATTATATATGTATATATATATATATATAAACACGCGATATTTCGCGAGTATCATTAGAATAGGGTTGACAAGTTTCCATTTTTCACACCGTCTACTAATTTTTATTCCCTAGCGAATTTTATTGTCAGTTCTCTTCGATTTAAATTGTCATATTCAATCCGATTCATTTCGTTTTAAAATGTTATCAATTAATTTCAACGTCGTCATATACACCGTATTACTTCGAATTTAAGACGCCCCCGAATTTAAGACACACCCTTGTTTTCGACGTTTTTTGGAAAAAAAATTTAAAAAAAATTAAAAAAAATTAAAAAAAAAAAAATAGGTACGAATTTAAGACGCCATTACAATTACTAGGTTTTAAGAAAGGAAGTTTTAGAAGAAACAGAAATATTTAAGATACTAATAAACAATGTATACTTCTTCAACATAATACCAAATATTATAAATTCATAAGTACATATGGTTGCCTGACACAATTTCATTAGCAATAATAATAATAATAATAATAAAAAAAGAATTACCTATTTATTGCTATTTCTAATTACGTTTTTAATTGCTATCGTCGGTTCAATGAATCGTCATAATTATCGGACGTTGAAGTAGAATCGTTTAGGTCATCTTCGTTACTATGATTTCATACACGATCATCTTCAGAGCCATCCGATGCATTCGATATACAGCACTTCAAACAGGATTTGATGATTATATTCGGCGGTAAATCTTTTCAAACTTTTGAAATCCATCCTACAATCGTATCTGCTGAGACTCGTTTGATTTTGCCAGAGGATAATCATTTTCAGTCAACCGCTGATTGTATCGCGCACGAATACGATCTTTAAGGACTTTATTAACACCGACATCGAGTGGCTGTAATTGAACACCTCCACGAATAACTATTAAATCGCATTTTTCATTTGCCAATCTGGTTTTAATGTTGTCAACATGATTTCTAGTTTGAGAAGTCCAGTCTTCATTCCCATACGCACCCCAACCAATTTTGCATAAGTTCACTCGTCATGCAGGCATTTTGTCAAGCTCGAACAATAACCTCATCATAGAAGGTTTCCTGTTTTTCTGTTCAGGATTATATACGGCGGTAACTAATTGCCATCCGCGGTAGCACTATAACAGTTACCCTTAATTTTTCGTATCCGGTTGTTTTCACTGTTACTTATTTTTGCCCCTTCTAACTGACCGTGTAATTTCTTGGCATGTCAAAGAAAACAGTAATTTCATCAGCATTATGACTGAAATGATATCGTTTCTTGAACCTTAGTTGTATAACACGACGTCGATATTGCACCAATTTATCCTCATAATCACACGGTAGTTTCTGGCAAATTGTGGTTGTGTGACGTAATGATAGACATTATCTTTTTATGAATTTTTCACACCATCCACGACTAGCTTTAAACTGAAGAGCTTTATCGCTGGCAATTTAGCTGGCTTTTAACATTAATGCTTCTCGCGTTACTGGAAAATTTCTCACGCAGTTCTTTAAAATAAGTTAAAACATCGATTTCCGGATATCTTCCGTGTTTTGGCCCCGAAATTGATTTTTTTTTGTTCGTTTACACGCGAATAACTTATTTTTCATTTCACGCCAACGTCGAACGTTCACTTCGTCACTCGGGAACTGTTTACCGGCGGCACGATTTCCGATATTTTCGGTGCATAACTTTACGCTTCAATTGCGCATCGTATGTAAAACGCTTTTCCACAATAAAAAAAAAAAAAGTACGATATTAACAGAACAACGATGGGTTAACTGCAGTGTTTGGGAGAGCAACACTGACTGACGAGCAACGACTGTGACAGGAAATGGGAATAAGTTTAGTCATCATTTCTATAAACACCATTATTCAACTCCATGAAAGATGACTCATATTTGAATGAATGGGGATAGTGTAGCGATAGCATAATATAGCAAATGCAATCAAACTACTACTATTCTACATATAATAGGATATTTTAGTACTTATAAATAGATAGTTTTACTCCTATGCACGCGGTCAATTTAGAAAGTATCTCGAATTTAAGACGCACCCATGATTTTAGGCCTTGAATCGTGAAAAAAGTGGGTCTTAAATTCGAATTAATACGATATATATATATATATATATATATATATATATATATATATATATATATATATATATATAAAATCTGTTGCGGTGGCCTAGAGAGTGCTCGACTGTCAACAATTCGAAATTAACTTGTAACAGAAAGTTTTTCATCATTATATAATTATTAATTATCACGTTCAAGGTAGTGGCACCCCACTCAGTATAACATCATATGCGCGTGCCTTGAATACTGGCTCATTTTTTACTTAAAAATAAACGTACACAATGGTTAGTCACAACGTTCGGCAACAAACAATATGACGACGACGATGATGATGATATATATATATATATATATTGGCGAGATGGAAATATCACTAATTGTAGAAAAATACAACTTATTCGCTCCCTGGTGTTCTCCGTCTTAATCCCTATGGTTCGGAAACATGGGTAAAATGAACTCCACGGATCAACAAGATATTGATGCTTTTGAAATGAAATGCTGGCGCATCATGTTGAAAATAAAATTGTGCGATAAACAAACGAACGATTCGATCACTAAGCGAATTAATATAGATAACGGCTTTTAAAAGATATACGTGAAAAATACTCAAATTTTTCGGTCATATAATACGTGCTCGGGATTTAGATAAGACAGTTGTATTAGGAAGAATGAACGGACATGGAAGAAAAAGTCGGCCAATGACCCCATGGACGCAGTTACAAATATGCCGGCGTGTGAAACTGTCAATATTGGACTTGGCACACTCAACGGATGATCGACAACTGCGGAGGAATTTGATCGTCACGACGGGCAATTATGATCAATTAAGACTTCCGTGATATATACATCGTCACACATACACCACGCACAAATACATATTTTCGTTAGATCTTTGGCCGATTGCTTTTTTTTGTTCTATTTTTTCAACATTAACCGCGACAGATACATGATTTACTTACTTTCGTTATACCTAATTCATTTCGGAAAAAATTATCTCGTACAAATAAATAGACTAAATGACGCCAAAAAAATCATTAAAAAATAAATAAAACAGGAGTTAAAATCGCTAAAATATTTTTAAAAAATAAACAACAAAAAAGGTATTAAAATTATTTCCTATATGAAAAATCGCAAACCTTTTCACAACTCTTAAGCCATCATCAAGTGAATATAAAAAATATAAATTATAAAAATATAAAATATAGAAAATATTACTAAGATACACAATTTACAAAAATTATCAGTGATTTTTTTTTTTTTAATGGGGATGCCTTTACAGCTTACCCAACGTGGAGCCGTAATAATCACTAACTCATATTCTTATGAACTCGGACAACTTCTCGAGAAAAGTCGCTATGTCCGGGAACAAATCTAGATTCTCAACATGCAGAAGGGACATTACGTTATAAGGAGGACCACCACGAGATGCGTACAGTAATTTGAGATACAGTTCAGAACGTAATGCTGTTAATGAAGGACATTCGAAGAACACGTGATCAGGGTTGCAGACTACACGACCAGCATATAGAGGACAATACGAATTATCTCTAAGCTGCATAACGAACAGACGGTACGGCAACAAGCAATGCCCAAATCGCAATCTGCTGATAAGCACAATTCCTCTCCGCTTGATGTTTTTGAAAACGTAGAACCATGGGAACCTAGGGAGAGACAGCTGCACAGTGATAAAACAGTATTTATAAATAATCTGATAGTGAATGCGGTAAACAACACCATCAACAATCGGCAATATAAAATTTATACATAAACAATAAAACAATAGCAAATAAAATAAAAATAAATAAAAAACATCCGACAATATAAAATTTATACATAAACAATAAGACAATAGAGTATGTAAAATAAAAATAAAAACATCCGACAATATAAAATTTGAGACATAAACAAAAACACAATAAACCAAACAAAATCATAACACAGTTTAATCACTAAAAGCTTTTTGCAATGAAAAAAACGTTTAGAACTGTGCTATGATTTTGTTCGGTTTATAATTTATAAAATCACTACTCTCCAATATATTCAACATTTAAAAACACAATAGCCAGGAAAATAAAAATAATAAAATTTAAAAATAGACGTCTAATATAAAAACGAATATTTTTAAAATTATCTCTTTATTATTTTTATTTTACTTACTTGTGTGTTATTATTTATGTATAAATTTTATATTGCCGGAATTTTTTAATTATTTTTATTTTATCCCCTATTATCTTATTGTTTATGTATAAATTTTATATTGCCGATTGTTGATTTTGTTGTTTACAACATTCACTATCAGATTGTTCATAAATATTGTTCTATGATTTCGATAACTTTTTGTAGTAATATTTTTTACATTTTATATTTTTATAGATTTGTATTTTTTTTTCTTTTAAAGCACTACATTCCAAACTTTTCAACTCCAAACTTTTTTTTTTTTTTTTTTTTTTTTAAATAAAAAATCACAAAGCATCTGTTAAACCATTATGGAATGAGCATAAAACTGAAATATATAAATATATATTTTATATTAACTTGATAATGGCTTGACAGTCGAAAAGCTTTGTGATTTTTCATGGACGCAAAAGTAAAATTTTGACTCTTTTTTTTTTTTAAAGCACTACATTCCAAACTTTTCAACTCCAAACTCCTTTTTTTTTTTTTTTTTTTTTTTTTTTTTTTTATAAAAAATCACAAAGCATCTGTTAAACCATTATGGAATGAGCATAAAACTGAAATATATAAATATATATCATATAAAAATATAAAATGTAAAAACTACTAATTTAATGTATAGTTTACCAAAATTATCAAAAAAAAAAACCAAAAACCAAAAAAAAAAAAACAGTATTTATAAAATAATATGATAGTGAATGCGATAAACAACACAATCTACAAACGGCAATATACACCAAGCCATAACATATATATTATATATTTAATAAATTACTATTATTTTAATCTCATTCTTTTATTACTTCCATTGTTTCTGGTAGTTTTATTATTTTTAAAAACGTTTTTTTTTTTGTATCTTCTTCTTGGTTATTTGCCCGCTTAGCGAATCTTCTGTTGCCAGCTGCGTTCGTTAGTTCCCTTATATTGTTAATGCCTATAATCCAGTTTTTTATATTATCTAATCGAGATATCATCAGTCTGCCGCGCTTTCCTACTCCTACGTTTCCTTATAATATTAGCTTTATTAGTTGGAGGTTTCGCAAACGCCGCAGCACTTCCACATTGTCCAGCTGGTCTTCAAAAGCCGTCGAATAAATGCATATTTCAAATGCTTCAATCTTCTTCGACGCGGCTGCAGCGAGCATCCATGTTTCAGCCCGCATATGTCACACCGTAGCTCATATACAACATCTCACCATGCACAATTTTAATTCCGTACTAATACCACAACTGCGCAATAGGACCTTGAGTTTCGGGAATGTGCCTTCCGTGCAACCTCAATCCTGCACCTAACTTCCATATCCGAGAGTTTGTCTTTTCAGAAATCCAACTTCCTAGGTATTTGAAGAATTATACTTTTACTATCCTCTATTCTTCAATTGTAATTTCTTCATATTTTTCCCCGATTTTTTTTTTTTTTATTGATATATTCGTATATTTAGTTTTACACTAAAGTTTGTTTTAATTCCGAAATTATTTGCTGCGCATCTGTTTATATCTTGAATTAATTTTGTCAATCCTTCTCGGGAACTAGCCGTAACTGCAACGTCAATGTAAAATTTTATAATTTATTTTTCTGCGCTGTTGTCGCGATGGCGTACTTGTTCCGAGTTTTCGAGTGTCAACGCGACGGTCGAGGGTTCGAAACATGGAAAGTTTTTCATATAGTGGCACCCCATTTCGTATAACATCATATCTGCGTCGCATATAATTTAGTGCCTTAAATGTTAGCTCATTTTGTATGTAAAAATAAATATACAACGGCTAGTCAGGACGTGCGACAAAGAATGATATGACGACGATGATAATGATTATAATCTGTTGAGTTTATGTATAAAAATGTTATATTTTCGATTGTAGATTGTGTCATTTACCACGTTCACTATCAGATTATTTCATAAAAATATGGATTTGTCGTTTTATCTTGATTATTTTATAAATTACGCATCTGAATTAAGTGTTGATGATGGGCACGTCATGTTGCTTGACACGTAAACTCGGGTTTATTAACAGATTGTTTTACATTTATTAATAAATGGGTTTTTTCTTTTTTTGTACTCGGTTGTGGTCTGATTAGTATTTATAACATTTTATATTTCTTATATATTTTTTATATTTATATATTTTTATATTTCAATTTTATGTTCACTCGATCATGGCTAAACAGATGAAAAGCTTACATGAATATATATGCTTAAATTTTATATTTTAATTTTAAAATGATACGTAATGCTTTACATACATACATATATATATATATATATATATACAAATTATCTACCATGTCAAAATACAAATGAAAGATAAAGTTAAAATGAAAAGAATTTTAAAAGAGGAAGGCAAAAGTTAGGCCCTACGGAATTCAAAACTGTAACGAACGCGTCACAACGCAATACTACGTTCATTCAACCTGAATCTAACATGGCGAACTTTCAAACTTTCTTCTTAAACTCACCTACCTTACTTATCAACCTAACCAAAGAAGTCCAGTCCAGTCGACCTATACCTATCGAAAATGTTTTTTTTTTTTTTTTTTTTATGTTTTATTTTTCCTTCCGACTCATGGTTATTGTCGAATAGCAATACAGATTGTTCTCGTTATTAACGCTAGATAAAATCCGAAATTAATAACCGGCAAGATGATTGTCTAATAATATTTTTATAAAAATTTATTAAAGTAATAACATAGTACTATGTTAAAGTTATGAACGTATTTTTAATCTCGCTTTTAAATTCGCGATATAGTATCGACATGTACATATTCTGTATATATATATATTCATTAATATGTACTTTTATTTATCCTATGAGAATATTTGTGTGAAATTTTTTCATTACTATCACAATTTTGATAAATTTATATTTCATCTCCGTACCCGATAAAATGATCCACTTCATGCGTCATCAATATTCGAATAACGTATACACACACAACATAAATACGCAAAATTCGCACACGCGTATATACACATATAATAATTGATAATCATTGAAATGAAATCAAATAAAGGAGACTCCATGTAAAGGTTTTAAACACACACACACACACACACACATATATATATATATATATATATATATAGATTTTGAAAGAGAGAGAGAGAGATATGTAGCAGTTATGTTAAGGCATTCTGTTCGCGTGTAAGAGTTCAAATCATGTCAGAACCGAGAATTTTAGTAAACAGGCCATAAGGCACTACTCGTCCAATTAGTGGGGAAACAAGTTCTAGTTTACTAGGAAAGTAAATTAGGTGGGGAAAACGTCTCCACCAACCAACTTTCAAGTTGGTGGAGCTCCACCTAAACACACACACACACATATATATACATATATAATATCACAAAAATGAAGTACAGAATGGCTGAAATCAAATATTTAACAATCAAGTTTAAAAAATAATAACATGTCTTCACACAACATATATATATATATATATATATATATATATATATATATATATATATATATATATATATATATCCGATTACGAACAAGATGATAAAAGTAATTGCAAAAATAAGAAAAGAGGAAAAATTTTAATTGAATGTATTAAGAATTGGAAATTAAAGTACAGAAAATATTAACATCTGACTAAAGTCGAGTACTTACGCTTTGATTCGATGTAGTGGTGTAACTATACAGCCAAAATCAACTAGAGGAAGAAAACTTACAAATTCGTCAACTGAATACAAGAAAATATGAAGAACATAATATGCACCAGAAATCGAAAAACAAAACGGAACCTCGTTAAACAAGAAAAGTGAACTCCATTGTACATATATATATGTTTGGCTGCTGGTCACTTTTAACCACTCATCATCATCATCACCACATAATCATGTTCGATTCTCTTGACTCAAGAAGAGATTGCATACACCTTTATTTTGTAAATATCTGGTGTCTATTATGATCACTTTTAGATTTTGACGCGTAGTGTTGTTGGCCGCTAGGTTTTTTTTTTTTACTTTCAGATAAACTGCAATCTTGCCAAAGCAGCTAATAAGCAACTGAGATGTGAGGAATAATAAAACGGATCATGACGCGTGTGGAACGATCGCCCACTGGCGACATTCCGTATACTGTCACTTGTGGGAGATCGAGGGGAGTTAGCCAATCGATTCGCTTGACTTCGTCACTATTATTTAGCAAATTAATAGCTAGAGTGCCGATCTACTACTTTGCAGGTAGCGAAATCTGTACGTTTGTCACCTTCAGATCTCTGTGAAGATGATCATTTCGAATGTACGAGGGCGCGTTAGCTAGGGATCTCAGTACCTTAGATTTTAATCGCTGAATAATTTTAATTCATGAACTGCAAGCAGTTCCCCATAATCGTAGTCCGTAAGTCCACACTGGTTTGTGAATGGTGTTATAGAGTACCAACTTAGAATTCACAGAAAACTCGAATTTCCTTCCTAAAAGCCAATACATCTTGTTGAACGTGAGTCTTACTTTGTTTTTATTCTTGTTCTCATTTTTTTTAGACCCTTGCCAACATTACTTCCTAAATACCTAAATTCATTTACTTCTTTCAATTTCGGCGTTTCTGTATTTATATTTACTTTTTTGTCGTCATTTCTCGTAAACTTTATCACTTCTGTTTTCTTAGCATTAATTTCCCATCATACTTTAAACCGATAGCTATTTATTTGGTTCACGATTTTTCCCATCTGTGTTTACATGTTATCATCTGCATATCTTATTTCATTTCTGCACGTAATATGTTGTATAGGGCAACAGTTTTGTTTTTTGAACAGCTGGTAACACTGTTACAATTCAAATCGCGCGCACTACGTTTAGTGTAGACACGGGAGATTCGTTTTTGCCCAGTTTCAATTATCACGACGACATCCTATAACGAGAAGGAATGCGCGTTTTGTGTAGAACGTTATTTTCGGCGTGAATCGATCACGACAGCGCAAATAGAGTTTCGAAAAGAATTCAAAGCTACCCGGTGTAAACATGTACCATCTTGCAATTCAATTTTGAGGTGAGTTGGGAACTTCCGAGAGACAACTTCCGCAACAAAATAAAAAACGCGTTGGACAAAAAAAGAACGTTTCGTACACAAACATCGATCGAGTTGGTACACTTCTGAAAAAATGAAAAAAATATATATTTTTTTAATCTTCCGTGCCGTGTACTGCTACAAAGGCTAAAAGCACGGAATCTATCATCCCCTGTTATTATAGGTGCGAAGATAATTTAGTGCGAACGAGGAACGTTATAAGAGTATTTTCATGTTTAGGTAAAAGTATTTCATTAAGTGTGTTAGGAAGCTGTAACGAAGAACGAATAACTATATAGAGAACAGTGCAGTAAGATTAGAGCTATAGTAATTTGAACATTACAGGTTGAGCAAGTAAAAGGTTCGGTACTTACTTACTTTCCGTGTCCGTTTACTTAATGCTTCCAATATGTAGCGACGTAGACTGATTTATCGTTTGCTGCAGTTAAATCATCTGCATCACAGTTCTGATCCATCATAGAGCATTGGAGCAGGCGATCAAAAGTTTGTGTTTCCTCGCACTTATCGTTTTCTTGTATGATCCATTCTTTGAGATTAACTTTACATCGCGTGGTTCGAGTTCTCAATCTGTTTAGTGATCGCAAGGCTTTCCGTGGTAAGTTAGGCCAGGTGGCAAAACTTCCCGTAACTTGGCTGAACTTCTAGCATCGTTTTACATTCTAGCTGTTTTTGAATGGAAGATCGGTTTTGGATAGGATCTAAGAATGAGTCGAACGAGTGTGATCACCTGTGCGAACACGGAACAACATCGTTTCATCCTGTCTTGTGCGATGAAAACGTTGAATAGGCCAGATACCACTTTGTTCAGATAAAGCGGAAAATCTTGCTTGTTCCTTGAATTTATGGAACATGCAGCGACGCCTATCGGAACATATTACTGAAAGTGAGACATGAAGGCGGCTTCGTTCGCAGCTCGATCTGGTTCTTCATTCTTCCATATCCCCGTATGTCTAGGAATCCAAAATACGTGAGTTTGCAGACTTTGTTTGTTGATTGACGAATTAATTTTCATAGTCGACGGATGCGTGAATCTGGAATTTTCTTTCAGCTTATTCATCGAATACAGTGAGTCTGCAAACAATGAAAATTTCCCGTTAATTTTTAGAAGATGCAATTAGTATAGTTTACAGAATTGGTTCACATGATAGTACAGTATAGACGAAAGTGTGTAATAGACTATATAATCATTAAACACGACAGCATATCCACAACGATAAGATCTTTTATATATATATATATATATATATATATATATATATATATATTTTAAAATATATTACATACACCTACACTGTACAGACATGTATATTTATAATATATAGACTTTTCGCATAAACACACACGCACAAACGCGCATATTGTTGTAGTATTAAATAAAATCAGAATGCTTGCATTGATATATTCTATCTGTGTATAATCATCGCAACGTAGTAATTTCATGTTCGCGTATTTTATGCTTATTAACCGTTTACTTAATAACTCAGCTCAAATAGAAATCATTCCGTGTAAAGTTTGCGGCGATAAAAGCAGTGGAGTACATTACGGTGTGATTACCTGCGAAGGTTGTAAAGGATTTTTCCGGCGCAGTCAAAGTTCAATCGTCAATTATCAATGTCCTCGTAATAAAAATTGCGTAGTAGATCGTGTCAATCGAAACCGATGTCAATTTTGCCGACTACAAAAATGTCTTCGTTTGGGCATGTCGAGAGACGGTAAGTATAAATTTTAATTATTCTCTAAAACTCTAAAAAGAAAATATAAAATGAAGACCTAACTCAAATTATCTCGTTATTAGGAAAAATATATAGTTATCAAGAAGAGGCTCCAATCGTATAGACGAAAACAATTATAAATGATATGTATATACATACACACGCTGACACATATCGGTGACTGATCTTCTTTTTGGACTCATAGTAACATCATTTGTTCCACTCACTTACTTCGTAATACATTCAGCGATATACAACATATAACGATTCTCGACCATGCGAAAACCATCGAAACGTCGTATTTAATAATTAATTAATGGATATCGATCGTTATGTTCTGAAACGATTACGTTATACCTCTTAAACGAATAAAATTAAGGGCTATTACGTTTTATGTCTCTTTTTAACGGGGAAAATACCTAATTTAAATATTATTCATATATGCATATCCTTGAACCTGGAATAAACATATTGCGCAAGATCTGCCGGAAAATATGAGAAATTGGCAGCTAGCCTGATGAGTGGACAAAATCATTATATGTTAGAATACACGAAAAGGATTCTATCGAGAAATGTGGAAACCGCCGCACAATGGCGTCGATTAGCAATGCCAGTAAAATATCACTATATGTAATAGAAGAGCGGTTCAAGTACTACCTCCCGCTCCAAATATCGGAAGAACAAGCGAGGTTTGTACCGGGCAGAGGTACCCGCGAACAGCTGTTAAATATAAAACGAATATAATTGAAAAGTGTAATGAAGATAATACCTAGATGGCGCTTCTTTGTTTTCTGGACTATTAGAAAGCTTTTTTTTTTTTATTATTATTTTTTTTATGTGCTTCCATTACCTCTTCCAAATTGTAATATAAAAGTTTAAAAATAAATATATAATAGTTATATCGTTAAATTACATTCACGAATGAACTTATATAGATAAATGCGCACACTACGAATAGTAAGAAAAGCATGTTTATAGGGAGAGGAATTGATAAGGATATGATTTGATTGTATAACGTGCTACGAGAAGAGGGACAATAGGAACATCCAAAAAATATGCGATTCGCGTCGTCAATAAGGTCGGCATCTGCAAGGTGTGACCCGTAGGGAGAGAGTACATTTGAAATAATAAAGAAGGGAGAGGATTTTTTTCCGAATCGTAATCGGCATATGGCGCGATTATGAATGGACGAATTTGGTTAACCGGTATCTGTATATAGTAAAACCAATGGAAGATTAGTGTGAAACAATTTTTATAACGCGAGATATTATAAGGGTTATTCCAGACCAATTTCCAGTGTTCCTTGTGGGCAGATTTAACAACGGAGAGAAGATCAATGTGTGGTGAATAGAGCGATGAACAGACCGAGAAGGGAAGGAGAGTGGACATAGTAGTCAGTGAGAAAATTTACGCCGATTCTAGATTGGCCGAGAATCTATACAAAACTTAATGGAGACATTGAAGATATAATACCGAAAATTCGCAATCATGTCGTTCTTCGACAACGGTGGACCAAAATGTGATAAATTTTGCTAAAAATCCGCAAAAATTATACTTAAATAATAAAGGCTATATTAATCTAGAGAATGAAATGTCGGAAGAGTTTTTCAGTAAAAAAAGGGCGTACGATAAGACTGCTGTATATCACCAATTAATTCTCTTAAACATCTACGTAGAATGGATTATAAGCGAAACAGTGGATGGCTTGCAAATATTGGACGAAGGAAAATTAATAATATCAGATTTGCAGATGATACGGTATTACTCGCTGGAACTAGTATCAAGAACGGAGGCAGTAGACTACGAAGCGGGTTTAACACTGAACAACCAGAAATGTTCAATGCTAATCATTTAAAGAGAACGGAAAACGACAGCTCTCGGCTAGATAAACTAATCTATTTGGGGACGTGCATATCCAAAAATGGAGGACAGAAGAACAAATAAGAAGACGGTTGGCACTGGCAAACGTCGGGATCGGGAAATTCAATTGCATATGAAAAGAGCGTAAGATCATTAAAATAACAAATCGAAGCATTCGAAATGAAGGCATATCGACAAATTCTAAGGATACCATGGACGGCTCGCAAAATAAAGGACCAAGCAGCGATTGTTACCAACTAAAGAAAGGTATGCCAGGATTTTTCGAACATACATTACGTGCAAACGGGCTAGAGAAAATGATCCTGCCTAGAAAGATCAATGGAAAAAGGAAGAAAGGTACAATGACTCGTTATATCGATCAAATAGCGAAAATAGGTAAATTGAATTTACGAAAAAATTTGAATCTGGCGCCGGATTGACACAATTAGCGACGTTTGGTAGCTTGCATTATATAATGTAACAGCATCCGAATGCGGGATAACGAAAGAAGTATAATATATGCTAAGAGCAATTTAAACATAATTTAATCCGTACTGACTCCTTCAACGTTCTCTTAAAACTCCCTAAATTCCCATAACAAAGATCAAACTAAAATTCACAATATGACGATAGGTTCACGACTTACAACCTTATGACTAATAAGTGAGTCCCTATCTAGTGTGGCATACACGAAAATGAAATTTCAAACGTTCTCGTCCGATCAGATTTTCAACGATGTATAACTTAGCTTTGACACACACACACACGCATATATATATATATATATAAAATATGTCTTATTTCACTACGATTATTACAACCGATATAAAAAGAATTTGAACAGTGTGGAATGTAGTGGTTTAAAAAAAAAAAAAAAAAACAGTAGTAGTTAAAACAGCTAACTAAAAATATCAAAAAGTTGTTTACCTATTAAGCCATTATCAAGTGAACGTAAAAAAATAATTTGAAAAATGCGGAACGTAGTGATTTTTTATTAAATTAAACAACAGAAAACAAATTAAAATTAGTATATTTTTTTAATGAAAAACTTTGAGTGATTTTACCTTCTTTTTCGTTGTATATTGTAAAAAATAATATACTATATATAAAAAGGAAAAAAATACGAAAATAGATACTTAATTTCGATGTACCATATCACAAAAAAACAGTAATGTGAAAAAACAGATTTGATTATATAAACGGAACACATTCGCTATGTAATTATTTATATTATCAAATCTGTTTTTTCAATATTGTGTATCTAAATTAAGTATTTTTTTCGCAAGTCATTTTTTCACTTTCATACAAAATTGTATATTTTTTATATTCTATTTTTTTATATCCACTCGATGATGGCATAATAGGTGAAAAACTTTTTAGTATTTATATATATATATATAAAAATTAATTTAATGATTTTAACTACTTTATTTATTTATTTTTTAAAAATCATTACATTCCGCACTGTTCAAATAATATATATATATATATATATAAGTGTCTGTGTATTACGCACGAAATATATGCGTTTAATTAATATCGCAGCCGTTAAATTTGGCCGAATGTCGAAAAAACAACGAGAAAAAGTCGAAGATGAAGTCAGATACCATAAAGCTCAGATGCGCGCTCAAACAGAGACATCTGTACCGGATAGTTCCGTATTCGATTCTCAAACACCGTCGTCTTCGGATCAACTGCTCTCGTACAATACAACAGGGTAATAACAGAGCATTTGTAATTTTTAAATTCGGTTATCACGAATTAAATTGTCGAGTTATAATAATAATAATTATTATTATTATTTTTTACAAAATTTTATAGGTCTGTTCCTCCGATTGCAATTATTCTTAATCTCTCCGATCATTGATGAAATTTTAATGCTAACGAAATATTTTATTTTCTAGTTGACGTGAAATGTCTCAATTTAAAAATATTTATTATTTACCGTTTACCCCTCCACCACGCGTTCTATATTCTTTCGTGTATATTCGAATTTAAAATGTCAGAATAACTTTATAATTACGATCAATGTAGAAAATTTCGCGGCAAAAGAACGAAAAACATAAAAAAAAAAAAATAATATAAATATTCGAGTTTTTGGTTTTAATCATATAATCATGTTGAAAATTAAAATATTAACAAACGGTAAAACCAGCGCTATCTTTTAACGAATCGCGATATTCGATAAATCGGAATCTGACCACAGATGGCGCTATAATTTAGAATTTTCATAATAAATAAAGACAACGCAATCGCTGTTCACTCGTGTTATAGAAAAGATCACCGGAGAATAGAGAATTAGAACGAATGAAGAAAGTAATTCAGACGAGATTAGATTAATTAGGGAGACAAATAACGTAGAAATTATAGTCTTCGTAGACTATTCCGATATTAGGTTTTTCTGTTACATGACGTGGAATGATGTGGACTAAAGCTGGTGATTATATCGTCGTATTCTGAAAATTCCCCGGACGCAGAAACGTACCAACCAATATGTTTATTGAAGATGAACAAAGAACTGGAAATCCTGAACACAGTAAGAAGAAGAAGAAGAATAGGACATTTATTTACGTGTACGGCGCCTGTCCCGCTAATCATAAATATGTGTATAGATTTTAGAAAAAAAAATACAGAAATGAAGTTGGCAGGTGATAAATATTGTAACACGTGATTAATGAACCCCTTACGATAATGAAATATGTGCTCGTCTTTCTAACTATCGTCTTTATTCGTTCGTTATTATCACCGTACTCTACCTCAAAAGTTAGTTTCTAGTCGAAATGTACACTTTATTAAACAGGGTACGCGGTATTTTATTTATTTATTTATTTACATAATGCTTACAGTTTTCTATCGGAAGAATCGAATAAATGGGAAATAAATATTAACCAAACAAAGGTAATGCAGATATAGCACGCCGAATGAAAAAATAAACATATACATAGTCGATCGAACCCGATTACAGAGTTACCTAGGTAGTGTGATAACGGAGGATGATAGATATATAACATTAAAAGACGAATAGGATAAGCTAAATGTGAAATTAATAATAAAAACATTAGTATAGATGTCCGGAAAATAATTTGGAAAAAAATCTACGTTCGGAGCGCATTCAATTACGGTTGTGAAAATTGACGTTTAACAACGCGGGAAATAAATAAATCAAATTCAACGGATATGTGGATGTGGCGCGGAATAACGTAAAGTGTTAGGACATGTAATAAGATGTAACAACTTTATAAAAAAATATAATAGAGAGTAAAGTTACAGGCCAAAGGCCAAGTGGAACAATAAAATAATAATTTACACACACACACATTTATATTTATTTCTTTATATGTATTTTTTATATTTATTTATTTATATTTATTTATTTTCTTATATTTATTTTTTTGGTTTCGAATTAGGCCATCTAAGGACCACGTGGAATAATTTATGCGCGATTCTTTTTCTCTCCAGCCAATACTTCTTCATTTTCTACCGATGTTCCTTTTTTCTTTTATCCGTCCATATTGCGTCGTTTTTTTTTTTTTCTGTTTCCCTTTGAAACCTTCGAACTCTTCAATTTCCTTTATAAATGTCTACTTTGGATTTCTTCTTCTTCTACTTTCATTTCGTCCAAGTCTCCTTTTTTATACAAATCAGAGCTGATTCTTGTATTCTGAATATTTTTTCGGATAATCTTCGGAGTCCATCTTTTTTTAACATGACCGTAAAATCCGACGACCCCTTCTTTTACGTATATGTTATTTTTTCGACTACTTCATACACTTCTTTATTAGTTCTTAATAATATCCACGTATCACATATCTCGGTCCGAGGATTTTCCTGATTATCTTTCTTTCTTTTCGATCGTATTAAATACTGTTTACCGAAGTCGATTGTAAGACATTCTGACGCGTAAAGATATTTATTAATTTTTTATATTTATTTATTACGGTATTTTCTTCGATAACGTCGAAAATATTACCTATTTCAGTTTTATTAATATTCGCGATAGATCGCGTTAGTTAATTGTTCGATGGTTTTATTTATTAAGTTAAAATATCAAATAAGTCGTAACAACGCATGCAGGAATTCAGAGCGACGCCAATTTAACTGGATCCGTTACAACGGATTGTAATTTCAATTATTAAATAAAATAACAAATAAAATAGTACCTTCGCAATATTAAATAGATACGGAATGACGAAAGCAAAATAGTCAGAAAGAAGAACACGTAGTAGTCAAATGCGATTTATTTGATACTTTTGACAATGATAAGCTGTATACTTAGATAAAACCAAATACAAATTACTAATACTACTACTAATAAATAAATAAACGAATAAACAAGTAAATACAAACTTTTCAAATTCCACTTTATTACGATAAAAACACAGAAAATAAAAAAATAAATATATATAAAATTTTAAAAAGTAGATTTTCTATTTATGTGTGATAAAAATAATGCAGTGATTATAATGAAAATATTCACAAATCACAGACATACACTACAATAACTACAAGTAAATTCATTTTTAGCTAAGTACCGTCGTAATAACGTTAGTAAATTAATGGTATAAAACAACTTGAACTTGAATTAAAATTTAATTTTTATAATAGATACATCGAAATATATTACGTAGGAAAAATTAAAACAAAAAACCTACACAAACGAATGAAACGCTACAATTAACTTTAAATTAGTCCTAATAATAACGTAAATCGCGTAATTGATTTTTAAATGTAATTATAAAATCTGGCTTCAGTCTGCGATATTTATATTTAGTGTAACGCTCGCGTAGATGCGACATAATACGCTTTTAATTAGCTCATTATCGCGATCTTCGCACTTTTTATCAAATTTTTGCGATATTTTGCTAATATATGCGGTAATATATGGAAGTTTTAATTGATTATGTATGTGTGATATTTTGTCGTATCGTATAGCATTCAGAGAAATTCTGCAGCAACGATTTTGCATTATCTGTATTTTTTTTTTAAGTACTATCAGATACATATTGACCACACATATGTCAATCTTGGTCGGATTACGGTAGTATAGATTAGTTTTTTATTTAATTTACTAAGACCGAACTTTTTATTAAATATGGTGTACAGAATGTGAATACATTCATGAGCTCTATCAACAGCACACTTAACGTGGTTATCAAACGTTAAACGAGACTATCCATTATCACTCCTAAATACTTAACCTCTTTCACAAACGGAATTTGTTCGGATTTTACCACAATATCGATATATATATATATAAGGTAGCTGGGAAAAATTGGTTGAAGAAAGCACAGGACAGAAGTGGGTGGAAGACGTTGGAAAAAGCCTTCATCCAAGAGTGGATAGACAAAGGCTTATCGTGATCGTAATATATATATATATATATAAATACATATATATTACTATGTAACATAAATACATCTGATAACTATGAAATTGGCACGTGATCTTTGTAAAAAAAAAAAAAGTAATATTGTCATTATTATTATAGTCATCAGTTCTAAGACTGTTTTGCTAATTTCGTGCACAGTTGACGATTTTCTATCTTTCTCTTCATATCCGTATATATCCAGTACTTCCAGTATCTATCACTAACTGTTGTATATATCGTTTTCGCGGTCTTCCTAAACAATTACGCTTTAGAATGTGCCCAATCCTATTTATCATCCTTCGTTTAATGATTTATTTGCATAAGGAATTATTTTAACTTTGTCGGTCAAAACTCATTTTCAGCATTTTCGCCTAACGTGGCATTTCAAATACTTCTAAAGTTTTTATGTATTCCGCCTTGCCAATCGTCTACATTCGATCACATCCGTACAACTCTGTATATCTTTAGGATGTATGAGGTTAGAAACTTGTTTCAGATGTTTCTATTTATACCGTTGTTTTTTGACTTCTTCGAACATAAAATACTTATTTCGTTCGATTAATCCTTCGTCTGACGTCCCTCAGACATCTACCATCGCGGGTGATTTATTCGATTCACTTATTTATCGCATTTTTTGTTTGTTTTGCTATTAATGTCTACACTTACTCTCTTTAATTGTTACTCTTTACATGCGTCATGATTTTCGTTTGATTTTCATTACGTACTTCTAAAATTTTCGTTTTAAAATACTCGTTTTATTCTTAACAATGACGCGATTGTCGCAAATCTTTACATACACACATAATGTACACAATATATATATATATATATCGTTCTTTGGCAATTTTTCGTTTTCTTTTGTCTTTTCTAATTACACAGATTCGGTTACGACGAAGAACTCAGGTCGTACTGTAGTGGCGGCGGTACGTTCGGTTATGGTAAACAAATGAGTACGTCTAACAGTTCGATGGCTTACGAAACCGGAGCCAATTACGCAGATAGTACGACCACCTTCGATACTAGATCATCGGCCGGTACCAGCGAATTGATGCCAATTTCTGATAGTCCAATCATGTCTAGTAATACCAACGGCGGAGGTACAACCGCCGGTAAGTTTATAAATTAAAAGACATTATAGTGAAAACGGTTAAAAGGTAAATAAAAACACGTAAATCGAAAATAAGAATTACCATTTAATAATAATAATAATAATAACTATTATTATTATTATTATTATACATCGCGTATCATTTGCAACTCGTTATTAATGAAAAAGTTAAGAACATCCTCTAATTGTTGCAAACTGTCGAAAATTAATTTTTGCCGATAAAATTAGATAAATACTTGTCCGGAGAATTATTCTAAATGAGAATTGAACTCAGGTCGTAAAACAGAACGCGAATATATATATATTAATATATATATATATACATTTTTTTTCAAATTGCTTGCAATTTGTCCTATAGAACAATAAGCAGCACTCATGACAATAAGTTATCAAATGAACGCTGTACATTTACAGCTATTAATAGCTTCTGCGGGTATTAATTTGTAAATTCAGGATCTGTAGTGCAGTTCAGTTTGACAGATCCTCTTCAAACGTCTGAACCGCACACCATTATTTATTAGACAGTTAGTGGATTAGCGTGTTGGTCAAGTCGTTGCTTATAATTCTGGCTAAGTGATCTGATGGTTTTCTTTACCATAGGAATTTGTAAGTCTCTATTCGTCATTTCTGACAAACCAAGGTGCACACACTATACTCCGTAACATCTTCGCCTGGAATCGTTCGATGATCTTAAGGTTAGAATTACTGGTTGTTCCGTAGATCTGGATGCCGTAAGTCCAGATAGGTTTTAAGACTACATTATATAACAGTCTTTTATTTTCTACTGATAATGTAGAACGTTTATTCATCAGTCAATTTATTTCTCGACATTTAATATCAAGCTGTTTTCTTTTAGCAGTAATGCGAAAATATAGACGACGTCTTGTATATATATATATATATATATATGATTACAAAAAACAGTTAAAATCACTAAACTTTATTTATTAAGCAAAGGTTTTCGGCAACTACGCCATTATCAAGCTATATATAAATAAAATTAAATATATAAAAACATATAATTCATTTATTATGTAAAAATTGTGAACTTAGATTTAAATTAATATTTTATGTTTTTATATATTTAATTTTATTTATATATAGCTTGATAATGGCGTAGTTGCCGAAAAGCTTTGCTTAATAAATAAAGTTTGGTGATTTTAACTGTTTTTTGTAATCAAGTATAAAAAATCACTACATTCCACAATCTAAACTTATATATATATATATATATATATATATATATATATATATATATATATATATATATGAAGAGGGGAGTAAGACAGGGTGGTGATACCACATATCGCCAAAACTGTTCATCGCTGCCTTGAACGGTGTCTTCAGAACATTGAACTGGAGCCGAATTGGTATCAGAATAAATGGAAAAAGGTAGAATCACTTATAGTCCTAATAGGTAATAGTGCTGAGGAAATACAATTAATGATAAACGAACTTGAGGCACGTTCTGCGAAAATAGGACTTAAAATAAATGTACGAAATCCAAAATAATGATGCAGTACCTGTAAACGGTGAAAACACTGAACGCGTAAGTCGATACGTATATACCTGGGAGACAGGAAATTACTACGGATAAGAATGATATAACGCAGCTGGAAACTAAAAGAAGAATAGCGCTCGGCTGGAAGGCGTTTGGGAAATTAGGAAATCCTTTGAGAAGTCGGGAAATATGGAATATCTTTAAAAGTAAGCTGTATAATTAATGTGTGTTGCGAGTATTGACAAATGGAGCTGAAACATACAACCTTACTAAAGAGGTAGCTAGAAGAATTAGGGAAAATCCAAACGGCTTACGAGGGTATTATTCTTAGAATGATGCTCAAAGATCGCAAGACGATTACATAGATAATTTATAGACGAAGTGGTAAGGATCGCCGGGCTAAAATGGAAATGGACCGGACATGTGGCAAGACAAGGAGATGAATGATGGACTAAGCGGATGTTACAGTGGTGGCTAAAGCCGGCGTCCTGACGAGATGATGTTATTAAATAGGTAGGAATCAATTGGATCAGAGCCGCGCGAGACTTCAGTTCGTTTTAAACGTAAATAAACACGAAAAAACGTCGAAAAAAATACATGGTATTAATAATTATATAGAGCCGATGCATAGACGACATAAGTTCAATTTCGGCGAAATACATTTTTAAAAAATACCTAATTTTCGAAATAACTTACTAAATCTATAAAGTCTTAAACATATATTCATACGATTCGGATTACACACACACACACATATATATATATAAATAGCGAATTTTTTGTGGGATTTCAATTCACGAAAAACGGATTTTTTCCGTTTAATTGAACGTGTTTTGTTTTATTTCTTTTTTAAATAAAAAAAAATAATAGTAGCTAAAAAGAAAAAACATTTCTAATTTACAAAAAGTATCCGGATGATCGTTTAAATGAATTTTAACAAAAAGTAAAAATATAAAATTAAATGAAATAAAATGTAAATTTTACACCATTCAGCAAACTATTTTATCTTGAAATTTACTTTTCGTTTATAATAATAACTTAAAACTATTCAAATAGTATCCTCTATCGTCAATCGATAACATTATTATTATTATTATTATTATTGTGATTTTATGATTAATGTTAGAAACAAGTAATTAACGAGAACGTCTTATAAATGAAATTAATGAAATGTCGAAAATGGTTATTTTTCGTAGATTTAGCTCAAATTTCAGAACTATTAAGCAAGACAATAGTCGACGCTCATATTAGAACCTGTACTTACACGATGGAACAGATACGCAAAATGTTCCGAAAACCTCCGGATTATTCGAAATTATTACACTTCAGACATATGGTAGGTATAACCGGCGAACGTTATTATTATTACTACTACTACTACTACTATTATTATTATTATTATTATTATTATTATTATTATAAATATTTGCCAATTGTAGGCTATTGGTAAACTTTAATTCACGTTTTGAAAAAAACTCTGTGCCTCGAGACGCAGGGAAGAAGTAAAACTGAAAAACGTTTTTCCAAAATAAACTCGCGAGATTTCGTAACAAATTTCAAAAAGAACAGGAACTCACCATATACAACACGCCAATAGAAGTTTCACTACAAAAAAGAAAATATATACGAATTACCTTCGGCTTAGAAAATATCATCATCATCATCATCAAACGTCATACTACTCATCATTTAATCGATTTTTCAATTTCTTTTATGGTCCTGCAGTTTATCGAGAATATATGATACAGAAATAGTCTACTAGTTTCACCGGTTACTGCATCATCAGGGGACTGATTGAAAAACAATAAAAAATTACAATAACAACAAGTAATAAACTCAATCTTTGATAAACGGAAAAGCCGATCTAGATTCCGGAATATGTTCGTTAAACACCACCTGTAAGGAGAAATTTGAAAGTGTACCTATATTTCTAGAATTTCGAGGGAATCAATGAGCCGATTATTCGTGGAAACGTGTAAGATTCGAAATTTGTGTTTGATTACTTGTTGTTAGTTTTCATAGTTTTTTATACGGTTCTAACACGATGCTGTAACCGGTGATACTAGTAGATTGTTATATATGTATAATTATTCTCTTAAATTTTACCACATCAGTGTTCAGCGCTAAAATTTTAGCTTTAGCTTCGATGATATCCTGCATAGTGAATTTTCTTTGGTTCATGATACATATTAGTATGTGCTACAATGTCTGTCGTTCTCACACTGGGGCACTTCTGTTCTTTCGCGAGGCCCCATTTCGTCATTTCTACAGCCGTACGAGCACAGTTTGCTGTAATTTTATATCGTTAATTATATGTTTAAAAAATTTGTTATAACAGTGTATGTATACTTGATGTAGTTACCTTCAGTTATGGAGAAGCTAACTAAACAAATAAATAAACAAAATTATATATATATATATATATACACACACACACACAACATGTTGACAAAGGAACTATATTTAGTAATATAATAACGATACAATGATGCAATGTTTAGATTGGTGTCTCATTTTTTTCGTTTTCTAAGAAATTATTTGAGTCCAAAGTTAATCGTGTAACGTTCTTAACTAAAAATAACTTATAGGATCCATCGGCGATTTACACGAAATTCTTAGAAACCTTTATTAGCAATTATTAATTTTTTTAAATTTCTCGTAGAATGATAAAATCGCGTCAATACGTTATAACGTAATGTTCTCGTTTTATCAATCGTATTTCGATATAAAAGTAACGATTACGTAATTATTTCGAAAACGTTAACCAATACATCAAAAAGTAACGCATTACAAAAACAACAACAAAAAACGCCTAAATATATATTAATAATAATAATAATAATCTCTCTCTCTCTCTCTCTCTCTCTCTCTCTCTCTATATATATATATATATATATATATATATATATATATATATATATATATATATATATATATATATATATATATATATATATATATATATATATAATATATATATAATATATATATATAAAAAAAACGTACATCTATTACACAATTAATATATGACGCCAATTACTTATTCTACATTAGCTTACTGCATATAAAAATCCAGAGGAGTTGCGTTCAAGTAAAATAACAAAATAATAATAATAATAATAAATACATGAAAAACTAAAAAAATAAACAATAATAATACAAATTAATTGTGTAATAAACAATCGACTTTTTTTTTTTTTTTTTTAAATCAAGGACACAGTTATTTACTATTATACTATTTCTCTCCCGACAAGCTAAAATTGTTGGAGGTAAAAAAACTTCGCGTTAATGAGGAT
Organism: Coronaproctus castanopsis; assembly: GCA_032883995.1. NCBI lineage: Eukaryota > Metazoa > Arthropoda > Insecta > Hemiptera > Monophlebidae > Coronaproctus > Coronaproctus castanopsis. Next base: position 32,552,976 of record CM065054.1, on the reverse strand, counting down.
CGTGAACTTAGTCTAGTAACAAGTAGGAGGATTCACCATGAAGTGTGTCCCCCGCATAGGTAACTTACTCATTGAAGCCTTTTGTTGGATAGCCATTTGTTACAAGTTACAAATTATTAAAAGTAAATAAAAAAAAAAAAACAATTTTTACACAGTTATTTAACTTCGAAAGAAAATAGGCGTACATTAGAAAGAAGAATTTTTAATCCCTTTCGGTTTTCACCCTGAGACGACGAGCTGGTTAAATTACGTTTACTGTACTAAGTGTAACTGCGTTCTCGTGTCGCATCGGAAATAATTTATGATTGGGCTTTTTCATCTTTTGATATTAACAATCTTTCGACATATTCAGGATTTTTATGCAACTGTAGTTAAATAACGTTGTAGTTTATTAGGAACCGGAGGCACATTTGGAAAGTTTTTCATTATAAACAACCCCAATTGGTATAGGGGCAGTTTTTATCACCTAACCGTGAAAATCCCAGTTCGATTTTTCGTTTTAAAATTCGAACTTTTTTTGGACGGTGTTCGTTCGGTACTATCGTCACTATCGGATTTATTATTTTCACTTTATTTTCTAATTCAAAATTTATCAATTTAAATGTCTGTTTAAATTTAAAAAAAAAATCAATAACAACTTCAAATTCTATATAATAGTGCAGAAAAACTAGAGCCAATTCGAAACAACGCGATGCGACTCATCACAGGAGCTGTGAGAACTAGTCGCACAGGCAGTCTTCTAGCTGATCTACTCCGACTTGTCATTGAAATATTTTTTTAAAATCTGGCATCTTCCTAAAAATCCTGTCTATGAAAAAGCGATAAATTCTCCAGATTACATCGCATTTTACAAGTCGAGAAAACGTCCGCCGAGACCGTTAGGTGTACATCGTAAGTTACTCTGTAGTATTACATCGAAGTACAGAGTCTCACATATGAAAATCCATCGCATATGAAACTAACATTGAAACAGATCTCAACAGATACAAAAGCATAAAGCTCTAGCGTAGCAATCCGAACGGGATCAGCGTTTCAACGGTAGAAAGTTGCTTGCTATAGAACCGATTATTTCTGAATGGCACACATTCTACCGCCACAACCGTCGGGAAGAGGTAACTCATTAAAATTCACCATATCCATAATTAGGTTCTTCTCTATCGATAGCATAGCTAAAGCTGATAATCTTTCTGTCGACATTGTATTTCTTAAAAAAGGGTTTAATCCGTTTTAAAGTGGAAAAACATCGCTCCGCTTCCACAGAGGTCATTGAAATTGTCAAAATAATATTAAGACATTCACTGAATGTTTTGTGTAAACCGTTCATTACAATAAATTCACATAAGCTAACGGATCCGGACAGAAATCTAAATTGTTCAGCGTTATATATAGCACACAGTTCATTCTTGAGTTGTGCTTCATCTAAAAATGGATACGATTTGCACGTTGATTTCAAAATTTCATGTGGAAATTGGGTAGCATACTGTTGAAACATTTCTGGTAAAAATAAAGACGAGGCTACTAAATGTCCAGTGAAAGTAAACCTGTCCTTTATTTATGACAGACTTCCTTTGCTTCTCTTTTATATCCAGCATAGTCAATTTTGCTTATTTACAGATGAATCGGTTTGTGAAACATCAAAGTCTGTATCAATACTATCCCTAATTTTATTTATATTTGCCTCAAATAATGTAATTGCTTTTCTTGATAAGTCAACATTAACATCCCTACTTTGCAACTGATAAAATTTCAACATAAGGCACGATTTTACCGAAAAGTGATAACCAAAATGTAAAACTGTAACAAGGATTTTCAAATGGCCATTGACCTGATCAATTGTATTTTCATTTTTAATATTATCTGATTTTAGAATTGTCTTCATACATTGTATAATATCTTTTCTCCTATTAAAAAGTGTATTAACATTTCAAGAAGCGAAATTCCATCTTGTTGTATTAGCATGCGGTAGACGTTTTTTAACTACTTCGTCGAGTACTGCAGTTCTTTGCGGACTGCTGAAAAAAAAAGGTACATATCGCTTGCAAACTTGAAAAAAAAACAAACTCATTTCTATTTATTGATGTAGCCTTCGTAAGAACTAAATTCATTTGATAGGCATTGTAATGCACAAACTCAGCACATGAATATGTTTCTTTAATTATGGCTTGTACACCATGACTTCGGCCAGCCATGACAGATGCTCCATCATAAGTTTGAGCGATTAATTTTTTAAGATTTTTGGTAAGTTTATGTTTTTCTAATTCATTTAATAGACAAGAAGCTAAAGTTTGTGCATCGTGGTTTTCAGGAGAAATGAAACTCCAAAATCTTTCCACTGGTTTTCCATTTTTCATGTACCGGTAAACAATAACCATCTGTAGTTGATTTGAAACATCGGTGGTTTCATCTGCGAGTATAGACAAAAATTCAGAATCTGTAATCTGTTTGGTTATTTGATCTTGACAAACATCCAACATTATTTGTAATAATTAATTTTGTATGGTTTTAGATGTACCTTTAAAAACAGTGGCATTTTCAAGATGTTTTTTTAATGCCCTATCTAACTCGGAAGTAAAATTAATCAAACCTCTAACTATTCCAGCATTACAAGATGAATCGTTTTCATCATGACCTCTCAGAGCTAATTCAAAAACACCGCAAAACCGAATGCAATTTATTAGTATGTTTAATACATAACGATTATGTCGTAAATTTTTCATAATGTTCAAACAATTTCTGACGAAAAGCAGTATCCAATTTTTCAGCTATGTTGACATTACCGAAAAGAGACAATTTTAGAACATTATTTATGTGAATCTTAGATTTCTCGTGAGTTTTAATATGAATTGTTAAATGATCAACATCTTTATAGCCTAACTTAGTCCATACATCATCACCGCCAAAGAGTAAACATGGATAACAAAATAGTAAATTTTGAATGTCGCATCCGCATAACCATTCACAATTATTATAAATTTCTTTTTTAAATAACCGTTTAAATTTTCTCTTACCGCCAGCAACTGTTTGAATTATATTTAAGTCAGGAACTGGCCGTCCTAGTTTTATGATTTCTTTCTTCTCTGAATATGATAGTCTATTAAAAGGATTTGCAAAAATATTTTCGACACTGTTCATTATATAGGAAGATTATATATAAAGACACGGCGCAAGTTAAAACGTGATAAAATAATAAAACAAAGACCAACCAAAACTACCGATATCAAAACACGTGATCTTAAGAGTAAAATAATCACCATCATTTGAAAGATAAAAACGTGTTAATTTACTGGCGTACAATGTCCGGGACAGCCAAGTTGTGTTCTTCTGTATGCGTAGACTGCGTGAGAGCCGATATAAGTATTTACTAGGAATATAGGCGAACACATAGTCGCATTAAACGTAACACACGCAGCGAATCTAGCTTTCATGGCCACCAAATTGTACAGCCTAGTAGATGAGGTTTTCGGTTTGTCACACCGGAATCGCTAATATAAGCTTATGGAAGACCGTAATCTAACATTTCTGGAACAGTTTCACCATTCAAAACTGTCGATGTGAAAAGTTCTCGAAGTGTAAACCGCGTCATCTACTAACAACGATTTTTATTTGATTTTTATCACTACAAAGATACACGTTCTCCGTTAAACCCTGTTTGTATCGTTATTTAGTTCTACCGTCGGTGCATTTCGTCGATCGGATTTCGAATACTTCTCACATTATTTCCATTTTCAACTGACAACATTCTTTTTTAACCATGACGAAAAATTTATTTATATAAATAATTTTTGTAAATCAAAAAATTGTTTTCAATTCATATTTTATTAATTTGTTTTATATTATTCGATCAATTTGGAATCGGTTTGCACAAACCTGCAACAGTGGGAGAAACCGCCCCTGATATTAATAATCTATTTTTACTTTCTTAAAAATAACTAAATGTATAATGTACTATAAAATTTGTAATCTATACCCGCAAATGCAGTCGAGCGTCTTTAAATAAATATAATTAATAATAATAATAAATTCTCATAAAAATACAATACGCTCACTTTCGAAGTCTAAGTAATAAAGTAGGAAAGATTTAGAAAATAGACGTTTTTGTTCATACAAGTATAATCATTTTGATACGAACAATACCAACGATAGAACAACATTGTTAAACTAGAAATAGTTCCAGTATTGTTTCTACGTGTGCACCACAAATACAAAAAAATGACAGATTGCAATCAGGGTTGCCGCCGGATGTCCGGTTATCTTCATATAATTTCGCAACATAGTTAAATGAGGTTCCACGACGCACAAGTGTGTCGCGACAGGCGTGTTGGCAAACACTGGTTTAGATAATTGTTATTCGAATAAATTAACCCTTTATTATTATTATTATTATTATTTTACAATAATTAGGCTTAGTTATAGAAACCGAAATTACGCATAAAATTTTATTACGTAATCTTCCGTTGAAATAACTTTTGACGTTTCAACGTAATTATATCTGATAATTGTTTTTTTAACGTATCGTACTTTCGTAGCAATTACTACGCGTGTAGGAGGTCGCCTCTGCTTTTACCTTGCAATCGATATCGTATCTCGCCGTTCTGGCGTATAATTCAGGAAAAAACTTCAGCTATAGCCTCACTCTAACGATAAAAACTATACCTAGCCGCATATTTGGCTTAGTACATATTTTGTATCCTATACACGTGTTCCCCGGTAAATCAACGATGACGTATAACATGTATAACGTTTATCTGTAATTTTATTCGCAATAGTTATAATTTGTCGAATACATCGAACAGGTAGTAGAGTAAATATTATTTATTAATTGTTATTTATTTAAATTTTACAATACACCGATACAACAGCTTTCGCCAATTACTGCCCAGCGCAGTATAAGAAAAAAAAAAACAACCAATAAATATACACCGGACACATACAAATTATTAATATACTTATTTACTTGATCACACACTCGTATATACATACACATACAAAACCTAAATATGCACGCATACATGTAAATTCTATCAAGTACACATACACGCAAATAATAAAACATAACTCGGATACACTCTGATATATACACACACGCGTAGTAATATTATTACTTAGATGAGACAGAATTTTGACAATTTGTAAGAATTCTCCCGAATAATTGTGAAATCTAATTCGGTATATTTTCCTCTGGGTTGTTGCATAGTATGAATAATGAATATAAAAGAGAACACGCGTATTAGTTTTTGCAAACTGTACCGTACAAGTGGGACGAACGTCGAAAACAGTAACATTGATACGAATTTTTTCTAATAGAGTGGGACAATTTATCTTATACAATGGAGCAAAGTGCGCGAGAAACGAAGCGCCATTTATTTTATATACGGCCCTTGTAAACACTACGCATATCTAACTGATGAAGAAGTTGTTCCTAGTGAAAATACTAACGACCCGATCTAATCTAATAAAACTGCAAGAACATTAGAAACATCTTTTGTACATTTACAATTCTATTTATTTACGAAATAAAAGAAGAGTTTAATATAAGATTATTTTATCGACGACAGTTTAAAAATGATTTTCGTTCAAATATTGTAATCTACTTTTACAGAAAAACCCGTTCGAAAACATTCATTCTCTCGTCTAGGATATTACTTCAATATAATAATAATAATAATTATCGAATTATTATTATTTTGTTTAAATATATATATATATATATATATATATATATATATATATATATATATATATATATATATATATATACGGAGTGAACAGTTTTTTTAAGAGATACGATTGTAATTACGGCGATTGTTCAGCGGTATTAAATCGAGAAGGCCTTCGATAAGCCTGACACGTTGACTTATTGTACAAAATTAAAACTTAAATTACCTCACGAGTACTACCAGCTAATGAAATCGTACTTTACAGAAAGATATTTCCATGTTATACTCGCGAATTCATTCGATACAATCAAGAATGACGCGAGACAACTTCAATCAACACTATACCAGTTCCAATTGACGAAAATATAATCACAGCTATATTTGCCAACGACGCCTCTATTATCTCAACCTATCGTGATAGCAATTTAGTATAGCTGAGCAACTTCAAAACCATCTACTACACGTAGAAAAACGGTTTAAAGGTGCGTTTTGCTCGGGACTAATCGTTGGACGATAATCGTTGACCCCCTACTGCTTTTTGTGTTTCCTATGGCGCCGTTTTGCTTCGAACGACTACGGCTTCGATCGTTAACGACTATCGTACGGCTTGAATAGTCGGTCAACAGGTTGGTGAATATAATCGTTAGTCGTTAACAATTATTTGTTTTGTGAACACGTGTTGCGCTGTTTATGTTATGGCTCCTTCATTTTCCGACGCAGACGATGATGTCCTTGTTGAGGAAGTAGCAAATCATCCTTCGCTGTGACAGCTGTCACATGTGTCATAGAAAAATCGGAGGATCAAGGATAATATATGGGCTGAGATTGCCACAAAACTTGGAAAACCTAGTAAGTTATTTCCAAATTGCTCAACAGAAAGACGAATGAATTCCGAGAATTTTTGATCATCTTCGCGCAGATGATTTTTCATCAACTTTTGATATAACTCTTCTTCAATTTTCATTACGAATATAGGGGTGAACTTTGTTCCTCTTCATGCTTCCATTTCCTCAATCAAAAGGTGTCCAATCATTTTTCGTTTACGTCGACTCAACACTAAACTCATTATTGACAACTACACAGGTACGCAAATGACGACCGCGAGTGAGAAGCACCGAAATATATGCGTACTGTGAAAAATCAACAGGTCTCGTACGGTACGACAAAACGTTCCGAGCAAAATGGTCACCAACGATTATCGCTCAACGATTAATCGTACGACGATTATCGCTCAACGATTAATCGTACGACGATTATCGTTCAACAATTATCGTAACAGTCGTCCCGAGCAAAACGTACCTTTAGTCTGTGGAAAGTGTCGACGTTAATGAAACAAAAAAAAAGTTTACAGTTACTTTAAATAAAGATGAACATTTAACGATTAAGCTGGAAATCGTATAACGTAACACATCTCGGATTACACCTCGATAAACGACTCGCCTAGAAAAAAATTATCTTATTGCCAAACGTAGTATATACCGCAATACGTACTAGCTGATAGGCAAAGATGCAACACTGGTCGCATGAAAATAAAGTATTACATTATAAAGCAATTTTAAAACCAATTTCGGTATCATACGGTATCCAGAGATTTGGGTTACAACGAGCAAAACGTAGACATAAAATTTCAATCAAAAGTCTCGCGGAATATCGTGTCAGCACCACGGTATGTCCGCAACGATGACGTACACAACGATCTCTGTATGTCGTCTGTGTTGAAGTAATCAGAAGCTCTGCTGGAAGATACCTGCATCGGCTTGAAACCCAAATCAATACACTAACAGCCAAGCAATGGCATGTTATTCAAACGACTGAAGAGACGCAGTCAGATTGAATTAGAAAACCGACCAAATAGTTTTATTATAAATTAGAACTAGCGACCGGTGGGAATCATTCCGTTATAGCTTTAAAACAGATCAGCGCTGCCTATTGTTCAGCGGAACAAATTGTAGAAGCTTTAAAAAAAAAATTAAAAAAATTAAGTAGCATACGTAATAACCACAGAAAACCAAAAAAAGCAAAACAAAAAGCTAATAAAATTTATAAATATCAGCCAGATGTACAAGATAAAAAACAAAAACAAATGTCGCCTAGAATACCACTCTACCAAATCACCGTTAAACAAGTTCTGATGTTAAACTATAAAACTCATGGATAATGACCTAAAATAATTTGTTATATAAACAATTATTAAGAAGGTTTATATATTACATATATATATGCTACATATATTATATATATATGTATATATATATATATATATATTTTATGAAAAAACAAACTCGGATATGGAAATTAGATGCAGGATAGAGGTAGCACGGAAGGCATTCCCAAAACTCAGCAGCATATTGCAAAGTCATGGTAATAGTATGGAATTAAAATTACGCCAATGTTACATATCGGCTACAGTAACATACGCGGCTGAAACATGGACGCTCACGGTAGTCGCGTCGAAAAAGATAGAAGCATTTGAAATGTGGATTTATCGGCGCAATCAGAAAATCAGCTGGACGGAGAAAGTAACTAATGCGGAGGCAGGAGGTGTTAACCATAATTAAAAGAAGAAAGACTGCACATGTGGATCATATGATGAGAGGGAGTAAATACGAACTAATACAGCTACAAGGAAAAATAGGAGTACGAAAGCGCGACAGACCGAGGATATCTCGATTAGATAATATAGAAAGCTGCATAGGCATCAAAAATATAAGAGAACTAAACGGCAGAACGCAACAGAAGATTATTATTATATACATTGGTCGCCAACGTTCGTTAAGCGGACAAGGCAAAACAAGAAAATGAATCTTATTAAACGAGCAATTCTTTTATATATATATACTGGGCTATTGGCCTGTGTGGAAATTACGAATTTTGACATTTTGGACCTCGACCCGAGCACCCCATAAAATGTTGGAAATTGCAATTTTTTTTCTCGTCATCTTTTTTTCGACACTTATCTAAATGCACGTTAAAAATCTCAGTTCGATCGCGTTCAAACGTTATAAGTTCAGTAATTTGCTCTTTTTACTCCATGGACCACAACTTAAAACATATCTAGACGGAATGAGAGGAGGAGAAGGATGTCTGTTGACCAGTTTCTCTTCACCGACGCGATGAAGCGAGTGACATATCACGATTTGTTAGTTGTAGAATAGCTAGATTAGCGGCATTTGCTAGTCTGTTGAAAAAGAGTTTGTATCTTTTTTTTTGGCTACTTCTGAAACAGTTGGTATCCGCAAGTCGAAACGTATAGATTGATTTGATATAAATCAAATCTATATAATCTTGAGTAAGATTTTCGATTCCATTAGCTGTAAGTGCCGGATATTAGCTGGCTTAGCAGTGGCATATAGTTCAATGCCATAACTGAGTTGTACAATAACAGTTTGTTCTCAATTGACAGCTTTGGCTGTTTTTTAAAAAGACAATTTAGCAGACTACATCGTTCATCCTTCATTTTATTGCTAACGTTTTGAAATTTTTGATTATAACTCCGATAGAAATTTATGAAATCAAGTTCTACACGATTGTAATAGTTACGTATGTAACGGTTTTTAATAGAATTTTTCAACAAAAAAAAAAAAAAAATGCGATTTTACAAAAAAACAAAAACGAACAAACGGCTCCCGGGTACTTTATTTTTCGTATCTGGTTCGACTTAAATATTACTACACCGGTGTTCGGTTAAAATTTTATCGTTAGTTAGTGCATTTTGTTAGGTTTATGTTACATATTAGTATGCGCTGCAATGTCTGTCGTTCTAAATACTGGCGCTTCTGTCCTTTTGTCAGGACAGCAGTACGACCACAGCCAACTCGTGCTCGATTTATTATCTTTTTGTCCTGGTGCTGGTGGTTCCTCAGGCGGTCTCAAGGGATTTGGTGGAATTTCTTTATTCCAATGGACTATTCTCTCTTTTTCAGATTTAAGTTTTAATTCGAGGGTGCTTTCATAGAGTTAGATCTTGATTTTAGTCTGTACGCTACTTTAGTCCGGTCGTACATTGGACGCCTCGTGTCACGGCATTGAACAGTCCTTTCTTTGCCTGCTATTGTACGACGTCTTACTATATCATTAAAATACAACAATTATTAAAATTCGTATAAGAGGAAATTAATATATATCTATTATTTTTTATTTTTGCTATTTGGCTAAGAATTATGAACATACGTGCCGGAAGTAATTTGAAATATCAAGCAGTAGCTAATAGTATGGCGGTGTTCAGAAATAAAACAGAACTACAGTTTCTGATATATATCGATGAATAAAACGTTATGCCGAAAGATAGAAACATTTGAAAACCTACAAACGTATGCTTATGATTTCACGGAAAGAACTTCGAACTAACACGTCAATACTGAAGCAACTTGGTATATAACAAAAAGATTATGTTTTTAGTTTTTTGGACATACCATACGACGAGATGGATTGGAGAATACAAGGATTATGTCAGGGGAAAAAAATGGAGGTTGCCGACCGACCGGTTTTATGAATTAAACGTATGACCGGATTATCCAGCTAACAGAAGTCACACAGGATAGGAATAAATGACGAAAACTGACCGCGAATACTACATGACTCTGGTCACATAGAGCAATTGATGGAGATGGAAGCCGGGGCAGAATCTAATGATGAAAAATAACTGCAATTTCGTTGTCATATATTCCAAAGTGTTCAAGATATAATTAAATATTACTTGAAGAGGAATAAAAATTAAAACCCAAACTGGTGAAAAATCCTGTGCGCATTGGAAATTAAAACGAGATGAAAAATTAAGAATTTAACCGATATTCGGATGTTCGACTGTAAAAATAATGTTAAATTCAGAAAATACAAATAATTTAATAAAAGTATTTACGTCCGAGTGACCTGTAACGAAGAAAATATGAGAATATAAAAATTGAACGGAGTAAAACGGACTTAAATTAATTTGACGGATGAAATGGCGAAAAGTAACGAAGTGAAAAATTAGTAAAATAAGAATTTGCGAAGTAAACTGCAAGATGGTCATAAGATAGTACTGTTGTTGATGAAATTTATACAAACGAATGTGGTAACCTATGAGAAAAATAAAAAGCGGTGCAAAATTTATAATTGATTAAGCATTTTAAATTGCGAAATTAGTAGTAAAAATTGCTGTTTTACTTCAGTTCGAAAAGGATTATCGAGTTAATTCAGAATTTAACGCTACTTGGACAATTTTTCGTACAATGTCAACGAGAGTTGTGAACAATAAAATAAGAATGGATTTTTAAAAAATCATTAATTACATGTAAACTATCGACGATGATGACGACAATTATTGTTATTACTGAAATTAAGGTTGAAATTTTCTACAGATCATTACCGTACATTACAAGAGGAGGTTTTTCCCGTTAGGGGGTGTCATTGTTTCGTTCTCAGTATTTACATAACTTTCTGTCGCTTCAATTTCGTAACGACAAACAATATGTGTGTGTGTGTGGTTTTTTTTTTATAGAACCACGAAGATTTATGGTTGGAATTCGCGCAAAAACTAACCGGCGTAATCCAACAAATTATCGAATTCGCGAAAATGATCCCCGGATTTATGAAATTATCGCAAGACGATCAAATAATATTACTGAAGTCAGGTATAACATTTTTTTCATTGCTTTATAATAAGTCAATAAAGAAGGTTTATTCAAAATTAATGGGCGAACTTTAATAAAGTATTCCAAGTTACGATGACCGTTCAAAATTAACTTTCATTCCAACATCGTAACTGAATAAATTTATAACATTAATGTACACACGAGATTGTCTAAATGAAAAGCTCGAATTTATCTCGATAATAAAATCAAAACTGATCAAATATTTAATAACGCCTTACGAGGAGTACTATCATCGTCAGCAGTTTTTAATACGCCGAAAAGAGTATAAAGGTAAAACGAAGCCACGCATCAATGCTAAGTTTGTTTACTACGACTAGATTAGATTACACAACACGAGCACCGAAATACAATAAAATATAATAATAATAATAATAATAATAATTCTGCGCTCGTATCTGTTCGTACTACGTGTACTCCTATATCCTATACGAGACGAGATGCGTTTCCAATAAATTCACCGCGTAAAATAATATCGAAATAATTTCAAAGGATACATTACAAGCGATTTTAAGCTTCTATATTTAGATTAAACTTATTTTTTTAGGGGGATATCCACCGACAATAGTGTATAGTGGCTTAATTATCGTGTTTAATGGTCGATAATGATTTTAGGAAGCTTCGAATTAGCCGTATTACGCATGTCGCGTTATTATGACTCTACACAAAGTTGTATACTTTACGGAGAAACTTTGGTGCCCGAAGATGCTTTCCAAATGGAAGAACAACTGGAAGGTAAATTAGTAGGCCTAGCTTTTCAGCTGACTAGAAGAATTTGTCAGCTAAAATTGAACGAAGTGGAATTGGCCTTATTTTCCGCCGTTATTCTGCTATCTGCCGGTAAGAACGTCGAAATATAACGGACAAAAATATATATAATATATCTTCTTCTTTCGTCGTAGGCTCCATCCGAGCATCGTGATACTATGAAACCTTGATTTTATGCAACTGCGTCCGCCATATGTTTCGGTCCTCTGCATATCGAACCGCTTGCTGGAATGATGTAATGTTTAGCAATTCTTTGATTCCATCCGTATATCGTGTAGGCGTTCTTCCTTGTTTTCGCCGACCTTCGACCATACCCTCCAAAATTAACTTTCCCGAACTATTTTGACGTATGATATGACCGAAGTAAGTTACTATTCGCTGCCTTACTACATCTCGCAATCGTATTTTTGGACATATTTCCTTTAACACCGACAGGTTTGTTCCCTTTTCGGTCCAGGATATCCGCAGCATCCTTCTCCAACAGAACATTTCAAAAGCATCTATTCGCCGGACATCCATTTTTTTTTAAAGTCCAGCATTCCGATGCATACAGAAAAACCGAAAAGACTAAGGTGTCCATGAGGCGAATTTTTGTATTCTTCGTTATGTCATGGCTCTTCCATACTGTTGTCAGTTGAGCCAATGCATTTTTTGCAGTTCCTATTCTTCTTTTAATTTCATCGGTCGATCCTCCATCTTTGGTAATTACTGAACCTAAGTATACGTATATATATATATATATATATATATGTGGTGACCCAGAGAAGACGGACGGTTTTGTTTTATGAATAGCGTAGTTGGTAACACTGCTACAACGCCAACTGCGTGCTCCACCTATAGTGTACACACGAGAGATTCGTTTTCGTCTAGTTTCAGTTATCGTGACATCCTATAGTGAGAAGGAGCGCTCGTTTTGCGTAGAATGTTATTTTCGGCGTAAATCGATCTCGACAGTGCAAAGAGAGTTTCGAAAAGAACTCAAAATTACTCGATGATTTTTTTGCGGGAATACCTTACGAGCAGCGTTTAAGAAATACGTCCACGAGATCTGGAAGACCTGAAAACTCGGATTTCTAAAGAAATGTCAAAAATTCAGCGACTTATGCTGGAAAAAGTGTTCGAAAATTTTGAAAAGATCGAACGGATGTATCGTTGCAAATGGCGGTCATCTGAACGATATTGTGTTTCACAAAAGATTCTAAGATAATCCATCGTTTGGCTATTTTTAAATAAAATTCCATTCGAAAATTTTGGTGGAGTAGTTTTCGAGTTAATCAAAAAACCAACAAAACTGTCCACCTTTTCTGGATCACCCTTTATATATATATATATATATATATATATATATATATATATATATATATATATATATATATATATATATATATAAATAAATTTTAGTAATGCGGATAGTTTTCATATATATACATATGACTAATTTAAACATCAGTATGTTGGTTAAGGAGTATTACTTTCATTATAAACATAAAATAACAAAAATAAATAAATGAGTAAATTTAAAACAAAAATCAAAAGCTATTTTATCTTCTTTCAAATCAATTAATCAGATATACGTCACAATTACTACGGATAACCGCGTAATAAAGTGTTTTTTTTTTAAATTCACTTTTTATATAATAGTCAATTAATTTCTTCCCATAATTAATTCTAACAAGATTGTTCTTGTAGATCGACCCGATTTGAAAGGTGTTTTAGAAATCGGTCGATTGAACCACGCGATTATTCGCGCATTGCAAATGGAAATCGATCGGACTCACGCTGGGCTTCTAAAAGGCACGTCACACGTGTACGATGCATTAATGTCTGAAGTTGGACCATTACGGTAATATAATACTTTAAATATATTTTAATATTATTCAAGGCCAGCCATACCGCTTATAGAAAATAACATTAAATTATATTTATTTAATTTTCTCTTATCGCGAAACATGTAAATACGAAGAATACCCAGCTTTAGTTAATTATAATGGTATATTATTAACAGCAAAAAATTCGTTAAAAAAAAAAGACCGAGAAAACCGCCTGTAATAGTGTACTAATTATAAAATCAAATAACTAACCTCGAAAAAACTTTAATGCTACTAATAATAACTTAATAAATAATAGTAATAATAATAATAATATCAAAACCCGACAGCAAAGCTACTCTGAAATAGCTCGACCTAATAGTAATCCACCCCATCTTAATGACTCATTAAATCACACCGACTCATCAGACCTATCATCCAGTTTATCATTATTTAAACGAGCTGATTTTAATAAATTAACGACTGTTATTAAAACTGTAATTACAAAACAAAATGCACTCGCGAATACAGATATTTTCACAAAAATAGCGGCTATTTTAGAAATAATTGTAGTAAATTATATGTATTTTTTTTTTTAATGTAATATGATTAAGTTAGTTGCCTGGAATTCTAGTTCTATAGTACACAAACGAGCTGAGCTTAATGAATTTGCTATTTACAATAGTATTGATATCATTGCCTTATCTGAGACTAAACTGAACAGTAACTTCACAGTTAAATTTCCTGACTTTGATATTTATAGAAAAGATGGGACGCGTTATAGTGGAGTAGCATTGTTGATTAATCAACGACTAAAGTATGATCTTGTGCCAGCGCCCCCATTAAATAGTATTCAGGCTGTTGGCAAAAACATTTATTTAACCACTGCTGGTAATACTCATAATGTAAATCGCAATGTAGAAGAAGTTGCGACTATTTTCGCTGTTTATAACCTCCTAATCGAATGACTAAGTATAGGGAATACATTTTATCCTCGATGAAGACAAGTAAAAAAATTATTTTAGTCGGCGATTTAAACTCTAAGCATAAGCCATGGAATAATTTTAATAATAGTCAGGCTGGCAACGTCTTACTTAGTACTTCTCTACCAAATAATATACAAATATTAGCACCACGAGAACCTACATACTCCCCACCAACTGGCTCTCGACCTAGTATTATTGATTTTTTTTTTTTAAATTATTTAAAGCGGCGCCATGTACTGCTACTGTTATTGATTTAGCTCTAGTCAAAAATATCAATACAACGCTGCCAATTTCAGTCAACTGTTTATCCTCTAATCATAACCCAATATTTATAATCGTTAAAACTGACAACATACTGCAAAACTGGAATTTATTTAAGCGTCATATTTCTGATAATATAAACTTAAACACATACCTATGTTCGATACTGACAACATTGACCACTGTCTCACCACTCTGACGAAATTGATTTATGGTGCTATTGCCCTTTCTGTTCCTATTAGGCAGAATGTTTCTCCCATCGATACCTTCATATATAACTTCCATAATTAAAATCAAAAATATTGTCAGAAGATCCGATAGTAAAAGGCGTTCACGCACTAATTCACAAAATATTAAGAAATTATTGAATCAACTTTCGATTTTAGTTCGATATTTACTAAATAAACATAACAATGAAAAGCTTAGTAAAATACTTTCTAACCTTTCTATTAAAAATAATAGCCTTTGGAAGATATGCAAACAATATACACAACATCCTGAAGCACTTTCCCCAATTCATGATCCTTATACTAACACATATGCATATAATAATTTCCATAAAGCAGAATTGCTTGCACGCTACCTTCATGTTCACAGCAGAAATATCCATTTAGCCTTGAAGCTATCAGAAGAATAAAGTACATTAAGTTGTCAATAGATTTATCGCTTCACCTCAGATAACAACTAATATTAAATTAACTTCACCCAAAGAAGTTTTTACATATGTAAAATCAACAAAGAAGATAAACTCGGTAAGTCGCGATGGTATCCAATCTACTGTCATTAAAATGCTGCCTCAAAAAGCCATCGTCCAGTTAACTAATTTAATTAATGCAATGTTTAAATTTGGGTACTTTCCTTCTAGTCGGAAAGTGGTAAGTACCAAAACACGGTAAAGATGGCTCTCAGATAGACAATATCCGTCCAATCAGCTTGCTTAGCAATCTTAGCAAAATCGCTGAAAAAATTATTATGAAAAGATTAAGTGACTTTACTAATTCAAATAATATAATAGCTAGTAGTAAATTAGGATTTCAACCAAAACGTTCCGCAACATAACAGATAGCAAGAGTTGCTGGCTCTATCGCAGATAATTTTAACTTCAATAAACATACTAGGATGGTGTTATTTGATGTGGCAAAAGCTTTCGACACAACCTGGCACGACGGTATTATCTACAAAATGATTGATACCAGGTTTCCCAATTACCTAATTAAACTGATTAATAGTTACTTAAGTAAAATATCATTTTATACCATTATAAATAATGCGAAATCAAGTAGCAAATCCTGTTCTGGCGGCGTATCTCAAGGTAGCGTAACCATTCTTATTTACATTTTTCATGCATGATTTCACGCATATAAATAACATTGAGGTTGCCTTGTACGTTGATGGTACAGCATTGTTCTGCAGTTCCTACAGGCCAAGTACTATCAGCAATAGGTTACAATTCGGTGTTGATCGTGTAATTAAGTATTTTTCTAAATGGTAAATTGCTCTTAATCCTTCCAAAACGAAAGCAGTTTTCTTCACTCGTCGAAGACCGTTTTTACTGACTAGACTTCACGTGAGTAGCGTTGATATAGAATGTGACATTTTAGACAAAAGACTAACCTTTTCCAAGCATATTGACCATGCATCATTGAAGACATACAGAGAAATTTGTTCAATCTGCCCCATTTTCAACCGTAAATCTTACTTAAATATTAATAATAAACTAATAATCTACACGTCTTTCATTAGGCCTATTTTAACATATTCTTGTCCAGTTTGGTCTTCAGTCTCAAATGCTAGTTTTAATAGACTGCAGTTAGTCCAAAATCGATGTCTTAGATGTATCCACAATGTCCTCGTATACAGTAAAATTTCATCAGGTACCATTATCCTCAAACTATTTCAAAAATTTTTTCTCAGTTGTAGTACGCACCGCATTAATTTACTTCCAGCAATAGGAAATTACGATTCCAGGGAACTAAGTATTATACTAAGTATAAGCATCGACGCATTAAACATAATGTATTATTCTCGTAACGTTACAATTTGTTTATTTTCGTTTCCAGTACTTATACATTATATTACATATTCGTTATATAATTAAACTTATTTAAATTACTGCTTTTCATTTGTGATGGTTTTTTGTCTAATTTTTCCATCGATGCTATTTATACTTTGTATATTTATTATTTATCAATTTGTATTATTAGAATTTTTACTTTCATAAATGGAGATGGCATTTGTTCCGGGACATTTATTAAATATTATTATAACTTTTTAATACAATGTCAAATATACGTGTTTTTACATTTTTACATTTACACAAATGTATAAATTATTTTCTCGCAAATAATGAATACAAATTGATTTCAATCAGCCAAAAGAACCGGCTGGCTTCAGTTCAGGATTCAATACGAACGAACATCTGCTGACAATTACAATGCTAATACGGAAACGTGAAGAGTGCAACATAGATTTATACATGGCATTTATAGACTAGGCCTTCGACCCAGTGAAGGTCTGGGCAGTAGCGAATTTATGAAACCTAATTGATATCAATGATAATACAATTTATCAGGAACATTTATGGGCCTGCTACAATGCAGATAAATTTATGAAATAATACGAAAAAATCCCAATAAAAAGAGGTGTTAGACAAGGAGATACCATCTCACCGAAATTATTTATCCGCGCTTTGCAAACCGTGTTTAAAAAATTGAATTGGACTACAACCGGTATTCGAATAGACGGCGAATATTTTAATCACCTCAGATTCGCGGACGATATTAGTGGGCGGAATTCCCGAATAGCTGCAGATGATGATAACAGATTTAAATAAATATAAATGTTACAACAAACAAAAATAATGATAAACACCAGAAAAAAGCGTATAAATAGCAAGTAGATGGTAACATATATCTAAGCCAAAAAATCACAACAAATAAAGACATAATAACGAAAGCAGAGAGAATATCACTATCGTGGGTTGCGCTTAGAAGATTACGCATAGTATTCCGCAATAAACAAATACCGATTAATCTGAAATGTAAATTATATAACCGATGTGTACTTACGATTCTTATATATGGTTCGGAAACAATATACAAATACAAATTTAAAAAGAATAAGAAAAGCTGGGGCTGCACATGAGAGAATGACGCTGGATATAAGATTATCAGATCATAAAAAGAATGCATGGGTACGTGAACAAACACGGCTGGATGATATAGTGGAGTGGAAGGCTATAACAAAATGGAGTTGGGCTGCTACGTGGCTCGGAATAGAAGACAACAGAAGTGGTGGCCGATGGAGAGAAAAAGGAAACAGGGAAGGTGAACGACGCGGTGGCACAATGATATAGCAAAGATAGCTGGGAAAATGGGTTGAGGAAAGCCCAGGACAGAAGTGAGTGGAAGAAGTTAGGGAAAGCCTTCATCCAGAAGTGGATAGACAAAGGCTTATTGTGATCGTTATATATATATATATATATATATATATATATATATATATATATATATATATATATATATATATAATCAAATTCATTTAGACACAAAAACTGACGAACGGTAACAATTAAAATAAATTATTTGTCCGAATATTTTCGGGCGATTTTTGTAATAAAAGTTTAATAAAATGAAACGTGGATGGTCATCAAAAAAATGGAATTTACAGGATTTAGGATTTTATATAATATATATGAAGAAAAGGGAGAACGCTTACATACAGCAATGGATTGATATAAGCGTATCGTGATCATGATATATATATTAAACGCATTTTAGTGATACGAATAGTGATGCTATATAATATATGTAAAATTTTTCTTTTTAATATTGTACGCGGACAGTTTATTAATGTTTTTCATAATTCTTTTTTAATGCGCGTTACTTAATATAAATTTTTGCTTGTTGGCAGAGAAATTAGCGCTTTACATATGGAAGTTCTTACTCAGTTTAAACATTCGGCACCGCATTTGGATTTTCCAGCGTTGCATAAAGAATTATTCTCGGTAGACCTCTAAGCTTCGGTAAAAGTGGAAGGCATCGCAACACGAACCGTAATACAAAAATTAATAACGGTAAGGATAATACACAATCATCGTTATGGATGGTGTCTCTCTATACACACACACACACACACACACACACACATATATATATATATATATATATATATATATATATGCGTGTGTAAATGCATACACAGATATGTATTGTGTAAAAATCTCATTTATTTACATTTATTTTATGCGTCAATCACAATAACTACTCCACAAACGATTACCACCAAAAACACAATAATAAAAAATAATGATAGTCGTAAAAGAACGTTGTATTATTTAAATCATTAAAAAAAAGTATTTTATTATTTTTTATTAATGGTATTTCACATGTTTATATATATATATATATATATATATATATATATATATATATATATATAAATAATATGTACATAATTTCAACGAGCGTGTATGTGTGTATAACACCCGAAAATTAAGGCAACAATTTTTTCTTACGAAACGACAACTGTATCTTTAACTAAAAACTTTGTTTTAATAATATTGATGAAAATTACGAATATTCGAGAATGTATTATTTTTTTATTTTTGACTGAAAATAAAAAACAACTAAACGAAAGAGATGAAAATCTTTTTTTTTTTTTAACTTATCCTGTTCTCACTCACGCATCGATAACCGAACGAATCGATTTTCTCAGAATAATCAATTATCGAAATACACTTCGAGTAAATTTTTTTCTTAAAATAACGAAATTTGTCGGGAAAAAAAAAGAAAGCAAAATAAAATTTCGAGAAAACAATCCCCGATGTTGATTAGATAGAAGGCATTTTTCATCAATTAATTAATTCGATCGATACGAACTAAAGTCAATAAATGAAGAAACAAGGGTGGTTTAAAATGTGCAAAAAAGCGAGGTGTAATAGATGTAAAAAAATTAATGGAAAAGGATTAAAACAAGTAAATCGGTATAGAGATAATAATCACTCAAGATGGAAGAAGTGACAAAGAGATATCGACTAGAATTAGTCTAGTGAAAATGACTTTCAATAAAAAGAGATCTTTACCAACGTCGAGAAATGTAAAAGTAGAAACCAGCAAGCACTTATCATACGTACGGAGCATAATGATGTATGGGTCGGAAACCTGGACACGATCAACCGTCAAATCTATAAAAAAAAAAAAAAAAAAAAAAAGAGGCCTTTGAAACTCGGTGTTGGCGTAGATTACAGAAAATTAGTTGGACGGAAAAAATGGCAAACTAAAAATCGAGGATCTTAATTCAGAAGCTACAAAAAGTAGAAGAACTAAATGGATAGGCCGCTTATATCGACACTATTCAAGTTTGGAGGGAAAATCAAAGGAAAACGATACAGAATAAGGCCAAGGAGTAAATATGTAGAAAAAATAATATCAGGCTATGCAAACCTTAAAAAAAGGGGTAGAAAAAAACGGCAATTTTAGTTAAACTCACCAGAATCATCAGTCGTAAAGGTTATCCACCAATCTATACGGATTGCGGAAAAGAAGAAGAAATATATTCCCGATTCTGGTTTTGCGCGCGTTGCGTAAAGCCAAAAACATTAGAACGAAAATAACAAATTGAAATTATTTTCCTATTTATAATGTCAGATGACGTTTGCCAGTTAAATAAACGAATATTTAGTGTCGTCAGCATAAGTTTAACTTACGTTATTATTATTATTATTCGATAATACGGCGCACCTATGGACTTACTGTTACATCTGATTTAAAAAAGGTTCAACGAATCCGGGAACAGCAAAACATTATGGATGTAGTCGGTAGAGTCGGACAAAAGTTGGGGGTAAAGAAGGAGGAAGGTTGTGCTGGATTCTAAGTGTTGTGAGAACATGACAAGATGTTATATTACTTTAAGTTAAGTAAACGTTATAAAAAATAAATTCGGGTAACAAATTAATTCATAATACGCGTAAAAATAAGCGAATTAATACATTTATAAGTAATATTGTAGTACACATCGAGGAGGCAAGTAAAAACATACAAATTCGCAGATTAAAAGTTTAAATACTTATATATATATATATATATATATATATATATAAAGAAATAAATATAGGTTAATTTAACTTATTTTAAATCGAATGAACGTGTTTTTTAAAAGTATAAGCGAATGAATTTGTTTCTAAAACGCGCTACAAGTTACGACGATAAATTAATAATTTATTGTATTTATAAAAAGGATATAAATTAAAATATACTGCTCGTATAATTTATAGAAAAAATATTAATTAATTTGATTTGATTTTGTTTTGTTTGTTTTAGAAGTGGAATTATACGTATACGTTATGTCATCACGGAATTTTCGTTTACTTTCACATAAGTTATTTGATCTTTAATTATTAGTTAATTTTTTTATTATTACTCTTAATTCGATATTATCGAACGCATTTTAGAGTACCCGTTATATATATATATATATATATATATATATATCTTTTTTATTTTCGGTGTAGATTTATTATTCACTTCTTCTAGAAGTAAACATGCACAAAAAAGCACACACATACGTATATATGATTCGAATTATAACAGAATACAGTGGCGGTTCGTGGTTAAGCAATTGCACCTTACCCCCTCGTCGAGCAATTTTTTTATTTTTATTTCGCACAACATTAATAATATCAAAGTCAACTAATACAAATATATTTAAAACGGTAATCAGAAAACCTACAAATTACGAAGATTATCGATTCGAAGATAAAAAAAATTGTAATATTAAACCGAAATATATTAAAAATTTAATACATATATGTATATATAAACTCTACACCCGTAGTAGCATTAGGCGCAAAATCACCATATAACGCTGTATATGGCTTTCCGATGTCTTCTTCAGGTTGCATCTAGTGTTGTTGCAATCACCGACCGTTGTATCTAGGGGGGTTTCAAAGTAGTTTTTAATTTTTTTTTTTTTTTATATTTTATAATATATTCTACAAAACTGTATAATTAAAATGCACTTATTTCGTTTAATCTCGATAAAATAATTAGTACTTTTAATTATTTTATTACATTATTAATTTTTACGCTGTTCTAGATATTTTCGGTGGTTGTGCAACGATGCAAGTTTTATGTAGGAGCCGCCACTGTCAGAATATGCGTTAGAACATAAATATACGCGCGCACACCTTGATAAGACGTCATGACGATGTATAAATTTATTAGACTCTTACAAATACAGTTATTAAACAGAATTATCCCCCTTTAGCTTTAAATATAAGCTTCACTTCAACATATTTCGGTTAGTTAATTATTCATTTAAAAAACATACGTTTTTCTCTCATTTTTATTTTTTATAAGGTAAAAACTGTTTAAAATTTTTAAATACACACACACACACATTCATATATATATATATATATATATATATATATATATATATCTCGAGAAATAGACTAATGCACCAGTAAAACCACGTTCTTTGTGTCTTTTGTATTGATTTTTATTTATTTCTTTTTTGTTAATTTAAAATTTACACGCATTCTTCAACACTAAGCGTAAAAGATAACAACAATCCGTTTGCGCTGTTTTCCGTATTTGACAGATTTATTAGTGTATAGCATCATTTTAGTTTCTATCACTTTCGGTAATAGTTCATTTTTTATATTAATCGATGTAGCAGTCTTTGGACTCGTCCCTTTCATCCAAGTACTCAATTTTTTTCCGTCCTACTGTTAATCTCTTCAGTTCAATGTAATTCTTGATGTTCGCTTGTTATTGTGACCATAAGCGTCTGCCTTAGTCTTCCTTTCGGCCTGAAAATGCGTATTTTCCTTCAATAATATCCTTAAATTAGCTATCGTGTCTTAACCCGTGCTCCTATCTATTTCATTCTTAATCGTTTTCTAGAGTTATCTTTCCACCCGTACTAGATTAAAAACTTCTTCATTTGTAATTTTATCAATCCATGAAATTGCCAATTACCGAGTTTTGAAAATTTCGATTTTCTGTCAATCTCCGTTGTTTAAAGTCTATATTTCCGCAGCGTACCGTGTTACTACTGCCCGTATATATATATATATATATATATATATATATATATATATATATATATATATATATATACGACTCGACAAAACGTCTTCGTAATTCTACTACAGACAGATTTTGTTATTTTAGACGCATTTTTAGCCATCGAAATTGATATCTTGGCTACAATATACCTTTTCAAGGTTTTCCGTTATTATATCTACTAAATATTTCAAGGAATCGACCTGATCTAGATTTTTTCCATTCATATATATATATATATATATATATATATATATATATATATATATATATATTAACTTTTTCGTTGTCTGCAATTGACGCTGGATCGCTTCCGAATTTTATAATTTCTATATATCGTTCTACTATTTTTACACCTTTTTGAATTTCTTCTAACGCTTCGTTTATATTGTGTGAATTCTAAATAAATATTAAAGAGCGTCTGTCATAAAAGACATCCGTAAAGGGCACCTTTGGAAATTTCTGGTGTTTTATATAATTTATTTTTCCGTTTTACCGTTGCATTCTCGTATAACTTTTGTATTATATTGCGAACATGTTTACTATTATTTTCAATATTTCGAACAGTTACTTCCATTCCACTTATACGGGATGACTTTAATCAATATGGCGTACGTATATTGTAGAGTCTGTTATTCTTTCTCCGAGGATTTCTAAAGGTCGCAATTGCATCCTTCGTCGATGACATTTTTCCAAATCCATACTGCGCAACACCAACATAGTATATAGGTCGATCCATTCTGTTTTTTATCATTTGTATTAATAATTTCGATGTCTGTAAACTAACTGTCCTGTATTCTTCATAACTTTTTAGGAGGGTGTACTTTTTTCTGTATTAACACAAAAACGTAAACATATACCATTTGGACGAATTTCTTCTTTGTAAATTTTACGCGGACAAACTCGTATATTACGAAGATATTTTCCACCGTTAATAATTGGTGCCGTCGGTATGTTATCGATTCCGGGTATTTTCCGATACATTATCTTTATTATACGTACAGAAGAGAACTTGGAACGAGTAAAAGGAATACAAAACTATATCGTTTATGTAAGATTATTTTCTCACACTCTTCCCTTTTATCGCACTAAATCCGATTCTCGATGATTACTTTAGATCATTCGATATCCTCTTAGTTCATCTTAAAAATAACATTTATCGTCATTTTGATTTCATCGCTTTTATAAATACAGCATCAAGGTTCGATAATAGCGTCAACACGCGTACATACACATGCATTAACATATATATCATACGCGTATTTTTTTTTGCAAATACAACAGTTCAATAAGTTCTGAATTGACTAGGAAAACTGCGCAATATATTGCGAATAAAATTGTTATAGTTTAAAAGAACCACTGCCACACGCGTTTAGTGTAGCGAGAACTTCGCGTTGATGAATAGAATTCAATTTATAATAATAATCAAATCAAATCAAATCAAATCAAATCAAATCAAATTTATTTCGCTAATGCCGTACAAAAATTACAGACAAAATATATAAATAATAATAATAGTTAATAATAAACAGACTTACGATATTGTTTATTGGTTTTTCTCACTGACTAAAAATTGTATATTTAATTCAATTCCATCGGTAATTATTGATACCACCTCGAATTTTTTTGTAAGTTTTAAAAACCGAAATGACCGATTTTGGTTGTCGATTTATTTAATAAAATCGAACCTAATATCCGATTTTCATCTTCAATATTTGGAAAAATGTCTAATTTCCTAAGATGTTAGAGAGCTATCATCGATCGCATTTATCACGTATATGTGTACACATACATACACGTACACACAAAAGAAATATAGATTTACATATATGCATAATATAATACTGAACAAATGAGCTAGAGTTACAACCGATATAAATAAAAAATACATAACTTTATTATAATATATAATAAAAAAAAAAAATTACATTAGATAAATATGGATTAACGAATTTCGATTAATTATATAATAAATAATTCGATATATATGTATCACGTATTACGTAACTAACATCTTAATCTTACAGAACGTAGTAATTATAAAATTTATTAAACGGTTGTTTTTTATTATAATAATTTAAATCTAATATTAGATGCACATAATGTTAATAAACCTTATATAATATATATATATATATATAATATATGTGGTTAACAACGTCTCGTTTTATCGTGGACGAAAAACTTACGCATAAAGTTACGAAAGTAATTAATTGTTTTCTCTTGTTATCTTATGTTTTGTTTTTTTTTTTTTGTTAATTATTGTGTTATTCATATAATTATTGTTTATGTTATAATTTTTCTCTTTCTTTCTCTATCTTCTTTTAATATAATGTTTATTTTATAAGTAACTAAAATCTCCGACTATTTTTCTTCCGTACAAATTAGTATATTTTAAGACAAATTATTCATTCGCACACACAAACAAATACATACACTCGTATACGTACGTTCACATTTAAAATAACATCGAGACATAATAAAATTTGATGTATTATATTTTTAAACGTTTTTTATTAAAACGATAACAATATTAATGATGTAAGAATCGAATAACGGAGTGCCTTTATTATTTGTGTACCAACCTTCTTTTTAATAGTTTAAAACACTTTTGATAGTTTTTCAAAAACTAATATAGAAAATTATTAATATTAATTAGTAAATTATTATTATGATAATTATGTAATAAATAATTAAATAGACTCGATTCGAAGGTTACACTCGTAACCGATACGTTATATATGACTTTCGCCGTTAATAGCCTTAATTATTATCGTTGTTCTTTTTATTATTGTTTTCTTTGTTGTATTATATCGTTAATGATCACACTTAGATAATATTATATTCGATCGATATACATAATAAAAATAATGGTGCAAACATACATATTGTACGTATATATATATATATATACATTTTTTTTTTTACTACAATACAGTCATTAGAACCATCTAGATATACCGAATGAAACTGTAGAACTGTTTTGTAAAAGATAAACATGTTGGAAAAAATTCAAACATAAAAAGGACAATTTAATATTAGCGAAAGTATACATCATTCTTCAACCAAAGGTAAAACCTATAGTATTGTTCAAACTGAATTTCTTCATGTTGGTTCAATCATCTTCCAATCTTCCCTCTGTTATTCCGATCATAATTCTCCGCAGATTTGTCTCTGTCATATGTAGGCTACGTTCCGATTATTCTAGAGTTGTTTCGAACTTGTAAATCCTCCTTACGTTCATTGCACCGATCGTAGTATCGTTAATTTTAGATATTAACCATTTATTTATTTTTTTTATCTGCGGGTGGTTCGTGGATTTGCTACTGTATCTTATCCTTGTTATGTTTGCATGTTCGTTGTTTTAATAGTATCATTTAAATTCATTAGAATTAATCATATTCTAATTTAACAGTTGGTTTTTGTTCCGGGAGTAATTTTCCTTTTCCCCTTTTTACATCTTTCTTTTGATTTTCCTCTTTCGTTATTTTAATATTTTATAGTTTTTTCCCTTTCCTTAGTTTCATTTAATACTTCCGTTTATATTTATTAAAAATCAAAAAAATCAACGGTTTGAAAATAGGCTTAAGTAGCAATTTTCACAATTTTAATCGTTTTTTCAACACTTCATTCCCATGCGAATTTTGAACAGAATTGGAGACCAAATATATTCTAAATGATTTATAGAAATTTAATTTTTCATAACTACCTCTCATTCGCTCATTCTACAGACTTTACATTCGCATTAGTCATTCTGTCTAATTGCAGCCACAAACGCGTTTATAGAGTTTTTCCGGCGTGGTGGTAAGAGATACAGGGATAATTGTAACTATGAAAAATGTTCCCCAATGTGTCGTATATATGAGGAATGTTAGTTCCGAACGATTCGATGAACCCTGGATTCTATACGAGGGTTTAAGTAAAAAAAAAGACAATTTTTTAATGGTGTTTTTAACTCTACTTAGACGAAAATTGACTTGACCATGTGAAATGCGACTTGGTATATAACTAGCGCGATTTTATGTAAAGATTCAAATACACTACAGACACCCGATATTGAACAGCAATATGTTCAGAGATAGCCAAGTATAGACAGGAAGGCTATCGTAATAACTTGAGCGAACGCATTTTATCGAACGAATCGATTTAAATTATATCATGTTCATCTATTAATGGGAAATTTCAAATTCGCAAAGTATCGACGCGTTTTGTAGAATTTGGATTTTAGTCAGCAGGCAACTAAGACGATTAACGTCCGATTGAATAATCACTCGAGCAGAAAAATTATTTTACAGGCTATTTAAAAAAATTTCTACAATAAAGCAACATTAATCAAATAAATTAAGATGACAAATCGATCTAACAATTACAAAATTATAGCGATACGATCGATGTTTGCTGAATTCAAATTTAACGACCTAGTCGTTCAATTGTTCAAAGTACTAGACAATTACGTCCAGTAAAAAATGTTTACATACACCACATAGTTCCCATCAATATTGAACAACATGCTGTTCATTGTGTGTAATAGGCCTTTAAAGAGGCCTTCGATTACAAAGTAGAAGACGTTAAAGTCGGTGGTGAAAATGTCAATATATATATATATAAATATATAATATCGTTACATACGATCTCAATACTAGTATTAAATAAGTACATCAGTTAGTAATAGAAAAATTAAAGTGAACATGTATGAGGTTATACACCAGCGAGTAGAACTCCTTGAATTACTAAGTAATACTATTGCTTAAGATCCGTGAGATGGCGACGTTTAAGTCGTCTGATATCGTTTCTGGTATCCAAAGCTTGACGGAGATTCTGTATTCATACGCTTATCGCTTTTCATGCGCTGCAGCAAACTCTTGTATAACAAATCCTTTTGAATGTCTTCATTTCGCGAGTAAGACATCCACAATTGCGCGTAAAATGTTTTTATCAATAACATCAGATATTCAAGAGACACGGTTTTGTTGGCTCAAAGTATGATTCCTTTCTTCTATATTAAGAAAACGTGTAGGAAATTAGGAAATTGTGCGGCAAATATGGATTAATAAGATTAACGTGAAAAAAAAATGAAAGTAATAATAATTTTTCGTACGGAGCATTCGTCTCTTCGAACCGGATTGCGCCTGGCAGTGTGTTGACGTGTAGGTTCGCTGAATTTGAGGATTTGTATGATTACATTTCATCAGCGCCCATAATCATCAGCAAAGGTAAATATTGATGTATACGATGTTGTAGGGATATCTACTGTGTATATCATGTACAAGCTGGGTACTAAAATGCTCCCTTACGGCACAAATGCTTGTAATGGATACCAGTCAGAGTATTTAGTAAATGAAATTACCTGTTTTTCAAATAAGATTGGATCAACAAGTAATAGTCCGCTGGTAGTGCACATCTAAGAAGAGAGCAGGACAATATCGTCCTGTTTGAAAACAGGAGTAAATAGCATCGATGACATAGTAGAATGAGGCTTACGGAAACCAAACTGATGGACAGGGATTAGATCTGTTCTTTCTAATGTTGCGGTAATTCTTCGTAGTACTAGTTTTCAAAAATGTTTGATAATATACACAGAAAACTGACTGGCCTATATGATGTCACTGCAGTAGTGGGCTTGCCCGATTTAGAAACCATGCTTATTATAGATTTCTTCTATACATCTGAGAAATAATAGGACAATGACATTAAGCAGGTATGTAATCTGTAAAATTACATACGTGGAATACGTTTTAATATTTCTCCAGTGATCAGATAATTTCTTGGAGCTTTACATATTCGTTTCGACACATATTCTACTTCTGTTGAGGAGACGGAGCGTGCAGGAAGGTAAAACTGTAAAGGGGTGTTTAAACAGTTGTATGTGCACACGTTCTATAAATTCTATATCTCTCAATATCTTTGTTGGAGAAAAAAATTTACAAGATATTCAGCAAAATATTGCGCTTTTTCAGCGTCTATTCTGATCCGTGTTCCAGATTGATTCTGCAAGGGAGCTGCAACTGTGTGCTCTTGAAGGATATGTTTTGTAGGTCTCCAAATGGAGTTATTCGCTTGTTTTGCAAAAATATCTGAAATGTGTTGTTTTTATACAACCTTGTTTCTGTCTTCATTTTGTTTCTAATACGGTCATATTCTGCACGAGAACAACGGTATTTGTAACGCTGTCATAGTTTAAACATGTGTAAGTTATAAGTTCTCTAATCTTTAACGGAAGACAGTATTGTTTCCTGTAACAGTCGGAATAGGATGTAAAACTACAATTTTTTAGTATTGTTATCGGACTATCGATGTGTGCGTGTAAACTAGTTAATACTAGTTTTGAATTAATTTAAGAAAGTACATAAACATGTTGTTAGAGTGTTATTTTGTTGTATGATGTTTGCATAATTAATATGTTTTCTTTGTACAGTTTTATTAGTAATATTAATGTTGTTTCCACTCTCATCTTTTCCCCCTTATTGTCATTACAGTTATCATCATTATTGATATTATTATTTACTAACGGAAGAAAGTTTATTGGATCTATCAAGTTATACTCGTGTCTTCTCATCTTTTTTTTTTTTTTTTTTTTATGACTGGATTTAGGAATGATAACTGTTCTTTGTAAAAAGCGTGTTCTGCCATCATGAAAATGAAGAGGATATTCACAACTCGTGACATAGTTCTCGATTTAAGACTTAGAACTTTGAAATTCTCTGATCAATTTTGCTGCATGGTCTAAAAACGGGGAAACTAACACCACGCAGAAGAGATTAGAAGCCTTCGAGTTCCGCGGACCAAAAAGAAGACTAATGATGAGAAATGAAAAGGAGCGGCTTGGCATTGTCAACAGAAGGAAAATGAAATACTTGGTCAATACGTGAGTCATACATAGTACTGCAGAATATACTGATCGGAAAAGTAGGAGCAAAAAATAAAATTAACGAATACGTTAATTCATGTCGAAATCCAGTATATCAAAGATACACCTTTAACAGATCTTTTGTGTCTCATTAAATTTGCTCATAAAGAATATTGGAATAATATTTGGTCCAATCCTTATCTAGCTCCATATTACAGATCGATTCAACCTCTAATACCCATAAAATCATGGTTTACTGATATAAAAGTACCAAATAACATACTTCCATATTTCATTACTACTTTATGTAGATTACGATTTGGAAAAAATCGTCTTCCATCGCCCCTTGCAATCTTATAAATTCTCCTTTTTGCCCTCATCCTTCCGATGACAACAAAATAGCAGATGCGGATCATGTATTTTTTGAATGTTCTTACTACAGCTCTCAACAATCTTTATTATATAATCAAATTATATCTCTCAAAGTACCATTACCAATAAATATGTCTTACTTACTTACTATTAATCGCATTCATGTATATTTAGCTATTTATAATTATATTGCATCAACTAACATTAATATTTAACATATCCATTTTAATAATTTTATACCAATCTGGATGAAAAATCCTGTGCCCATTTAAAAAAAAAAAAAAAAAAAAAAAACTTTTTATAGCGGTTAATGCGTATTTCGATGACATTATACATATATATTCAGATCATTAATGTTAGATACGTATTTAGACGTAAATGCAATAAGAAGTACTTATGATTATTGACGTTTTGTATACACGTACTTCCCTTATTATAATTCAATTTCATTCTTTTAAATTGCAGCTATCGAAGTTACATACATTTTTTCGATTTTTCGAGAGTTTAAAGTAGATTACCTTCCTAGAAACGAATATAATAATCCGGTTCGCGAATCAGACGAAACCATTAGGTTTGCAGTCGATTGATGTAAATTCCAAGATGTTTTAGACTATTTTTCTATGAAATTTTATAGCTGCAAGGGCGTATGACATAACAATCACCTTGGAATATTCTGTATCTGAATTGCTAAGGTTGTCTAATTCGAAGTACGTATATTTACAATGATGAAATCAAAATCAAAAGGGGAGTAAGACAAGTGTACTGTCATCTATATTATTTAACGACTATTCAGAGGCTATTCTTCGAAAGACCATTACATCGGAAGACGGAATCATGGTTGGAGAAAAATCCATTATCAGGAATGCGGATGATACAGTATTTGTGTCAGACAGTCTTTCTGGTCTAAAAGACATGCTTACGCCGATTTATAAAGTTAGTCTCAGTTATAGGTTGGATATAGATGCATCTATAACAAATCGGATTTTGATTGATAAACATAGGCGAACGAACACAAGGCAGTATTTACACTAGTTCAACTGAAATCGAAAGAGTAGCAAAAATACAATATCTGGGAGGGACTTGGTTCTGTGAAGAAGTCGATTAGAATATGGAAATTAGAATCAGAATAGAAAAAGTTAGGTCAACTTTTATTACCGTGAAGAAGTTTTTACAAGAAAAGATATAAGCCTGCACATGCGAATAACTTATGTATTTACAGTGTTATTGTACAGATTTGAAAGTTGGACAATTACAGCAGCATTAGAAAAGAAAATATAAGCCTTCGAGATGTATATATCGACGAATGTTAAAAATTCCGTAAACAGTCAGAATAACGAATCAAGAAGTCACGTCCAAAAAAAAAAAAGGGGGATTATTACGGACCATTCAAGAACGCAAACTGAGTTGCTATGGTTATATTCATCGAAATGAAAAATATAAAATATAATCCTTCGCAATTGGTACTACACGCAGAAATTGTTGGCAAAAAGAGCGTATAGGCAGAAGGAAACTTCAGTAGGAGGGGTGGATCACCAACGATGGTGCTGATGTACACAATCGGAATTAAATAATGCGACCATGGATAAAGTGAAAATGACATTACTGATCGCCAAACTCCAATAATAAGAAGAATATTTACAATTGTAGCGCTTGAGTTCGAATTATATTTTTGAAGAAAAAACATCATTTATTCCAACGAAAAATTTTCTGT
This sequence comes from Coronaproctus castanopsis, assembly GCA_032883995.1. Classification (NCBI taxonomy): domain Eukaryota; kingdom Metazoa; phylum Arthropoda; class Insecta; order Hemiptera; family Monophlebidae; genus Coronaproctus; species Coronaproctus castanopsis. The sequence continues at coordinate 32,520,867 of CM065054.1, read as the reverse complement.
CGACTAAGTACGATATATATATATATATATATATATATATATATATATATATATATATATATATATATATATATTGTAAATCTGGATTCCAGGTCTGATTAAACGCCTGTGCAATATCCAGGTAAACAGCTGAGTACATATTGAAAACCAAAATGATGATTTGAAACAATATTTCGAGTATTGAATCTACGTCGACCTAAGATAAATTTTTATAAAACCCTCGATAATGAACAGAATGGATGAATAATATAAAGGATATATGCACTATGAGTATAACTGATTTTTCTCGTTGCCTTGAAAAATATCTTCCCGTAATTCCGTTTTCTTGGTATATAAGAATTTCAACGGAACTTTATTAGATACCTTTTTAATGGATCTTTCGAAAACTCTCTCTCTCTGGAAAGTAATTTTACGAGCCATCGATTATTTCTCATAGCCAAATCGTTAATGCCAAGATTTCGATTTAAAGTAAAAACAGTCGGTAACATATTCTGCGAAAGCGTCAGACATCTGTTTGTCATTTTTTAACCAGTTATTATTCAGCCTCAAATGCTCCATGACTTTTTCTGAACAGATTTTCCGTTAAAATCCGCATAGATTTATTAGTTGAATTTAATGAATGTAAATAACGCACAAAAACATTCGTTCACAGGGATTAGTGTTGAGATCATAATTATGGAACATGGTATTTTCAAAAATGCGCATAAAATTAAACTACCAACAAAAGTTCAAACCGTTACATACTTCGACGATGTAGCTACGATAATAGCGGATAAGAACGAAATAAACATAGAAAAGAACCGGAAGTCGAAACAAATATTTAAACGAGGTTAATAATTTAAATATTTTAAATATATATTATTTAATAAAAAATTTAAAAACAAAAAATTAAACTTAATAAATTATTAACAAAACGAAATAAAATCGAAGTTAATCACTGAAAAAATTTTTATTATATCAAGTCCAAGCTATTACCAAAAACGTTACGAATAAATTAACAAAGAAAATTATTAAGCAAATTGCCATAGCAAATGAATACAATCCGAATATAGTAGATCAATTATGGAACAAAGTATATAGAGTAAACTGTACAAGATGTAATAAGTTTTATATAGATGAAACAGGACGTCAAATAAATAATAGACTAACACTTTAATTCGTATAAAAATGAACATGATGATAAGTCACTTTATGGAAAACACTGTAGAGAAGAAAAACATTTTATAGAAAACATTACGGGCAATATAAAAAATAAATTAAAAAAAAAGAAAATCATTAGAAAAACTACAAATTATAAAACATAGAAGTAGTAATAATTTATTAAATGATACGATTAATTTTGAGGAAGAATTAATTTTAAAAACGGTTTTATAATTAAATGTTATCGTAATTTTTTTTTTTCTGGCTATTCAATGTATCGATATTTATAAGTTTTCTTATTAATTTCTTTGTTAATTTGTAACGTTTTTAGTAATAGCTTGATAATGACTTTATAGTCGAAAAGCTTCGCTTATATAATAAAAAATTATTTTATCTAACATTGTTTTTATTTTGTTTTGTTAATTCACAAAATCACTACTCTCCAATACATCGACATTAATAAGTTACAATATTAATATTCTCAGTGCACGATGAATTATAACATATTTGGGCGTAATAAATGAAAATAATTTAAAATTGTATGACATTTCGGTAACGTAATGAATAAAATAATTAAATTTTGTGTCCGTATTTAATAAACTAGATAACAATAACGATAGATTAAATTATGAAAAAAGACTAATTACGTATAAATCGATAATAATTCCGAATTTAATCTATTAGCATTTACCACGAAATATTAAAAATCAAAACGTTCATAACGTTAATAAGATCTTTTCGGAGAATAGTAGCGATTAAAATGATCAAAGCATACTGGGTATCAATAGTGAATTTGCCCTACAGATTTATAGAAAAACATGTATAGATAATATTTTCTATCGACAACTATATTAATATGATCGGTGAATTTAATCAAACGGAATACATAAATGAAATTAAATCAAGTTTTAGTTTACTTTCTTATATATATATAGCATAAACAATGGAATTATTTTCTTAAATATATTACGGTGTTTATTAGGAAAAATAAATTAAGCTTATAAAATAATTACGCGATCGCTGACGGAAAATAATATAAAAATGTTATAAATGTTGCATAAAATGTAGTTTAAGATACAGGTATATACGTGCGTATAATATTAATTAAGCTAACCCTGGTATTTCCAAATGCGCACATACACCGCAGTACTGAACATATATGCATACATGTATAAATTTAAACTCAAAAAACCAACCAAGTTATACTTTTTTTACTTTTTATTTTTTTATCTACCTCATTAAAAGCTTGCGATAAATTTTTGACGTTGATTGTTATATACGTGGACAACGTGTTATAAATTAGACCGTATTCATTGAATTCTGCAATGATACTTATTGAACTTCGGTACTTTGATCTCGTAAAGTATTCCGCGATATATTGTAAGGATTATTCTTGAAGACATATAGTAATTGTAATTGGTATATCTCTCTCGAATATTTCGGATTACGACGTAAGAAGAAGGATAGAATAGTATAGAAATATAATAACCCAACTATAATAGTTTAAAACAAGAAAATCATGCGAACGCATTTTATCGAACGAATCGATTTAAATTATATCATGTTCATCTATTAATGGGAAATTTCAAATTTCGCAAAGTATCGACGCGTTTTGTAGAATTTGGATTTTAGTCAGCAGGCAACTAAGACGATTAACGTCCGATTGAATAATCGCTCGAGCAGAAAAATTATTTTACAGGCTATTTAAAAAAATTTCTACAATAAAGCAACATTAATCAAATAAATTAAGATGACAAATCGATCTAACAATTACAAAATTATAGCGATACGATCGATGTTTGCTGAATTCAAATTTAACGACCTAGTCGTTCAATTGTTCAAAGTACTAGACAATTACGTCCAGTAAAAAATGTTTACATACACCACATAGATCCCATCAATATTGAACAACATGCTGTTCAATGTGTGTAATAGGCCTTTAAAGAGGGCTTCGATAACAAAGTAGAAGATGTTAAAGTCGGTGGCGAAAATGTCGATATATATATAATATAAATATATAATATCGTTACATACGATCTCAATACTAGTATTAAATAAGTACATCAGTTAGTAATAGAAAAATTAAAGTGAACATGTATGAGGTTATACACCAGCGAGTAGAACTCCTTGAATTACTAAGTAATACTATTGCTTAAGATCCGTGAGATGGCGACGTTTAAGTCGTCTGATATCGTTTCTGGTATCCAAAGCTTGACGGAGATTCTGTATTCATACGCTTATCGCTTTTCATGCGCTGCAGCAAACTCTTGTATAACAAATCCTTTTGAATGTCTTCATTTCGCGAGTAAGACATCCACAATTGCGCGTAAAATGTTTTTATCAATAACATCAGATATTCAAGAGACACGGTTTTGTTGGCTCAAAGTATGATTCCTTTCTTCTATATTAAGAAAACGTGTAGGAAATTAGGAAATTGTGCGGCAAATATGGATTAATAAGATTAACGTGAAAAAAAAATGAAAGTAATAATAATTTTTCGTACGGAGCATTCGTCTCTTCGAACCGGATTGCGCCTGGCAGTGTGTTGACGTGTAGGTTCGCTGAATTTGAGGATTTGTATGATTACATTTCATCAGCGCCCATAATCATCAGCAAAGGTAAATATTGATGTATACGATGTTGTAGGGATATCTACTGTGTATATCATGTACAAGCTGGGTACTAAAATGCTCCCTTACGGCACAAATGCTTGTAATGGATACCAGTCAGAGTATTTAGTAAATGAAATTACCTGTTTTTCAAATAAGATTGGATCAACAAGTAATAGTCCGCTGGTAGTGCACATCTAAGAAGAGAGCAGGACAATATCGTCCTGTTTGAAAACAGGAGTAAATAGCATCGATGACATAGTAGAATGAGGCTTACGGAAACCAAACTGATGGACAGGGATTAGATCTGTTCTTTCTAATGTTGCGGTAATTCTTCGTAGTACTAGTTTTCAAAAATGTTTGATAATATACACAGAAAACTGACTGGCCTATATGATGTCACTGCAGTAGTGGGCTTGCCCGATTTAGAAACCATACTTAAGATTTCTTCTATACATCTGGGAAATAATAGGACAATGACATTAAGCAGGTATGTAATCTGTAAAATTACATACGTGGAATACGTTTTAATATTTCTCCAGTGATCAGATAATTTCTTGGAGCTTTTCGTTTAAGATTTTAACGATCTATTTCGTTTTATTTTATTTTTTTTGGCCTGTACCATGGGGGTCGCTTTGGCCATGTATAGGATGATTTTCTTGTTTTAAACTATTATAGTTGGGTTATTATATTTCTATACTATTCTGGGCTATGAACTTATATATGATTTTGACTGGTTCTGCATTGTTTAGATCACTTACTATTGATTCTACATTTAGAGTGTGTTTGTATTTTAATAATTCCCCTGTCATATTATTTCGATTTTCTTTGTACTTCTCGCATTTCTATAACGGTTGATATCCTCTTGACATTTATCGCGTAAACTAATTTTGGATTTTATTCGCGATAGATGTACAGGTGTTTTATTATGTCCTATTCTTAATCGGATAATTGTTGTTAAAAAGTGTAATATGAGTTATACCAAAACCATATGGGGTTTTGATTTTTATCTGAATTTTATGATATTGCTTCCCTATTTCTTTTTGTTTATTATATTTTTCTCTCATTTGTTGATATTTCATTATTTTTATTCGTGGGATATATTCTGTATACTATTATTATTTATTTTGACATTTACGATTTTTATCTACTATTTCATTCCCATATATACCGCGCAGTGTATCTACATCGGTGTAATTGTTGATTTGTTATTCTGTATTTTTCCATGTATGGTTTTTATTTTAGCGACAATATTGTCTTGTTTTGTATTAATAGCAATCAACGACTGTATTATTGTAGCTGTCTGTCGTTACTATAAATTTTCTTTGTTTTTTAATTTATTTCGTTTTAATATTGACTTAATACGCCTCCCAAAGAATTATTTCATAACCGAGAGCCGTTTGGTACAAAGCGAGATATAAGCGTTTAAGGTGCTCAACAGAAAATATCGCTTTAAGTACAAGAAAAGGTAATTAAATTTCCTCGGTTTTTTAACTAGGTACGAAAGATGTTTATTCCAAATTACAGTCAAACTGAATCCCTATTTGGTATGGTAGAAACAGAAAATTATATAGCAATTCTGCGGACACAATATATACGGCACATATATGTTATTGTGCAGAGGGACAGTTTTAAATTGTAACAGAGAATTAGCAAATAGCAAATATAACGAATTGAATAAGTTAGCCATCGAAGAAATAAAAAATAGGAAAAATCATAATTTATTTTTTTATTTTTTTTTTTTTTTAAGGTGCCGTGTACCGCAACTTAGGTTAAAGACACCGAGGTTAATTATTCGAATGAGCATACATGTTTATTTTCAGAATTTTCAAGTTCCTCTAGATTGTCGGAAAGTGCACCGAGATAAAGCGACTGGGACGGAATTTTTTTTTGAAGTGGTATGCACGATATTAGAATGTGTTCGACCGTTAATGTGTTCCCGTCCGCAGTGACAGCATATTGGTGGCGTTTTCTTTTCTAAATAAGTAAATAAGTGGTTACGTTTTAGTGCGGTACAATTCTAAGTCTCGAGTTAACGCAAACTCATCTCGTCGCGTTGGTACGGTTGATATGAAGAAGATAACATTAAGGTCATTTAGATATTATAATTAAGTTTAAAGTAATAGATATAATGTAAGTAAAAGATTGCGAACGGAGTTTACAGCGGCAATAAAATCGAATTGCCGCCGTAAATTTTCGTAGCTTAAATTTGTAATTATTAAATAAATAGGAAAAAAAAAGCTAAATGTAAACGATAATCGATTTAATTATGTTTAATTCGATTAAAGTCGACTGATATAATTTATAAATAGAGGATAACGTGTTTTTTTTTTGTTTTTTTTTTGGCCTAGGTCTGGTGTGGCCAGTAGATTCTAATTTCAGCATTACATACTAACTTATCGTCTTCGAGCGGTATTAAAATTTCTTTTATTAGCGTTCTTAAAGAGAAAATATTAATATTATTTCCTGTTTATCCGAGTTCACACTTAGTGGAAGAATACAAGTTTGGCCGTAATATCGTGATGGTACCCTTTAAATTTATATTTCATACTTCTGTCGCAGAAATGTCCATCTTTACTTAACACACACGATCGGAGAAAAAGCTCTATTGTGCTTCTACATTCTTTACGTTTATATTTTTACCGCGACAAATTATGAAGAAATCTAAAACATGCGCGATAATCTATTAAGCGATTAATCGCATTTATCTTGTTCTTCGGGTATTACACCTCCGTATATTGTATCGTCCCTTTTACATCTGGATAACCTACAATTGTTCCCCCATATAGCGACGTTTTTAGAGAAGTCAGCATGCTTGATTAAGATGTAGATATTCCCCACAGTATCACGTTGGGTAAGCTATAAAGGCACCCCCCCATTAAAAAAAAAAAAAAAAATATATATATATATATTCCATTCAAGAATATGTTAGCGTCGATATATAGTTTTTACTATTTCGAAAATCTTTAATTCTAATTCTATACCATTTCGCGTTGCCAAATTTTACGATAAAATACACGCTACTTTAAAGTATGGCCGGGCAGTTCATTAACGCTTACGACATCGTCGATGATCGCTGCAATTGTTATTAACGGTAATAATTACTAATTCGCAACTTCCGGTATGTCGAAAAAATTAATTTAAAAAAAAAAATAAAATAAAATAAAATATGGGGATCGCAACTCAATTTTCTCGAAACCGGCTTACTTGCGAGTTAGTAATTTTCGTGTAAATTTATCAATCGTTACACAGACGTCATTAACGATTTTAATATTTAACGTAAGACACGGAATTACGAAGAAACACACGTGCGAACAATATGACATTATATGCGAAAGGATAAAGATTAGGTTTACGACGGATTATCGAGAGAGATTTTTGTATTTTAAAAGAATATAAATGTTATATAACTTCCAGCATTTTACGAATAATATCCATAGCGCAAATTGTAACTTATATCACGAATAATGTCGTAGCAATCACACGTATTTCATCATAATTCCTGGAGATTCTACTAAAGATTGGTGGGCGACAACTAGTTTCACGTATTAGAATTCCATGGACGGTATCGTTTTCATTTTTTTTTTTTCACGTTTCCACCATATTTTTGCTTGCACATTCCGTCGTATACGATATATTTACATTTTGTTGGCCTTCCCCGCTTGTCCTTTTCCATCTAGGGAATCTTTAAATTATTTGCGTGAAATATTCGCCGTAAAAAAACCGCGTATATTTGGCATTATATTGAAAAAAAAAGTTATAATAATATTTAATAAATATACCCCGGAACAAATGCCCTCTCCATTTATGAAAGTAACTAATAATATAAATTGGTAAATAATAAATATACAAGATATAAATAGTATCGATGGTCAGACAAAAAACCATCACAACTTCAATAGGTGATTTAAAAAATAATAAATATAAGTTTATACAACATATATGTAATATCATTTATAAGTAATGGAAAAACGAAAACAAATTATAACGTTATGAGAATAATAGATTATGTTTAATGCGTCGATGCTTATACTTAGTATAATACTTAGTTCCATATGGGATCGTAATTTCCTATTGCCGGAAGTAAATTATTACGGTGCGCACTACAACTGAGAAAAATTTTTTCCGGATAGTTTCAGGTTATAGTTTTTTTTACTAATGCTACCTGCAAAACACTATGCATATATATGAAATTTTACTGTATACGGGGGACATTGAGGATACATCTAAGACATCGATTTTGGACTAACTGCAGTCTATTAAAACTAGCATTCGAGATTGAAGACCAAACTGGACAAGAATATGTTAAAATAGGCCTAATGAAAGACGTGTAGATTATTAGTTTATTATTAATATTTAAGCGAGATTTACGATTGAAAATGGGGGCTAGATTGAACAGTTTGACGTGAAGTCTGGTCGATAGATAAAAACGGTCTTCGACGAGTGAAGAAAATTGCTTTCGTTTTGGAAGTTGTTTTCAGATGTAACCTACAAATTTATATCGTCTCCAATAAGCTTTTTATATACATATATATATATACATACATATATATATATATATATATATATATATATATATATATATATATATATACGTTTACAAAAAACTAGATTATAATTAAACTCGCTAGAATGTGCAAAGATAACATGCGACGAATTCATCATAATTTATAATGAAAAAAATGTACATATCACACACACATACAAAAAATTAAAAGCATACAAAGTTTTATTTAAAAAAAAAATAATAATAAAAAAAAACTTCTCTCAGTTGTATAGGGTATTTAAAACTACAAATGCACATAAAATAGCGAAATTAACGAAATATGTAAAAAAAAAATTAAATTTATACATATATCGAAACTGGCAAATTATACGATATGCGGATAATACGTTCTTGAATTTGGTACAGGGTATATCAGTCTATAGCAGTACTCTGAGAACAAGTACTATAGAAAGTAGGAAATGCTAATGTAATAAATTATTATTACTTAAAAAAAGGATAAAATACATGTTTTAGACAAGAAACAATTAACGAGGTATTATTAAATATTTAACTTCTTAAATCGTAACGATAATCTTCATACACATACACAAACACACATACCTACATACACACACGCACTGAATGCGTGTCATTCCGATTAGACCAATCGGTTGAGACATGGATCGACTCGGCGTTCGAATACTATAAAAATTAGGTAATTAGTCCAGTTAGTTATATATAACACAACTGACTGATAACATAATCTTTAATAATAATACTATTTTCCGATTGAACGTAATAGTATGTGAACGTTGAAAAGTACACTCGTGAAAAACTTGGAATTCGTAAATAAACAGAATCCTGCATATGTAGTAGTAACCGAATAATTAAAACGAATAAAGCAAACGCGGAAAAATTAACAGTTGCAGAATATATACATTCAAGGAGCTTCACGCGGTAACTCTTACTTGTTCTGCTCGCAATACATGAGTTTGAACCCCATCAAAAGTAATACGATATAAAAGGCCTCTAACCTATTTTAGTCAATAAATGAATATATAAGTACGGTGGGAAATAAATGTCGAAGAAGAATCACTCTGGATCGGCTTGCTTAGCAAAGCGTCGTTTAGTCGGCTCGGTGTTAATACTCCACAGTTGACTAGATTTTATGTGCATATATATTACATATATATATATATATGTGTGTGTGTGTGTATGCGCGCGTGCTTTACTCATGCACGCGTTTCTTAGTCACGTATAGTTAATTTCTGAATCTGGAATAGAGAGTTACGTAAACATATTTATTTATTACTAGGTCGTTGATATATGTGGCTAGTATACGGAAATGCAATCCACCGAGTGGAGGGAACACTGTATAATTATGTACGTAAATCGTTAATATTTAAGGCAATAATACATTATTAGAGGTGCATAGAGAAACCGGTTTTGTTCGGAAATAAAAAGACTGAAGAAAAAGCAAATGAACTGGTTGCGTCCGTGGACACGTACGACATATGACCTGTTTTTCGTGCCAATACCATTACCCAGGTATTTTATACATCTACACATATATATATATATATATATATATATATATATATATATATATATATATATATGATGATGATGATCAGGATAAGGAAGATTCAGTTTCAATCGGTACCGACGATATCCTATTAATTATCGGAATATTTTATGGCGCAAACAAATTCATCCTGGACGAGATGCTGCTGACTAACTTGTTAAATTACGTGCGAAAGAAGTTTAGAAATTTCGTGACATTAATAATCAATTTTTAACGATTACCTCGTTATAATACGCGTGTGTCTGTGCGTACGAGAGAAAAAGAGAAATAATTTAAACGTTATGGACGTGTTAAAAATAACAATTTATCGTTAATTATTGTAGGAATTTTTGATTAACGAATTTTATTCATTTTAAAGGAATTAAACTGATCCGACAGACTCGCGGCGAATATATCAATTATTTATTCTCGATTGGCTTATAAATTAAACATCATTCAATCAAATCTGATCCTGTACAATATATTATGTGCTCATATGTACACACACACACACACACATATATATACATACACATATGAGCTAATGTATTACGTTTGTGTGTGTACACCTAGATTAAAAAAAAAATATATGAAAACATTCCGAAACAAACATCAAACAACGAAAGAACTCGAAATTAATTATATAAATCCGTTATATACCGATATATGAATAGAGGAAATATAATTAAAACTTGCGTTAAGGAATACATAAATATGATGTTATAAACTGTAACGGTGGATTGTATATATACGAAAATCTGCAGGCGAGATCTATTTACATATTTTCGGGATACATGTAGTAATTCTGAGGACTTGATAATGATTTGGTTCAACATAGTTATAGAATTGTCGATGTTATTTCATTTAACGTAATTTTCGTATTTATGTCAATCCGCACGTTTGAAATCATATCTGATTTTTGCGGTAGGACGTTAGCGTGAACCGGATCATTGATAGGTGTTGAAACGTAAGAAAATTGTTTAGTTAAACTGTTAGAAGTTGGAAAGTAGGATGTTTTTTTTTTTTTGAAGGAAATAGTAAAATTCATTTTAAAGAAAAGGTATAATAAAACTTTTTCTGTCCTATTACCCGACTGCAGCAATAAGGAAATGTCGTGTTCAAAATGAAGTGAATTTAAGGGCCAATATGCAGAATATAAAAGTGTAACTTTTGATCATCGACACGCAGAGAAACATCAACAGTCTCTATGGATTTCAATAATTGGCTATAGAATGATAAATAAATTTACGAGTGTAATCAGTAGAGGGCTACAACCCTTTCTATTTCTATCTCGTCGATGAAATACAGAAAATGCAAGTTCATAATTACTATTTATTTTAGTCTCATTCAAACGAATAATATCAATTTGTTATTGTCTGGCTTATTCAATAATTGACTATAGAATGATAAATAAATTTACGAGTGCAATCAGTAGAGGGCTACAACCTTTTCTATTTCGATCTCGTCGATGAACTTTAAATACAGAAGATGCAAGTTCATAATTACTATTTATTTTAGTCTCATTCAAACGAATAATATCAATTTGTTATTGTCTGGCTTAAGAAACTTTCTCCTCGTTGAATTTCAATTACAAGTATTAAATTTTTTTGCACTGTCAGTTATGCAAACGCATTTAAGATTACATCAATTGCAATGGAAACTTTTGTAAAGATAACAGAATATTTACTACCTCTTAAATTTAAAATAGATATAAATTCCCCACTTGTCATAAATAAAAAAAATTATTCACATTTGCTTCGGTACTTTCACTTAATATTGCAGAAAAAATTGGTTCTAAAATAAGTGATCAATCCTCTTCAGTTAATATCAGCATAATACAAATGTTATTCCAATATCGCTTTCTAAGTATGCGCAGAAGTGCATTCATATATATTTTTCTTTTAATAATAATAATAATAATAATAATAATAATAATAATTCGTTTTTATCAATAGTTAATTAGTGATAATACTAACAGTGGCAACAATATAATAATTACTCACTGGCAAGCGTTGCAATGGTCAATGAAGAGATTTTCTACCTCCTTTTAATATAAATTAAATTATAATATTCATAAGTTTTAAGTTTGTACATATGATATAATAAACGGCAATGGTTGGGGTTATGTTTTGTCATCCTAACTGTTGCCCTTAAATATAAGTATACTCTGCAAAGGGCTTCCTACACCCAAGTTTGAAATATTTATATGTTTAATGTATATATATATGTTTTTTTTTTTAATAACAATCATATATTTTGGTAAAATTGTATGTATAAAGGTGCAAAGGACCGGAGGAGACTTATATATCAATTAAACTACACATATATCGACTGTATATTCATAAATAAATAAATAAGTATTTCAAAGTTGTGTGTGAAGTCCTTTGCAAGTGTACTTATATTTATGGCAACAGTTAGGATGACATCAACATAGTTCCAACAATTACCATGCATTATGTACAAACTTAAGACTAAAGAATATTATAAATTATTTTATATTAAAAAAGGGAAAAAACATCTTTATATAAATAATTACAATTGTTGCAAACATTTATTGTTTACCTTTACAAACTTAATTTTAAACATGTAATGAGTGCAGTATCAGAAGATTGATCAGTTGCACCAGATATTGGTTTCACGGATGAATTAGTTTTATTAATTTTTTTTTTAACTTTTATTTTTTTTTTATTTATTTTTATATATGTATATATATATTTTTCCCTATGATCAGTTATCTGCTCTATACACTTTATTTTATTTTTTGAGTTATTAACGGTCCTTTGCACCCTTATACTTACAATTTTTTGTTTTAATATACGATTGTAAAAAAAAAACATATTTGAGCCGAAATAGAATGATTTTTATGCGTAAATTTTTTTTTTTATATTAAACGTATTATACTAACGACTCTCGTCGAAAACTCACGTAAAACTTAAATATAATCAAATTAAGAAGAAATTTTCTAAATTAAACACACCGCCGTGTAATGATGAGATTTATCACGAGCTTGGAATGAAATCGATTAGCGGTGTGATTAAATAGTTTTCGATTGTCAATGAAAAGAGAAGTTATTACTAGATAAAACTTACATTTCAGCTTAAAGTTGCTTGTAGAGGTTTCGATTATTGAACTAAATGATTTCACTCACGTTTTACTAGATTTAATTTGAACAATTATATTTAACTACTAAGGCTTGCGCTATTTTTTCGGATAATTTAAAAAAAAAAACGGAAACATATACACATATTCAAGATTCCTTGATTATGGTCAATAAATTTTTATTAATACCGAAAAATAAAAAGCCTAACAGCAAATATCGATATTATTATATTATTATTTTCGTATTCAATAGTTAACGTTATCTATTCAGAACATCAACAACTTCATTTGTAGTATGTTGTCCGATTTAGCGTATAAGTTCTCCGGATCATAATGGTCGACGATATTAAAGTTAAATAATCGATTTTCATCCGGAATTTGGTCACACATACAACTGTCACTCGCATGATACCATAAACGTACCCATATTTTACACGGACAATTCCGCCCCGTAGATTCATTTCAAACGGTTTCTTCGAATGTACCTTCATCTTCATCCCTCATCTGTTCATTCTAAATACTCATTCGTTTGCTTTACGCCGTGTGCAGCTTATTTTTTCCAATGTCGTGAGAAAGCTTCGTCTTAATTTTAATCAATGTTCGGTTAATTTTTCATATTTACACGACCGTATGACAAAAAAAAAAAAAAAAAAAAAACGTTAGGGCTTTAGTTTTTCCAATCGCTAAGTTAATAGCCCACCCCCCGCTACTGTAAATTACAGGACTGGCGCCTAAACCTGCTTGTAATCAATACCGGGAAAAAAAAAAACTAAAGTTATTATTAAGGCTTATATCCACTGATGGGAAGAAAATCTAAGCCGAGTCTCGCGAATACAAAACTATTGTAGCTCCTGATTGGAAATACGGCTTAGAAATATTATACGGATCAGCTGCTAAAATGCATCTCGGCAAAATACAGTCGCTTCAATAAAAAATAATGAGGATAATGATCGATGCGCCATACTATGTTCGCAACAATATAATTCATAATGATGTGGATGCCACTACGGTTATCGGTGCATAAGCAGCGGTACAATAAAATTCATAATGCATTCAGCAAAAAAAATTGAATTCATTAATATCGCGCATATGTAGAACTCCCTGACAATCCGTCCAGAAGACCGAGAAAAAAACAATGCCGAGATGCACTTATAACTTAATAATAATAATAATAATAATAATAATAAAAGAAAAGAAAAAAGTAGGCCTACTAGTAAAGTTGTGTAACAACTAAGACAAGCGGCTTCATCTATCGGGATGTGCCGTTACTCAATTAGAGAATAGAATAACTATCTATTTCGTCAATGACCTAAAAGCCGGTATGCAACAAAAAAAAAAAAAAAAAAATAGTTTATGCAGTTTTTCCAGCAGGTCTTATTCAAAACAACGTACAATTTTCTTAACGTTCCCACTCGCATTCGTCTCTAGAAAATAGCGTAGTACTAAAAGGGGACGTTCTACGTGTACATATCATCTTAGCCATCTTCCGCTTCTGAAGGTATAAATTGCAAAACTCTTTGAACAGAGTGCACGAATGGGCATCAAACTGGAAAGTTAAAATCAATGAAGAAAAATCAACGCATATAACTTTCACATACCGACGAACAGATGCGCATCACCAAGTGTACTTAGGAGGTAAACCTGTTCCACAGGTTGACTCAGTCAAGTACCTTGGTATGCACCTGGATAGGCGGCTAACCTGGGAAATACATGTCAGAATGAAATGTAAACAAATAAAGAAAAAAACTCAGCAGTTTATTGGCTTATTGGACGCAAATCGCCTCTAGACGTAAAGTACAAATGCCTACCATATCGGCAGATCATAAAGCCAATATGGACTTATGGACTGCAGTTATGGGGCTGTACCAGCAGGTCTTCTAGAGCAAAGATCCAAGCTAGACAAAGCATAATACTAAGAGCAATTGTCGATGCATGCCGTTATTCGAGAAATGATGATATTCATCGAGACTTGCACATCTCGCTTGTAAACGAAGAGATTAGAAAATTCGCTACAGCACACGAGAAGAGGCTACACCAACATGTCAATGTGGAAGCTACCAATTTATTAGATACTAGTCAAGACATCAGGCGTCTTAAAAGGCGCCACCCGTCAGACTTATTATGAAGTCAATAAATTCTATTACATAAATAGATTAATACAAACTAATTTTCGTAGTCATGGTCAATGGACTACTGACTTCAACCCATAAGCTGGCTAACAGGATGATCTTGTTAGTAAGCTACACTTTACTAAATTTGATACTTATTTAACATCAATGAGTTAAGATCGTATCTTTATTTAAAAAAAAAAAAAAATTATAATTTTAAGTATTGGTAATATCGATTACAAAACGTCTCTTCCTAGATTTTCGTGGCTTTACTTAAAAAAAAAAAATTAAGCCGAAAGGAATTGTACTTATCAGCAGATTGCGATTCGGACATTACTTGTTGCCGGACCGCCTGTTCCTTATACAGCTTAGAGAAACTCCTTACTGTCCTCTCCATACTGAACGTGCAATTTGCATCCTGATCACGTGTTCTTCGAATGCCTTTCTTGAATATACGTTCTGATTTTTTTTTTTTAAATAAATTTTTGCACACAATCTGTCTAGTTAAAGACAATAAGCGGCAGTGAATAATTAACGGTATGCTTCCTAATGGTCGTCGTACCGTTGTTGTTGATACAATATTCGGTTAGTAAATCATATTCGATCGTTTTTGATCATCTAAATCGGGTACCGTCTTTGATAAGCCCGTGCGCCAACTGATTACAATGATTTTGTAATCGTTCTATATATCGTAAGCTGACTGCTTCTATTTCTTCTTTAATTGGACTCTTGGAATTAGCGATATTTCTAGAGAAGTTGTCGGCGTTTATAGAAATATGAGTTAATAAGTACAGTATCATGTTGGGTAGGCTATAAAAGCATACCCATTAAAAATAAAAAAAAAATAAAAAAAAAAAGAAAGATATTAGTTATTTTTACTAATTTACATTGTTTCTCGTACATTAACAATATAATTTGAACAATGCGGAAATAAATAAACATAAAATCACTAAATTTTGTACAACTACTTTTTTATCGTTTATTTATTAACGATCCAACTAACGTAACGACCATATATTTCTGATCGTCTGTGTGTGTGTGCTTGTGTTTTGATGCAGTTTCACCTATTCCGGAATCATATATTTCGTAGGTGGAAAACATAATTTTCTATTTTTACAGAATTTGGCTTTAGCTTATTTGTCTTATTCTATCTATCGAATTGGTCTATCAAAGAATTTAACACTCTTTCAACTTCTTCAAATGTATCAAGCTGGACAGGTACAGCTAAATCATCGGCGCACTACATATAAAATGCCGCGCATTATTTACGAGTTGGTTGTTTACATATATATATATATATATATATATATATATATATATATATATATATATATATATATATATACACATATAAAATAACGTTGGTGACAAAACGTTTCGTTGAAGCAGCTCATGTTTTTCGAGTCTCTAAGAACTTCATCTCATTTATATCTTTTTTTCTTTTTCTTTTAATAATAATAATAATAATAATATATACGTTTCAAATAATTTCCTATACTTTCTATTTGAACGCGCGGAGCAAACAGTAACGAATGCTATTGTTAGATCTACAAAAGTAACGTCTCTGTTTTTGAGAAACTGTCTCCTTCTATGTGCAGAGTAGGGTTTAGGATTTGATCAACAAATAACGAAAATAAAACACTTTAAAAAATTCGTATTTTGATTTTACTTTAAAAAACAAAAAAAAAAGAGCGAAAAACTTAGAATACGCATTTTATAGTTAAAAAAAAAAGGTTCCAGGTTAATTTTTTTTTTTTAATTAAATTATGTAAATTATGCCGTTTGTAACTACCACGCCTATTACAGCATAAGGAGACATGTGTCTGATATGTACGCTAAAAGTCCGCTTTCTCCAGAAAAAGCTAGGATTCTAACTATTGATTGGCGGTTGTTTGAGAGAATTTTCTATATCGGGACCTGTATTTTGTGTTTTAACCTGGATGGTGCAAGTATTTGGCAGTTGTATATTAAGTGTATGACTACATTCTGTAATAACTGCAGCTGAAAAATATGTGGTTTTCATCGGCAATCTAATCTGCATCGCAGGGATGGGTACAGAAATACCTGTCACGTATTGTAAGCCAAGGAATCCCTCTCCCAACTAGTCTCAGATGTCTGCTCAGCTCACAGAATAATAGCGTATACATATGCTTACTTAATCTTAACACATCTGACGGGTCCCCTCCTACAAAATCTTCCTTAAACAATATCTCTTCACAACATAACCTCAGGGAACCTAACGCTGCCTTACGTAGAGGCGCTTCCTTTGCCTCATCTTCCTCCGATTCTAATTCCGATACCAATAAACTTCCTCATCACAGTAAACAAAGTAAAGTCCGTATCGTCCACTCTGCTCCTTCTAGACCTTCCGAAATTAAATCGCAACCTACATCAACTCGTATCAAACAACTCAAAAATTAAAGTATATACCCTTAATGCTAACTCACCCCCACAAATTCATTATATCACCTACAACTCTTGCGAACGTCTTTTAACCTTCCAATCTCTTCCTCTCTCTATTTATCCATTTGGAGATTTATGTTCATATGTATATATGTATGCGTGTAGTACGTGCGTGCATGTATGTTATATATCTCATTTTCCTCTTACTCTACCATTCTACTCATCTTACCCTTCGATCACTTCTATTCTCACCTTTAAGCATTGCTCGACACCATATTTATCATCTGCCGGTTTGTATTTACTTCCAACTCCCCGGCGGGGATACTACTTCATCTTCTACCCCTTCCTCTATCCCTCACGCCAAAAAAATCGATTATGATTTATTCTCTTCCGTTGCTGACAATCTTTTCTTCAGCTTTCCGTCAAATCTCTCCTCCCCCGAAGTATATGATCTCTTTCTATCCATCACCCATGATTCAGTTTCCGCCTCCACTTGTAATACTTCCATTTACCTAGGTAAGAAATTTCCCGTCAGATGGTGGACTCCAGATAAACAAAAGGAATCAGGCATTCCGCATCTTTCGGAAAAATAAAACCGTATCCAATTTTATCGAATTTAGGAAGATCAATGCCCAAACCCGCCGGTTAGACTAAACGGGATTCCTGGAGACGATTCTGCTCATCTTTTAACAGATCCACACCGTTATCCAAAATCTGGGAACAATGTAAAGCGTTTAAACATCGAGCTCTTTCTGCTTCTACTCCCTCTACTGATCACAAACATTGGTTTGACGAATTTGTCAACCGCGTTTCTCCTCCGTACGTACTTTCCCTTCATCAAACCAACCCTTTCCATTTCACATCTGCTTCCCCTTCAAACATGTTGGATATGCCTATCACGATTAGAGAGCTCACACATATATTAGAAAATAAAAGGGATACTGCCCCAGGCCCTGATTTAATATCATATAAAATGCTTCAAGCTTTGTCAACCCGTTCTTTGAATTTCCTTTCCCAAATGTTCTCCAAATGTCTACAAGAAAACTATTCCTCAGGACTGGCTAACCTTCAATATTACCCCTGTTCACAAATCTTCAAAACCCAAACATTTGGCTACTTCGTACCGCCCCATTGCTCTAGCTTCCTGTGTTCGAAAACTTCTTGAATCTGTCATCAGCTATCGTTTAGAGTGGTGGTTGGAAAATAATAATATTCTCCCTAATTTTATTTATGGCTTCCGCCCCCCAATATTCAACTGCTGATTGTCACTCCTTTCTGACATCTAACATATACAAAACATATATAGATAAAGATTTCTTGTTAGCCACATTTCTGGATCTCACCGCAGCTTTCGATAACGTCAACATCAGCTTACTACACCAACGCCTCTTATCACTTAGTATTCTACATAATCTCGCAGCTTATATTTGTAACCTATTTAAAATCAAACATTTACACTTCCGGCACCCTACCCTCCAACATCCGCTGCACCCAACTACTTACACTGGTCTCGCACAAGGTTCTGTTCTTAGTCCCATTTTATTTAATATCTATATTATGCACGATTTAAAACCTCCGCTTCCCCATTCATCCCATCTCATCTCCTATGCGGACGATCTGGTCCTCTTTCAACATAGCAATAATCTTGACCTTATTACGCAATATTTAACACATGATATCATAACTTTAAGTAACCTTTTCCAATTTTCCGATCTTTCAATTAATCCCAGCAAATCTGCAGCTATCGTGTTTTCCCTCAATCGTCCTACCTGTCCTCCTCAATATATTCCGTTTTATAATGACCGCATCGCTATAGTAACGCAATTAACCTACTTAGGACTGACTTTAGATCAAAAACATACTTGGAAACCGCATATAGACTTCCTTATTTCGGTCACCCTACAATCTTCTAATATCCTAAGATCCCTCTCCTCAACTGCCTGGGGTGGAGATCCTGTTTCTCTCCGCATTCTATATATTTCCTTAATTCGTTCCAAAATTGACTACTGCTCCTTCCTGTATGGTAATGCCTCCCGACACCTCTTAACCAAATTGGAGGAGCATTCTATATACCACAATATAATATCTCCAAATCATTCATTTTTCCTCAGTTCAATTCAATTTTCACCGCCGAGGGCCTAAGCATCCTTAAAACTCTGCACTTCTTATCACGTTTAGATCACCATTCTTCCTCCCTATACTTAATCTTATCCGACTCCCTAAGTTTTCTACTCGCATTGAAGCATTCCTCCTTTCAACCTAATTCCAATTATCTTCCCTTGGCAGTGCGACAATTGACTTATTTACTATTCAGCCGCGGCATCTTAATATCATATGTCTGGATTCCCGGTCATTCCGGAATTCATGGCAATGAGGTTGCCGACACTCTGGCCAAGGAAGCCATTTTCTACGGCTCCCTGGTGCCGGCAATTTCCACCACACACCTGATATCTCTTGCCAACATGGATATATCCTACGAGTGGTCATCGTGGCTAGTTAGTTCTTCCACCCCTAGATATTATCTGGCCACATCACCTACTCCCTGGTACTTTAATTTGTCCAACATACACCTCAACTTCCGAAAATTTATTACAACCATCACCTGTTTACGTTCTGGACACAATCGTCTTCCGGCTCACATGTTTCGTATTGGGATTTCCAGTTCCCCATATTGTTCCCATCCAACCGATTCACAAATTATCGCCGATGAAAACCACATCCTTTTCAATTGCAGTTTTCACACACCTGACCAACTCGCACTCCTGAATTCCTTAATATCCATCGGTTATCGTCCTCCTTTCTCTATCACTTCCTTAATTTTTTCTAATGACTCCTCCTTCTTTACAAATTCCTAACAAATTGTAACATCAATATATAATAACTATTTATCAACATGTTAGTGGGTTGTGAGTGCTCCTCAGCAGTGCCCCCCCCCAAAAAAAAATATGCTTATATTTGATTACCTATTAGACTGTAATATAAATATTTAGTAAGACATGCCGTCCGTTCGTTACAGCCCTGGGTGGAATCACAAAAGCCCATTTAAAAAAAAAAAGAAGTGTATGACTATTGGTTCTGTTAAGTGTCCGCATAGCAGTATGCTGGTGGAGGGCGTTTGGTATATAGATAATTGTGTGATATGGCTGTATGATCCGCACATAGACAGTTTAGAGTGCAATATTCTTTTCTGCTTTGCCCATCTGGAGGCTAAATAGGTTCTACGATTGATTTTATGCTCCTCAAGAAGGTTGTTTGTGAGGTTCAGTCGCGATAGTCCATTCCTGTTTACCGTTATTCATGAGTATGTATGCTAATGTCGGTGGAGGTGGTGAGTATTCTGGTATTGGTGAAAGTACCGTAGACCGAACTTCAAGGTCTATAACTTTATCACTAACTACCGTGCATCCCAATGTGACTTGGGATTCACAGAAAGCCTAGTTCACATCCTTCCTTATGTAGTTTGTGTTGAATTTCTAATATTATTGTAGTCTTATTGTCTTGAACGTATATTAGTTGTAGAGAGGAGAGTGAGTCTGTTATAACCGATGCTTTCATTAATATTAATAAAATAACTATATTATAATTTCATTTAATCTTATTCCTCTGCAGTTACGGTTAATTACTTCGTGTTATTATTATTATTATTACTACTATTCTAATTAGTATTACTTATTATTAAACGCTATTTAATTATTATTATTTTAAACGACGATCATTACACGAGTATTTATTTATTACGTAGTGCTTATGTGGACTAACGTTTTTTCCGCTTCCACGAATACAGATAATTAATTCTCTAGCTATATTTCTTTCCCGAATTTGTTGCTTGCGCTATCTTACTCGCGACTTCTACTATTACGTAATGAAAAAAACCGGAATATCTCGTTAACTGAAATATTTGTCTGTTTTCGGAAGTAGGTAAATATAAGCGTATCAACACAGGCCGAATCGTGAGGGAAATAATGGTCATATTTATATATAAAAAAAAAAAATTAATTAGGCCGAAAAAATGCGTATTTTTATCAGGAAGTGATTTAATACATGGTATATATGTATACATATATATATATATATATATATATATATATATATATATATATCAATTAAAACTGCTTTTAGGTTGCTTTATTCATTTATTATAAAAATCAGATAATACACAAATAGACATACACGTACAAAAAAAGCGCAACCACTATTTGTTACAACTCTTCGTCTAGTGATCGCGACGTGCGAATTAGTTATGTACACACTCTAGTTTACGAAGAAGGAAGTAGAATTTCTCTTTTTATATAACTTTGTGTACTAGCGCACAAGTGAGAACACTTCGTAATGGGACTGGGATTCGGGTCCATCTAAGGCACGTCTTCTTCCTAAATATGACTTACTCGTTGGTAGACGACCATTCAACTTAACAGGCACCTTTTCCTTTTTTTTTTTAACATATTGTAAAACAGCACATTATGTGTGTGTGTGTGTGTGTAGACCCGATGTGAAAGTGAAAACAGAAATTATTATTGTTACGATTATCGTTTTTACCGTCATTACGATTACTGCGAGCGTCCAGTTAGTAAAAAACAACAATAATAATAATAATAATATAAAAAATTATTCAATCATTTTTGAACAGGGAATATAGCGTAACAAATAAACATAACGTTAATAATTTTAATCATGATAATAATAATAATAGTAATATTAACGACGCTACCATGTGACGCAACGTTGTCTCCAACGTTGCCCAATTTTTTTCGTTTCATATCACTAGTCAAACGTTTTAAGTATTCTTCTAATCGCACACTTGTTCGCCTGATCCATTCTTTTCGAATCTTCGCGCTATCATTTGATCTTAGTATTTCGGTTTTTTTTTTTTTTTTTTTTTTTTTTAAATGTCATTTCATTCGTTACTTTATTAACGAAGACGAATTATGAAGTACGTAGTCGGTTTTTTGGTAAATACTTATTTTATTTAAACAGACGGTTGAATCATCGAAATTTTAAACAGTATTTATTATTATTATTATTATTATTATTAATAATAGTAGGAACGAGAGAGCATCGTTAAATTCTACACTAACTATCGGAAGGTATAAGTCGAACGTCTGACACAACATTCACAACGAGTTCGATGGTCTGATGGCGGCGACAATTTAAATAATGTCGATGGCCATCGTCTGAAACAGTTATAACGTACATGAAATATACATTCAGGTAAGACGCACGTCGTTTTGATCAATTTTTATTTTATTTATACGAAATTTAAAATTATAAAATAGTACGATATATCCTTTAAACTTCAGATATTAGTTATAACGTATGTATCAAATTATAACACATCCACACACACACACACACACGTATATTTTATATATATAATGAGTGTCTCAGTCATTTGATGATTCGCTTCTGTCGCTAAAAACTATTCACATTTCATCTATCCGTTGTTAATATTTTTTATAATTCGGCATAACTGTTAATATTTGCTTTCCTCAATACTCTGTATTCATCAACTGTCGTATTGGTTCTTCCTCTCAGTCTATGTGCAAAGGTGTATTTTCATTTATATATATATATATATATATATATATATATATATATATATATATATATATATATATATAGATCAGCAGATACATCTACGCCTTAAAACGTGCCCTATTTACTCTTTAACCGTCTACGTTATTTTTGAGCATACGTCTATAGCAACATACCTCGAACGGTTATATATATATGTATAACAACATATATTTTAAAATAATTTACAGAAAATAATAAAAACAAACATTTTAAATAGTAATTACGTAACCCCCAAGATGGCTCACCGTACAACAGAATTAATATACATTTATAGTTATAAGTAATGACAGTAAAAAAAAAATATCATCAAAAACTGAACAGAGAAAAATAAAAAGTTATAATAATAATAATAATAATAATAATAATAAAACAAAAGAGTGACGCGTGTAACTAAATATAGAATAAATAATAAATTGTAAAATAAGCGCTGTATATATACAAAAAGCTATTATGTTTGAGCCTCCTATGTTTATATTTACTATGCATAACTTGAAGTTGCCTAGAAGAATCGTAATTACCTATGGTAGAAATTAAATGATTATCGTGGACTAAGCAGTCACCGCAAAACTAGTGTATGCTCCTTAATATAAGGCATGTTTAACATAGTATGCATGTCAACGATTCTGTAGTATCTAGGGACATTTAGTATACATCTTAGAAAAAGCAATTTTAAATCGATCACAGTTATACTCTGAAATTAACACGAATTCTTATAGTTTGGATTTAGAGCGGGTTATTCTCCTGTACAACAAGCAGGTATAGGCTGGCTGATTACATAACCGACAAAACTTTAATCTTAATACGTATACATTACGAATCGACATTGAAAAATCTTTCGATTCGGCTCGGCATAATGGTATCATTTTTAAACTTTTTAAATTTAAATTTCCCTTATATTTCGTAAAGTTAATTAAATCTTATTTAAGCAATGTTCTATGTTACTCATCACATATACAAGTCCTCTGTCAAAACTTATTGTTCAGGTGTACCGCAGTATGCCCGTATCTATTTTTAATGTTAATAAATGATATACCCAAGTTACCATATGCTGTAGGTGCATTATAGGCCGACGATTTAGTATTATATTGTAAATCTTACAGGCCAAATAAGTAACGGATTACAAAAAGCTGCTAGCTCTATTTTTAAATTTTATAGACGGTGGGGGTTAAAAATAAAAACTGATAAAACTGAAGCCTTCATCACAGGGCAGTGACAATTATCTTTAAGCGGAAATTAACATTAATGGCAAAAGTATTCACTGGCGAAACCAAGTTCGATATTTAGGTGTGTCATTCTGGATTCTCGTCTATCCTTCGATAGTAATATTAATTATATAATGTTTAACAAAAATTGTCGACTTTCCTTTCTATTTATACAGATGGTTCTAAATCTGACGGCTAAAATAGGACCAGCCTTTGTGATTTACTATTTAAAAATTTTACGTTTCCACGTATTTCTTTAATTTTTACCGCCTATTTTCAACTCTCTCCGTTTCATTGAAACAAAAAAAGTCCTAATTTTCCCAACTTAAAAAGTTGTCTTTCAGATTTGAAGTTCTCCAATTACGATTCGCATTGCTTGATTGTACGACTCGATATAGCGAAATGTTGAAGTTCTCGTAAGAGACACTTGACAAATTACAACGCGTTAATTCATCGACCACATCGTTTATAATAATATCACAATGAGAACGGACCCGCTTAAAGATCCACGATTATAAATAACACGATGTCTCACATAAAATTCTAACTTAGACAAAATTTAGCCGCTATAAAATTATATTTACAAATGGGTCTGTCGATAAGATACGTGGAAATTATACTTCTACTTTATATTACCCGAAAAAAGGCATATAGAAAGTATACGGATTATCCTTTGCAGGTTCCTCGTTTGCAGTAGAACTGTTTGCCATTTACGAAGCATTGCGCCTAGTTAAAGATGCGAGGAAAAAGAATATTCTAATCATCTCTGATTCCTTAAGTGTCCTATTACAATTATCTAAGTTCCAAGAACTCAAAATATCCAATCAAACTTGACATAATTTGGCATTCGTAACCAAATTAATACAGGACACAAACAACATAATGTCGAACAACTCCTATCGTAAAATCTTATATATAATTCTTGAATTGTAATAATCATAACGCGGCTTCAAACTATATATGTTGTATAGTAACATGTACATTAATTTTTTTTTTTCGATGGTAGCATAATATATGCATATATATATATATATATATATATATATATTATTAATGTCATACTGTTAATTTTATAACTTTATGCAAATATATTGTTGTTATATATATATATATATATATATATATAGTATGAGCATCCGTGGATACACTGAAAATTATAAAATTCGCAAATGACCAAGTACTACTAGGAGATAATTACAGACTTACCAAAATATTATGGTAATTAAATAACGCATCGATCAAAGATTTTATATATATATATATATATATATATATATATATATATATATATTTACAATACAATCTTAATCATACAGATTAAATAAGTATTCTTATTTGCATAGTGCTCATTTAATACACAGACTTATATACTAAATGCAAACGTGAGCGATCCTGTAGCTCAATAGCTACAATCACAGTTTTTTGAATTCTAATTTATTTGCACGACAGATCATGCGGGTGTCGACGTTTTAATCGTCTGATGTCATCGTTGGTATCCAACAGTTTAACAGCCTCAGCATTTACATGCTGCTGCAACCGCTGTTCATGTTTATTTGCGAAATCCTTGATGACTTCCTGTACGAAAGATACGCCAAGATCTCGATGAATATCATCGTTGCGAGAATAGCGATATGCATCAACTATGGCTCGCAAGATCACGCTTTGCCTAGCCTGTATCCTGTTGATATTTGTTTTGCTGGCACATGCCCATAATTGAATACCATACGTCCATATCGGTTTAATAATTTGCTGATACAATAGTCGCTTATGGATGGTGCTGAGCTTTGAATTTCGTCCAATAAGCCAGTATAATTCTTTTATTTTGATCTTCATCTGTTTAATTTTTGTCCTAACATGCACTTCCCATGTTAGTCGTTTGTCCAAGTGCATACCGAGGTATTTAGCAGATTCCGCATGCGGAATGAGCTGATTCTCTAGGTATACACGGTGCTTCAAATTGGTGTGACGATATGTAAACATAACGTGAACAGATTTTTGTTCATGAAGCTTAATCTTCCAGGTTAATGCCTATTTCTGTGTACGATTGATAGCAGACTGCAGTTTAGCCGTTGCTTCAAGCTGGCTATCACTAACTGAAAGTATCGCTGTATCATCAGCAAATGTTGCAATTGTTGCTGTTTCATCCACTGGCAAATCTTTAGTATACAGCAGATAGAGCAGAGGTCCGAGGACACACCCCTGCGGTACACCTGCCAGTGTACAATAAAGACTTGTTACAGCATTCTGATGAATGACACGAAATTGCCGTTCATCCAGATACGATTCTAACAATTGACATATATTACCTAGCAATAATCTACTCAGCTTATATTTCAGCCCTTGATGCCACACTTTGTCAAAGGCTTGGGCAACGTCAAGAAATACAGCGTCGCAATATTTCTTATTTTCAAACGATTTGTTAATAATCGCTACAATGCGATGTATTTGTTCGACTGTAGTGTGCCGTCTCCTAAATCCAAACTGGTGGATCGGTATCTCATCTGCAACTAGTGGCAATTTTTTCAGCATTATAATCTGGGCTGTTTTAAAACATAGCGGCACATGTTTTAGACGCATACACGCGTTGAAGAAGAAGAAGAAGAAAAAGAAGAAGAAGAAGCAGTGTATTTCTTATTATTAAGTTACATGCACATAAGCATATAAAATTTTAAAAATGAACAATTTACCCGTACCGAAATATAAAACAAAAATTCTTCCCAGGCAAACAAAAAATAGAAAAGCTTATATGATATGCTTATAAATATCAAATGTATAAATTACAGGAAAAATTTGTATAAAAACCTGTTCCAATATATTAGAATAAAATTATAATTTACTCTATCACAATATAATATCTTAAAAATATCTTAGTCTATTTATTGATACTAGAACTAGAATTTAATAGCCGGCTTACTATAAACAGATATGTTTTATACGTCTGTGCTTGTACCTCTTATATCTGTGTCGCAGAGACTGGTAGTCGTAATCTCCTATCGAATGTATTACTACATTATCAGATGAGCTGCAGTTGGCGAAAAATTTTTTCGCTGTATTTTTAATGATTTCCTGTATGTAAGAAAACGTTAAAATATCATGCATAGATTTAATTTTAGTAAATCTTGGTTTATTCAAGATAATTCTTAAACAATGATTTTGTAGTCTTTGCATCTGATTTATACTGCTATTGCTAGCATAGCTCCAGACCGGGCTCGCATACAATAATTTTGGTAGAATAACTTTTTTGTAAATGAGGACTTTGTTTTGCGCCGACAATGCAGACTTTTTGTTAAATATTGGAAATAGACAACCCAATTTGCGCATCGTTCTATTTACACAATCATTAATATGCCTCGTAAATGTAAGTCGTCTATCCATAGTTATGCCTAAATATCTTACATTTTCCTTCCAATCGAGGTAATTGTTTTTGACTCGAACGAAGTGATTAAGTAGAGGCTTACGTCTAGTAAAAATGATTGATTCAGTTTTTTCATCATTGACTTTAATTTTCCATTTGTAGAAAAATTTTGATATTTTATCAATTGCACTTGTTAGTCTGTTACTGCTTGTGTCAATTCTATAAGAGGATACCATTAAAGAAGTATCATCAGCATATAGGTTTATGTCTACTCCCGGAATGGTTGGCAAGTCATTCGAATAGAGTATAAAAAGGAAAGGACCTAGGATGCTCCCTTG
Source organism: Coronaproctus castanopsis (assembly GCA_032883995.1). Taxonomy (NCBI): domain Eukaryota; kingdom Metazoa; phylum Arthropoda; class Insecta; order Hemiptera; family Monophlebidae; genus Coronaproctus; species Coronaproctus castanopsis. The sequence goes on along the minus strand of CM065054.1, from coordinate 32,492,989 downwards.
AGGTACCCCAGCTTTAATAAATCTCATGTTAGATTTATGGTTTTTTATTTTCACGTAAAACTTCCTGTTCATTAAATAAGATTTAATAGTGAATATTAGATAAGGAGGAAATTCATATTTGATTAATTTATAGATAATTCCATCATGCCAGGTTGTGTCAAACGCTTTTTCAATGTCCATCAAGACTACTCCTGTATGTTTATTCTGATTAAAATTATCGGTAACGTTGAAGATATACGTAAGCATGATGATGCCTTTCTTTGATAATTCTTTTAATACTTGAGATGAAATTTCATCGACACTTGGAGCTTTTCTCGGATTCATGTTTCTATCTATTTCTCTTGCTACTTCATATGGAGTGAAAAAGGTGAGCTTTTGATCTTCACGATAAGTAATGTTAGTAACTGTCGATTCCATATCGGATTGAAGATTATGCGGTTGAAATACACGCGATAGATGGTAGGCAAACAGTTCAGCTATATCTTCGTCACGTCTTACTCAACAGCCATTTTCATCCTGTATGGGTGAGGTTCTTCTGGCAACTGGTCGTTTTAGCCGGCGAGTGGCTTTCCACAAAGAGTATTCTTTGTCGGCGGAAGGACTAAGATTTTGTACATAAGACTCGAACGTTTTATTCTGAATTGTTTTTATTAATTTGCTGAGTTGGCAGCTAACACGATTGAAAATAGTTTTATCCTGAGGATCACGTGTGTTATGCCATGTGCGACGAGCTTTCCTTCTCTCGGTAATCTTGAGGCGAACTTCGAGAGGATACGATATATCCTGTTTTGAACTTGCTTTAGAAAATGGAGTCGCAATTTTAGCGCCTTCTCTGATTACTTCAATTAATCGGGTTGAACATTCTTCCAGTTCAGATACAGCTTTTAATCGAACCTGCAGATTGATGCGCTGGTCTAGTTCATTACGAAACATAGTCCAATTGGTATACTTATTGGTTAACGTATATTTCCTTTCCTTTCGTATAACCGTTGCGCTGATTGTGAGTAAAACAGGCGTGTGATCGGAAGTAAGATCTATATAGCTTTCAACATCTATATAATTACTAGATATGCCTCTCATGACAAAAAAGTCAATAAGGTCTGGCTTTTTGCGTTTATCAGTTGGCCAGTATGTTGGTTTCCCAGAGGTAGCAATAATATATTGTGATCTTTGTAAAGCTTTGAACAATTCTTTTACTTTAGTATGTGCAGAGGTTCCCTTGTATACGCGACGCGAACCCCACGCCTCACTTTTTGCATTAAAATCGCCGCCAATAATGCAACGCTTTCCAAAAAGACTTAAAAAATGTGTATATTGTCCAAATTTTAAATTGTGTTTAGGAGGAAAATATACAGATACAATGTTGATAACTGCGTTATTTGTATTAATAGCTATGACTGTAGCTTGAGCATATTCTTTACAAAATGATTTTTCTGGGTAGTGGCTAAGTTTTGCTTAATAATCACAGCTGACCCGCCATGCCCTCCTTCATCAGGATGAGGCGTATGATAAATCATGTACCCGCGAAGTTTAGGATTGTTTTTTGATGTAAAACGTGTTTCTGAGATTAGCGCTATATCGATTTTGTTTTGATTAAGGAAGATTTCAAGCTCCTTAAGACGATCCTTAAGGCCATTAGCATTCCATGTTATGATTCTAATTGTGGAGTCAGTCATTTTTTCTTACCTTGTTTGCGAGTATTTTTGCTACTCGTTGGATGCCGTGAAATCTGCTGTGAGATTTCCAGTTTACTAAGTCTCTCAGAAACGCTGGTAATTTGTTGAATGATGTTTGCCATAGAATTTACAACTTGTTCTAGGGTAGACTCAATAGTTGATTCTTGTTTTGGTGCTTGCTGTTCTGCTGTGGATTTCAGTTTTTGGAGTTGTTGCTTAGGAGTAGTTCTTTGAGCATTGCTTTGGATAAGTGCATGCGATTGAGCTGCAGGTTGTACTACAGATGCATATGACACTTCCTGATATACTTTTTTTATATTTTCTTTTCCTGCTGAATGCGTTGTACAGCAGTCATTTTAGGCGATTTGATGGCACGCTCAATGGCCCTGTATGATTCACAACCTTGAAAGCAGAATGATTGTCAGTGCAGTTAACACATACAAACTTAGTGGGATCTTTTAAGCGGCAGGTAGTTGAATTATGATTCCCTGCACATTTAAAGCATCTGTATGGCCTAAAACAGTTATTTTTAGTGTGATTCCACCGTTGACAGCGCGTACACTGTGGTATTTGGGTACTTTTACGTGGTGACTCTATTTTTACCCTGCAGTATGCTAGGTGTGTTATCTCATATATGTTTTTATTATTAGACTTGGGAACTAAATCTACAAAGAACAAGGGATAGGCTTTCTTCTTCCTGTCAATTATTTTAATTTAACTTAACTCAGTCCCCAATGGGAACCAATGATGAGATCCTCCAAGCATATAATACGCTCAAAGAGGAACTCAAAATCCTTCGTGAAGAAAATATAGCCTTAAAGCAAAAACTAGGAATTAGGGTTGATCCATTTCCTACTATTCCTACAATCACACCTAACAACAGTGATTACATATCACAACAGCAAGTTAATATTGATACAGTGAATACATCGGTAGACATTTTACCAATCATATCCCAGTTAAATGATGGAAATGCGTGCTTAGAAGAGAAAATGACATATGAGTCTGTCGAGGACACCTCAAATAGACCAACTTATGGTGCCAAAAATGCCGCTAATAAGATGAGAAAATCCAGGTCAAACAACAGAGAAGAAAGTTAAGCTACCGCCAAAGGTGACAATCAGCGGCATAAAAGAATTTAACACGTTCTCTAAATTAGTGGAAGAAAATATTGGGAAAGATACTGTAATATTCAAGGCGCTTAGTAATGGTGATATTTTGGCTGCCACTAAAACAGATGAAATATTTAGAGCTTTCACTAGCTTAGTGCGAGCATTAAATAAAGAACTGGAAAACAATTTGCATCACCCATTACATGGCATAGTCTATCATACATACCAGTTAAAAAATAAGAAACCTTAATTCGTGGGTTACCACCCTCCACAGACACTGCAGAAATAGCACAAGAATTAGCAAATGCTGGTGACAAGAATTGTGAATATCAGTAAAACCATTAAAATCCGAGATCAAAGATGATACGGAAATAAATATTAAGAAAACAAAGTTTATGTACATTAGTAAAACGCCGTAAGAAATGAATGTGTCAGACAATCGTAAAAAGTTGCTACAGGTTAAGTCCTTTAGATAATAACTAAAACATTATATATATATATATACATATATACACATATATACATATATCATCACATAACATCTTCATTTTCCATGAATTATATACACCTTTGATTATATATATCTTCCTGTTCCTTGCCGCATTAATTATGATTTTATATTTCTGAAATACTACTTTGTTTTCTTATATATATATATATATATATATATATATATATATATATATATATATATATATATATATATATATTTATATATATATATATATATACACACACACATATATATATATGTGTATATATATATACATATACACACACATATATATATGTGTGTATATATACATATACATACACACACACACATATATATATATATATGTGTGTGTGTGTGTGTGTGCACAGTATGGATTAAAAAAATCATAAGAAGTTTACAATAAAAGTAGATCGAGTGATAATTACGAATACGGATCTAGATCATACTACAAATTCTTACGCAATATAATAAAACAAGATATATATATATATATATATATATATATATATATATATATATATATATAAAATATTACCACTAGACATTCATACAAGATAAAATACACATAAATCTCGGAGTAGGACTAACTGTATTTTTATATTAGTATAATAATATAGCTGAAGTTATGTCTGAAAGGAGTGCATCGAACCGATATAATTTCTTACCGTACAAGTACCAGCTACTACACGCGATATTAATGGCAAGGTAAAAATCGAGACAATGAACAGGTATAGTAATCGCGCGACAGCCGGTCAGTGGAAATGGAAACAACTGTAAGCTATTTACAATGAAATGGAAAATGAAGTAAACGAAGATTACGTTATCAGCCAACTGTTACATAAACGAACTTGAAAACGAGCTTGCCTAAATAACACAATTATATAATTCTATACGCTTAAGATTCGAAAACTGGACCCCAGGTACATTCGACTGTGCTTCCGCCACAGATTCGGCTAATCCTATATACATATATACATACTTATATCCATGCCTGGTGTGTGAAGAACAATATTAATTTAAGCGACAAAATTTGAAGATACTCTTATTTATGTAAAATTTATTTGTTTGCAAGTGATTTCGTTTATAAATTTTCTCGACAAATTGGAACTTGCGAAATAGTACCGAAATCGAAAAAGCCTACCCACTACACCAAAACAGAACTATTAATTCCATCTTACAGGTCTCTAATATATACTATTATCTTTTGTTTGAAACATTACAACAGCATCGTTTCGAATGCTACCTTTTTTTAATATAAAATGAATAAATAAATCAATAAATAAGTAAGTAAATAACGATATGAAATCCTTCTCGAAATCATCAACGTGAAATGATTTCAGATCAACAAAACCATCTTTTTATTATCGAACATGATGATCCTTTTCTCTGAAATCCTATTTCCGTTCCGTTCAATGAGGAAAAATATCACTCTAATATTTCCCATCCCGCCTGACCAATTCTCATTTCTTGCAAAACATCGATTCGCCTTTCTGTCCTTTTTGTCAAACGGTTCAACTGTCGATTCCACACCTATTAACGTTATACTCCCCTATGCTATTTACAGCCAACTACGGTCAATTCCTTTTCGTTATACAACTATTGACCGATCTTTCCTGTCATATTAGCGATATGTACGAATTTCTAAACTTTTAAATTTTTATTTATTATTAATCCATTCGCCGGCGGGCGTGCGTGGTCAGCTTGAGCAGCCGGCGATTATAATAATAAACATATATTTTTTAAAAGTTTTAAAAGAAAATAAGAAATTAAAAAACTGAAAAGAAACCCGTCTTATTTAGAAATTAACGATTAAAGTCGAAGTAACGATCAAACATCAGATGTATATAAAGGGAGCGACAGTTGAAAAATTAATAATTTACAGGCGGGGGCGGGGCTTTTTTTGTTTTCCACCCAGTCAAAAGGTCGTCACGCAATATCATTTACTCACCCACATCTTGGACGTTTGATTTTTCGATATCGATCAGTAATGACGAAACCTTTCACGCTGGATGAACAGTTTTCGTACGAATTTCGCGGTATTTACTTTTCGAATAATATTTATAGTGAACAAAATCAATCAGCGAAATTGACCGATCCGTCAAAGTAAATCTACTAGATCGTTATTTTGTATCATATATATATATATATGTATGTATGCAACGTTTTTGGTAATAGCTTGTAAATGACTTTAAAGTGCTTATATAACAAAAAAAAATTTTTTTAGTGATTAACTTCGATTTTATTTTGTTTTGTTATATATATATATATATATATATATAACAAAACAAAATAAAATCGAAGTTAATTACTAAAAAAAAATTTTTTGTTATATAAGCACTGTAGTCATTTACCAAGCTATTACCAAAAACGTTACAAATAAATTAACAAAGGTATTAATAAGAAAACGTATAAATATGTATACATTGAATAGCCAGATGTAATAAAAATTTTACAATAACATTTAATTATAAAATTGATTTTAAAATTAATTCTTCATCAAAATTGATCGTATTATTTAATAAATTATTACTACTTCTATGTTTTATAATTTGTAGTTTTTCTAATAATTTTCTTTTTTTAAATTTATATTCTATGTGTAAAATTTTTATATTGTCTGTAATGTTTTTCTTCTCTACAGTGTTTTCCATAAAGTGACTTATCATCATGTTCATTTTTATACGAATTAAAGTGTTCCCTTAGTTTATTATTTATTTGACGTCCTGTTTCATCTATATAAAATTTATTATATATTGTACCTACTATGTCCGTGAATCTGATTTTGTGTGCCACATATTTTTCTTTCCTTTTCAAAATGTCATCTACCATTTAAGCGTCCACAATAGGTTTCTTTTCCACAACCATCTCAGCGCTAAAATCCGATTGTCCACAGATAAGGATTACTTTTATCGATATGCCTGCTAACACGGCAAACGTTGTTCTGCCATAAAAATTATTTCTAGTGAATATTATGGTTGTTAAATAAAAAATAACGAATGTATTTTAAATATGTAGGGATGAGATCTATGACAGAAAGAGGAATGAAGCGCTGTAGACGATAACCGCCGATTAAGTTCAAAAACTTTCCAATTTCGTTGGCATCGCAAAATGTATTCATGCATTTGTGTGATACCAAGTCGCCTGGCAACGATTGCTGTATCTTGAGGTTTAAATCGTCGACGCCCTCATTTGTTACTGCCAAAATGGCTCTTTCTATCAGCCACGCATGATTTATGTATTATGTACGCACAACGAGAAATAAGCGGTCAATGAGAGCATTTTACGAATCAACGATGGTGCAAAAATTAGTAGGCAATTTTATGCATCCAATATTTTCATAAACAGCAACTTTTCCATCGTCGATATCCAACAATTGATTCGAGAATGTGTCAGCAGATAGATTTTGTAGCATTTGGATGCGCATGTTTATTTTTAGTTGGACTTTTTCCAACATATGTAGCGATGGCGTAGTTGCTAGAGTGCTCGAACACGCGACATAGAAAGTTTTCATCATTATTTAATTCTTAATTATCACGGAGAAGGCAGTGACACCCCACTCCGTATAACATCATATGCATGCGCATCTACGTTGCATATAAATAGTGCCTTGAATGCTAGCTAATTTCGTACGTAGAAATAAACGTAGAATAGTTAGTCAAGACGTTCGACAACGAACAATACGACCATGATGATGATTTTTCAACATTACGCCACAGTGGAGATGATTTCAAGCAAGCGTTGAAATGACGGGAAATGTTTGTCTGAAACCACCTGAAAGGAGTAACGGAGTACCGCCGAATAGTTTGTCGTTTTTTTTTTTTTTATATCTTTAAGTGTTCTGTCCAACGCTGCGAGAAAATGTTTGTGTAGCATATTGCATTCATTCCAAATGATAATTTTGCATTGTTTCAGCATTGTAGTCATGGATGATTGCTTTTTGTTACACATTGCTTCTCGGATTATTTTGAATATTCAATGGCAACTTTAATGCTGAATGAGCTGTTCTGCCTCCATCCAATAAAGTTACTGCAATGCCAGAGGATGTTACACCCATACGATGACGTTATTTGATCGTATTTCGTCTAGAATTAGCGAAATGAGAAATGATTTATCAGTTCCACCTAGTGGATCCAAAAAATAGAACCAACCTTGTCCCGTCGAAACTGCCAGCATAATGCAGTTGTAAATAATATTTTGTTCATTAGTCAGTAGTGAGACATTGCGAGTAACGTTCGAATTTGAGATCACGACAATGGGGACATTGTTTATCCATAGCAACAATCAGAACTTTCAGATGAGCGGAATTCAATATCTGTTTTTTGTTTTTGGCCCAGTTTTCACTCTTTGGACAGTTTAAGCGGATTGTTTAAACTATAAACTTATATTATTAGTCTTAATAAAATTATATAATCCACGCGCATCCAAGAACGCAGGATCCACAATAAGCTCTTCAAGCTGTATTGGCAGCGTATTCCTTGTCGACATAAGTTCAGACTGAAAGCTATCTCTATTTTTGTATTTTGGGCAAGACCAGATCTGATGTTCGATACTATCTTCGATATATCTCACAAACTCCAATTCTATGATCCCCAATTTGGCAAGATGACTAGGTGTACAGTTATGACCACTCCTTAGTCCAGCAAACACATAGACAAAATCTTTATAGAGGAAACCCACATATTTAAATCAAACTCTTTTGGAATTGCCCTTTGAATAGTGACATATTTTTTGCCTTTTAACAATCTTTGAAATTCGAAATATGATTGAAAAGAACGGTACACCATTTCCTTAAGCTTTGATATTAACTGTCCCCATTTGATAGTTTAACGTGCTTCTCAATGACCGGAGTTAGATCCGATCGAATAATCGCATCCGTTATCTCATTTCCACGGACGCCACAGTTGGCAGGGACCCACTTAAACTTCACCTTAGTTACACGCTTGTGATGTTGCCAAACCCATTGTCGTATTGATATCTGTATATATCCATTGAAAATTCCGGGAGTCTAGATAGTTGTAAAAGAACACTCATGGAGTCAATGAGTATAGGATATTTTTTTTTTCTTATATAATCTAATAAAAGAAAGAGCTTCGTATATGGCATACATTTCCATAAAAAATGATGAACTCTCACGCGGTATGCGGAACAACTTAGAGATGTTTCTACTGTGGTAAAAAAAGGCTGCTGTATATCTCTTTTTGGGAATGTTCAATAGAGCCATCGGTGTATATAATTTCATAAGCGTTGTACTCCTTCTCCAATACTGACTCAACAATTGAATTGTTAACGCCATTTGGGAGACTCTTCAATGTATTGAAAAAGCTAGTATCTACCTCTAATCTAAACTGTAGTATTTGGAACAAAATCTTTTAGAAGGGGTCTAAAGATGTCTGTACTAAACTTATCTCGTGTAGTTTGTTACGACTATGAATGAGTGGAGGTAAATTTTTACCAAGCCAATATTTATTATTGCGAGCTTTGTTGATTATGTGAACTGGAGCGCATGCCGCCCAAACATAAGCGAAGGGCAGCATTCTGCATCAGCTGTAATTTTTTTGCTGTTTTATTAAAAATAATGAACGGCGCAACATAATCTATGTGGGATCTGATGAGTGCTTTATAGATTTGAAGACCTCGTACTGGATGGGCACCCCACTTAATTCCGTTAATGGCTCGTAGTCCATTAAGTTCTTTATTGCGGGTTTTGTTGGCATTGTTCACTGTACTACACACTCAAAAATAGACAAAATTGTTGTACTTCCTGATGAAAAAACGGTATACCGATAATGTATTTGTTCGTTTTCTATTTTACCAACCTTTTTAGAATCATAAAACACGTATATATTTTTTATAAATTAAAACAAATCGTATAAAATTTTGCACGCATTGCCTTGTGACACATAAATGCAGAATGAAATGTCAAACTTACGCGACACTTCTCATTAACGACTCGCGCACGTGTGAATGAAGTTCGATAAGGCGGACGTAGCGCCATCTGTCATTCAACAACATAAATAATTTCGTTTTGTTTCAATTAAGAACAATGATTAAATTATTTAGATATCGTTCATACAAAAATACTAAATTAAAAAATTGGGAGGGTGGGATAAGAGGGTGAAAATTAGAGATTATAGGTATTTTTTTATGTTAAATAAAAAAAATTACCAAAAAAATAGAAAACATTTTTTGGATGGTATGAAATATACTTTACGATCTATTCTCAGAACTACCAAAAATACATGAAATTTTCTAAGGTCAAGACGTTTCACGAACACCGTGACATGACGTATATATATATTGTACAAAATTAATTTAGATAGCAGAAATGTATATTTAGTTTTGTTATTTACGTCAAATGCATTTTTTCAGTATGTACATTTAACTCTTTTTTTAAATTATGATAGTTTTTTATTTCCATTATTATTAAAATCTACCAAACTTTAATATATGTATATGTTTTTTAGAAAATTTATTTTAAATGTCACGCAGATTAAAACCTCTTACACGGTAATTATAAAGTGTAAGCTGTGCAAAAGGTGACTGAAGAAACATTTTGTAATTTCTTCCCTCAAATAATTAGCTGTGAAAAGTGCATAAAACGGTTGGTTCACGGACTCATTGAAAAAACGTGTATTTACGACAATGCCTGTTTTATTAGAAAATCATGTAGGGGAAGTATGAATATGGGAATTCCGAAAAGGTAGTAAGCACCGTTATTGTTTATTATATACACAAACGGTCTACAAAAGAAGTTGACTAACAGCAAGATTTTCGCTATTGCGGACGATATTGCTATAATGACAGTTCACGGGAAAACTGAAGTGGCAGAAAAGTATACGAATACGGATTTATTAGAAATAAGCAGATGGGCTCACGACCTTAATCTTACAGTTAATACAACAAAAACGAAATGTATGCTGATGAAATTGATGAGCGATAATGATCTGTATAAGCCAAAAATTAAAATTACTGGTCGGACAAAAATAGATGTTCAAATTTGGATTGTAACATAATAGAACTGATAAGTGAATACAAATATCTAGGTGTAACAATAGATAGACACTCGAGATGGAACTTACAAATACAAAAAGTGGGAAATAAATTTCAATAATACCAACACTATGTACATTAAGAAATTATGTAGGTCAGGAGACAATGAGAATGGTATACTTCGCGTTAGTCGAGTCCAGATTGAGATATGGGGCATAGAAACATGGGAATCGGCGACTAAATATTACACGAGAAAAATTGATCGACTGCAAAGAAAAAGTTTCAACCTAATAAACGAGTATAAATGTATAGAAATCAGAACAAAACACTAAACGATCTGTTACGTCATCATAATGTATTAAATATAGCGGTATCATAAACCCAAAGTTTGGGATTATTTAGTAAAAAATAAAAATATCGATTTAAACGATGTAGATAAATTATGAACTAAGGAAAACTAACAGGTATATATATATATATGTTCGGTAGCACGGTCAAGGTTTGGTGAACAAACTAATAAATACGTGATGATGATTAAATAATATACCGGAAGAAATATTGAAAGGAAAAAAGATTGGGAAACTAAAACAGCAGCTAAAAGAGTGGCTACAACATATGGGGATAATATAAACGAAATAATAAGAAACAAAAAATTGTAACTGTATATAAAGTAAAATAAAATAAAAAACAATTTATAATGAATTCGAAGTGGTGCGACTAGTGAGAGCAATAAGTTAATATAGCGTCTACTACTACTACTAATGAGGTAATGATAATACGGTATATAAAAGTAGTTACTGCGCGAGTGTGGGTGAGAGTGTAATTAGGAATGTGTAAATACTATAACTGTAACTTTGTGTATATGTATGTGAATTTTATAAATTAAAAATAACGATTTTTGTAGGTAATAATAATAGTTTAGATGTACACATATCGTAAAATGGTGTAGATCTGTCGACAAGCGTAAGCTTGAAGGAACATATAGTATCTAAATAAAGAATGGGGTTGGGGTGTGATTGTGTGTGATTCGGTTTACTTCTTGTATTTTTATTTTATAATAAATATACGCTTTTAAAAAAAAATAAAAAGTAGATAGCTGCCGGTCGGCTTGTAAAACTGCGACTTTTGTACGTCAATTCGGGCAGATTCTTTTTTTAATTTTTTTTTTTTTTTTTAAACTGGGCTTCCACAGCGGTTTACCCATTACAAAAATAATAAATAATAGCCTTAATATGTAACTATACAAGTATTCTACAGTCTATAATAAACTTATATAAGTAAATGTAAATGTCCAAGTTGCGGATGGAGAGAAGGAAAGGAATATTAACTGGGAAAGGAACGTGTACTGAGATGAGTTGATTGTATAAAGTAGAACGAGAAGAGAGGTAGTGAGAACATTCTAGAAAAATGTGATTTGCATCAGCGGTGCAGTGAATGTCTGCAGGATGAGAACAGAAAGGAGATTAAAGTTATTTGACACTACGTCAAATAAAATACTAAATAATTACGAAATCCGTCGCCCGTCACATCTTACAATCTCAATATAGATAAATTAATTACATCCTACATCATGTATCGCATTAGTGTGTTAGTATCATCGTGAAAAATGTAAACCTATTGTCCACCCTAAAATAGGAGATTACCAATACATACATACATATATATATATATATATATATATATAATACTTTACTTCTTAAATTACACAATTATGGATTTTCTAACGATTACATACAGTTATTTAGATCTATTTAAGTTCGTTCGTGTGCTACGTATTATTTAACAGATATCGGTCCAAGCAATATATTCCTACTTCCGGAGTGCCACAGGGGTCTAATTTGGGACCACTAATTTTTAATATTTTCATAAATGACATAAGAATTAACTTACGTTCAAAATTTTTACTGTTTTCTGATGATTTAAACATTTTTAGACCGATTAAATTGTTACTGATTGTGAATTGTTGCAGGATGATTTGCGAAGATTAGTGAAATGGAGCGATAATAATTATTTACCTTTTAATTATCAGAAATTTAGTTATATTCGTTTTTGGCCCATAAAAAATAAATATTTATCTGATTAATGTTCCAGTTTCTAATGTAACCTATGTTCGAGATTTTGGGGTTTATATTGACAACGAGCTTAAATTTCCAACTCATATTGCTGATGTTACCAAAAATGCTTATAGAACTATGGGTTTCATTATAAGAAATTCATGTGTATTTCGTGATCCTAGGACTCCGATGTTCAACACTTTTGTAAGATCACAATTAGAACACCCATCTATGGTTTGGGATCCTTTCTAAACTAAATACATTCATATGGTAGACAGAGTTCAATTTAAGTTTTTAAAATACATTTATCACAGTCAAACTGGTGTCTGTACTGCATTTTTGAGTTATAATATTTTATGTGATTTCCTAAATATTAAACCATTGAGTGCTAAGAGAAAATTTGCTGCATGATCTTTGTAACGCTCGCATACATGACAATTATTTATTATCTACAATCTTATTTATGGTCCCCAGTGTTAGTAGTAGGTCACATCGTGTTTTCGTACAAATCTAGGTTATAATTCACCACTTCTATCCACACTACGTTTATATAATAACGTACTAAACATTCGTCCACAGTTAGATGTTCATTTTGATAGTAAATGTATATATCATACTTTTTTTTTAACTCAATATTTCAGTTCTTATTTTTCATTGAGATTGTTTTATATGGTAAAACATATTTTGGTAATAAAAATACATGTTTAGTGTCACTGTGAATTCGTAATTATGCGTTTATGCGAAACTTCAATTAAGAACTACATTGCATGAGAATATTTTTTTTTGCACTTCTGAAATGTGTTTATGTCCGCATCTTGAGAGACAGTTTGTTTACATGCGAACATGGGTGTATGATTGGTATTTGGTTTTTTTGTTCTGCTCGGATATACGTATTGTATTTCATTAGAAACTTTTTTTTTTTTTTTTGTTGGTATTAGCAATTTATTTTTCCATAACAATGATATATTTAAAATACATTCACTACTCAACATGAGAGTGAAAATAGAAACTCCACATAAAAAAAAGCTTCATACCTCAATGCTTTAGGTGTGAACGATATGGCCATAGCAAAACTTATTGCAATAGAACATACGTGTGTGTGTGTGAAGTGTGGCAAAGATCACGCGTCGAGAAACTGCAACAAACAACGCGATCAGGCCCCCAAATGCGCAAATTGTCAAGGGAACCATCCTTCTAATTATAAAGGTTGTGAAATTTATAAGAAATTGAAGACAATTCGACACAAGCAACAACCTAGGATGAAAAATATGACAAATGATACTATCGGTTATAATTAGATTACTGACCCGCTTTAACTGTCTATGATCAAAGAGAAATGAATCAAGACACAGCAGCAATCAAGAAGCGCAGCTACGTGTAAAAGTTAGCTACACGACATATTCAGGAAAAACGTCAAACCATTGATACCCATGGCAGTGTAAACGTTAATAACATTGAAACACTGTTACATACATTAATAACTGAAATAAAAAATCTCTTCCTCAGTATGATAGAACAGCAAGGTCAACTATTTAGTGCCGTCGCTGTTATGTTAAACAAAAAATGAGGAACTTAAAGATCGTTACACAGATATTTGAACCATATAGCTAAAGTACAGATGTATATAATTGAAAATGACGTGGATGTAATCCTTTTATCAGAGACCCATCTTACGAATATCAGGTTCGCTAAATTCATTAGATACAACTCATACTTTACTAATCATACGGATGGTACAGCGCATAGCGGTACCGGTGTCATAATAAAAAGCAGCATTAAGCACTATGAACACTGGAAAACTATAAATTTATTTATCTGCAAGCAATCAGCGTAATGATTAATGAAGGTTCGAATAAAAATATCAGTGCCTCGGCAGTTTACTGTCCACCTAAGCACATATAAAAAAGAAACACTTCCCAGACCTTCTGAAAACGTTAGGCTGTAGGTGACTATAATGAAAAAAATATTTATGCTCTAACTGTACCTAGAGGCAGAGAATTAAAGTCGGCTACTGATGAAACATACAGAACTATTTGCTCATCTGAAACACCTACATACTGGCCAACCGACACTAATAAAATACCAGACCGGATTTTTATATAGTAAACGGTCTTTCATCAGCATTTATTGATGTTATGGCGGATGGAATTGTGCCGTCAGACCATTCCTCTGTTATGCTCTTAGTTAGCATGTAGTCACAAAAATGTACAAACCGAAACTGCATAATAAGTCCACAAACTGGGACGTATTTAGGGAGCAGTTCGAGCGTAAAGCAAATCTAATACCGCTGAAAACCGAAAACGAAATAGAGGAGGCAATAGAGTACTTTATTAAAATCGCACAACAGACTGCGTGGGAATCCACGCCAATAATAATAACAGTCAACCAATTATCTATTACCCGGAGAAGGTTAAAAGGGCGGTTCAGTTAAAAAGAAAATTGAGAAAGCAGTGGCAAACATCAAGAAACCCTGATTAAATAAACAAAGATTTTAAAAATTATTGCAAGACTTAAAAAACAAATCACTAAGTAAAAAACTAATAAATCTGTCACCCTTGGTACAGTATGACTACTCACTATGGACGATAACAAGGAACCTTAAAAGTGCAACACAAACAATACATCCTATAAGGAAACCAGCTGGAACTTGGGCTAAAACGGATTTAGAAAAAGCGAAAGTATTTGGGGAACATTTTGCAAAGATATTCCAGCCGCATCCTGGAAATGTAATGTTGAATCACGATACTTCTTGTTATGATGTTTGCCCTGCAATAAAACTTACGCCTCCAGGTGAGATTAATACTCTAGTGAAAACTTTAAATCCAAATAACCGGGCTATGACTTAACCGCACAAATTTTAAAATAATTGCCAAAGAAAGGCTTTGTACTATTAATGTACATTTTTAATGCGATGATCCGACTACGATATTTTCCTTTAAAAACTGACACAGATCGTTGTTGTCAAGAAATCACAGAAATCACTAACGAAACCAGTTTCCTATAGGCCCATTTCGTTACTGTCTGTAATCTTTAAGCTGTATGAAAAGCTATTGTTAAAACGACTGACGCCGATCATCAATGATAAAGGAATAATACCTGAAACCAGTTCAGATTTAGAGCTAAACACGGCACAATAGAACAAGTACACCATATAGTTAATACCATTGAGACATCTCTCGAAGAAAAAAAGTATTGTGATGCTGTGTTCCTGGACATAAGTCAGGCTTTTGACAAAGTGTGACGAGATGGCATATTACAGAAAATTAAACGTCATTTTCCGTATCAATTATATCAAATATTTCCGTCATACATCAATGAAAGGTACTTTTATGTAAATTTACGAGCGCGCATCTACATTATATATAATTAGTGTTTTGAACGCTAGCAAATTTTTGCGTGAAAAAAAATATTATACATAATAGGCTACTCACGATGAACGACGATGATATGCATGTAATGCGTAAAAATATAATTCTTACTTTATCGTGGTCATTGTTAAAAGTTATTAAAATATTGATGTGTAGGTTGATCATGTATACGGAAGAGCTAATGGATACAAATTGTAATAGCGTTCAGCAACGAAATGCTAACAACGTAGACATAAATGGTAATATTTTAACAAACATTCAAGAACAGGTCGATGACAGCGACATAAAACGATTTTATGACGGGGCATCAATTTTCGTTACTGGCGGTACTGGCTTCGTCGGTAAAGCGTTAATTGAAAAATTGTTACGAACATTTCGAAAAATTCGTTCTATATACTTGTTAATGCGGCCCAAATATGGTCAATCTGTCGAAGAACGACGCCAACAATTTCTTCTAACTTCGGTGAGTATTTATTTTCATAAATTTATAAATATATATATATATATATATATATATATATATATATATATATATATATATATATATATATACATATATATATATATATATATATATATATATATATATATATATATATATATATACATATATATATATATATATATATATATATATATATATATATATATATATATATATATATATATATAATCTGTTCCATGCACACATAACACTTCCCTGCATGCACACGCAACACTCCACATTTCCCATTACACGTGAACAATGAAAATTTTGAATTCTTAGAAAAATATTAATTATCCAAAAACATAGTTGTCATGTATAATAGAACGGCATACATATCATTAAAATATATATATGTAAGCACGATTTTCAACAGGTCTACAGGGAATTGTCATTATATATATATCTTTTTCTTTCTTTTTTTTTTTTTTTAATTTAAAAAAGTATTTTTGGCATAATGACATTGTTCACGTACAGTTGGCACCATTTTTTTAAATGTATTTTTTGTATATAATACACATAAAATATATTGTTCATCCTATTAGCTTAAATATTTACAAGTTTAAATATAGGCAGCTTTATGATCAGCATGCAGATTTTGTCGGCGGTTTTTCCGGTATTTATATTTTAACTAGATGAGCACTGGGTATATTTTTAGTTTTTAATATACGTAGAACTGTGTAGGCTGCGTTCTTACCCTACTGTTTCATATACATGCCGAAGTTACGTTCAAACAGGCATTAGAAGAAAGTGGCGGAAAACTGGAAATAAAAAAAAAATGGCGTTACATTAAATAACTTCCGATACGCGGATGATTGTATAACTATAGCAGATAGTAAGGAACAGCTTCATCTTAGACGAGATTGTTGAAAAAAAGTTCCGAATATGGTTTGAAACTGAATACATCCAAAACAAAAGTAATTTGTATTTTCAAAGAAGCCGATTACAAGCGCGATCAAAATAAGATATAAAAACATTGAACAAGTCTCACGTATCAAGTATTTAGCAAGCATACTCGAATAGAATTGTACTTCCGAACCTGAGATACATAGTAGAATTTACCAAGCTAGAAGTACATTAATAAAAATGAGGAACCTTTTTACGCGTCAAAAATTCAAATTGGGAATTACTGAGATGTTACATCTTCTCTATTCTGTTTTATGAATGTAAATATTGGACACTAAAATTCGACATTGGAAAAAAAAAATCAACGAGATATATGTGTTACCGGCTGATGCTGAAAATACTGTGGGTACAAAAGTCAAGAACATCGATGTGTTTCATAAAGTGGGAAAAAACTGTGAAATTACGGAAATTATCGAAAGAAGACAATTGCAACAGTCGGGAAATATTACGAGAGGAATACGCTGCACAAAAAACCTTACTCGAAAGGTAATAAAATTATTGGGAAAAGATCTCAAACAACACGGATAGACAACCTTAAATGGTTTATCATTAGAACTATTAACAACTGATAGAAATTGCTTTCGATTGTGGATTGCCAACGAAATGGAGACAGCGGATAAAGAAGAATTCTGTGTTCGAAATACGTTATATTAATTTCGTGTTTTTTTTTTTTTTTCTTTTGGTAACATATATTTATTTTATAAATACAATTATTTTTATCCGTCTACCTCTGAATCTATAGAGAGGTTCTACTGCACTTAATAAACAATGCTGAAGTTACTAGTGGTACTTTATAATTCAAAAGTGAACTTATTATAGTTTTAATTTAGTCTATATATATTTTTTCTGTTTTAATTTAAATAGATTATTTATAAAAATCGAGCAAATGTAAAATATGAAAACTGTTTATTTTTAGGTATTCGATCGTATACGAAATGATAAAGAACTATCGAGTAGTATAATGGATAAAGTTTACGTCATCAATGGCGACGTGAAAAAACCTAATTTAGGTATCAGCGAAAACGATTTACAAGTGTTACGCGAAAACGTTACAATAGTTTTTCATTCAGCGGCTACCGTCAAATTTAACGAATGCCTGTCCGAAGCTGTTTCACTTAACACTCTGGGCACGCATAGAGTTTTGTTATTTTGCAAGAAATTGAAAAAATTAAAGGTAAAACTAAATAAAATTATCGATTATAATCTATTTTCGGCGATCGTTCACTTCGGATTAACGATAAACAAAATCGCGCGTCGTGATAATAGCCTCAGTGGACGACGAGTTATATCGACTATCGCGTTATTATAACAGGCCATTATACATTTTACTTTATTATTATAAGTCGCGTCCTATTTTTTTTTTCGTTTTAACGCGCGCCAGTTATATTATTATTCGATGGAATTCAGGACTTCTTTTTTCGCGTGTAGGGCTTTGTAATACGAGCAGGAAGCCCGATGAATAAATAATAAACTTCGAACGTATTTTTCTACGCCAGCGTTAACAAATAAATCCTAATTAAATTATAAATAATACGCTACAGAAATTTCGTTTATATTACACCTCAACAGAACTATATAGGATATCTTATCCATTTAATCGAATACGCAGGTAGAAAACCCATAAAAAAAAGAAATGTTAGCCATCTTAATAATTACATAAATTGACCTCTTTTCAAAATTTATGGTCTTAAAAAAAAAACACAAAAAAAACGATAAAATCTAAAAACTTAAACAAAAAATTTCATCATACTCTCCTTAGCACAGACCGCCTACCAGTTTTATCGGACATATTAATACACCGTTTAATAATAGTATGATACGATTTCTAATGTATTCAGAAAAATCATCCATTACATTTGTTTCAATAAATAATTTACATTCGATATATGCTATAATTACATAAAAGTTAAATTGGAACGTATTTAGTTTTTGAAATAAAAAAAAAAAAAGATTACATTTAAAATATGTGTACGTAGGATATTATCAACATGTATACATATATATATATATATATATATATATATATATATATATATATATATATAGCAAAATAAAAGCACGGTTTAAATCACTATAACAAAAACATATTTGCGCGAAGCTTTTCGACAATTACGTCATTATCAAGCGTACATAAAAAAACCGTTACATATAGTTCTTTTTTGTGTGTTGGTGTACGCTTGATAATAACGTAATTGTAGAAAAGCTTCGCTCAATTAAAAAATGTTTATAGTGATTAAACTGTTTTTATTTTATTTATAATGCATAAAATCGCTAATCTCCGATTATCAACATATATATATATATATATATATGTATATATATAAGTTCATAAAATAGGAAAAGAATATGCGAGGCAGAAAATAAGGAAAAAAAAGGAAAGTAATATGCAAAATGAATCGAGAAAAAGCTAATAAATAAATAAAAATATTCGTTTACGTAAGATAACGTTAAAACAAATAATCAAAAAATTAATTCCGCGTATCTTTCGAGTATAAACAGTAATTTAACTACGTAATTTTATAAATTAATACATAGACGGAAGTAATCGTGCAAAAAATAAATGGATTGAGAAATTAGATACGTCAATAAAATATACTTCTTCACGAAACGTTCGTAATTCACTGGACTAGAATCAAATCAAATTTAACGGTACAAAATTCGAAAGCAACGTGAAAGTTAACGTGTGTCCATTGCTGCCTATACACTTAATTCAACTTCGGTTACTTTAAATGAATTTAATGAATTGACGTAATTTTTGCGAAAGAAACGTCGCTTTATATATTTTTAAATTGTACACGATTTACTCGGATTTTTAAATAATATGATAATCTTAATATAAGCGACGAGATAAAATTCTTATATATAAACGCTCGCGTTCTGAATCACATCTTTTTATCAGTTCTTTATAGACATTTAACGTTCTAAGGGTTTAATTATGCAGTAATGGTTCGATGATTAAATTTTTGAAATTGACAAAATGGCAACTTGGGAAATACCAGCAAAAAACATTACAAAAAAAAAAAACTGTCATTATGAACTACGTCGCAATGTTTAATTTTCTCTTAGAAATTCATAAGCTTCTTCGGAATGTTAATTACAGTATTACTTAACTATCTCACAAACAAAAAAAACAAGCGGATAGCCTAATTATAATAAAGTTACTTAGAAATGAATAAACAGAATCACGAATATGTTCTTACCAAAACTGTCTACGTCTACAACTATATATTTTATTTATACATACGTACACACGTATATATATACATTTTAAAAAAAATTATTTAGAATATGAAAACAAATAACTAATTTAAATTATCATCGGAAAGTCCACAATGATAAATTTATTATAATATTCACACACGATGTTAAAACAAAATTTCAATTAGTATATCTACAAAAACCTCGCTTTTAAATATACATATTGTAGTTTATATTACCGTGATTCATTTCTTACTAAATTAAATTTAAGACGACACTTTTTCATTTGAATAAAAACCACAAATTTGCGCCCGGCTGAATGTAATACATGAGAAAATGCAACCTTAGAATACGCAATTCTTATATTTTTATTTATAACGTAAAAGGACACCACTTGCATTGATAGTGTAATTAACTTAATATATTATTCCTAATTACAGGAATTATATGTACAGATGTTATTATTTCATAAAACACACGACCGAATGAAAAACTAATTCAAATGCTCTGAATACTCGATTTATTTTAAAAAGAATCCTCAATTCACAATTGAAATTTCAAAAATTATTTTAGTTAAAACAATTTTGTTAGCGCAACATTTGTTTTGTATTGTTTTCAAATATTACCTGTAATTGTAATACGTTTAAAACCTATTAATTTTAACCTTTCTCATTTCACTAATTAATTTTGTTTCATTTGTTAAAAACTATTAAAACTTACAATACACTTAATATTATATATTCCACACATAAAACTTATAGTCACACGTATAATTAATTTTCGACACCATTTTATAAGTTGTACTCAATCATAATTAAAAACATTTTGAAAGTATTCGTATATAATGAACTATATTAAATTTTCCGATTTTTACACGGTATTTTAAATTAATAGTATCTGTTTTCATAGTCATTAAAATTAAACTTCATCTAATATCCATATTATATATAAAAAACATATAATTCTTAATGCGAAATACAGTCGCAGATAGCTTTCCATTTTATCAAATTTAAACTTTTTAAAATATATATTGTATAAATATTATTGAATAATTATTATGATACGGTTTATATATCATTACTCACGGCTTTAAAATAATTATTAGTTTAAAATCGCTAGTCTGAAACATTTCATTCTTTTATGACGTCATATATTTCAAATCTTATCTACCGGCACATCATTCTTTTTTTTCTTTTTTTTTTTTGTTTAAATTATTAACAAATAATTCCGGTTTTACATAATTTAAGAATGAAATAAAAATTCTATTTTAACATTCATACACATCCATCATTCCTCAAATAGTGTTAAATAATAATTTATTACATATAATAATTTCCGTAATCAATTCATGTACTTTCATATAATACATTTATTTGAGCAATTGCTGTTATATAATTTCAACGTAATATGCACAACATCGTTCGTATTATTATCAACGTTGTCATTTCGTTCAACACACAGACTTAATTCCCTTTTTAAATTTGAATTTCCATTATTCAAATAAACGGTAAGGATAATCATATATATTTACTTATCCACACTTGCCGAAATATACCACCTAAGTACGTATAAAATCGTAATAATAACAATAATAATCATAATAATTCTACATTTATTCTTATAGTACTTTGATAAAACCTCGTACATCTGTTTTAATATATCTAAGTATAATTTGTCCATGTCGAATTAAAGTTTAACGAATTTAATTCAGTATGTACATTTTCACAACGTTTAATAATAATGTTAAACAGGGGAAAAAACCACATAATTGCTTGCAATACATCTCATATTTGCCGATGACAAATTACATACTCGCTATATAAACATGCAAGAAAAAACAGAAAATTTGAGACGATGTCCAAGTAAATATAAATCATAACTAGATTAAAGGACTAATTTTATTAAACTAATGTAACGTAATTCATTTCAATTCATATTTAAATTAAATAATCAAGAAACCTATAAAACGATATTTAAACACTAAAATAAACACATTTTGTAGGACTTCGGAAAATTTAAAAACTAAGAACACAAAACAATATAAATACGAATCACAAAGAAACAATTTCTTATTTATATATATCGCACTATACATGTATATATATATATATATATATATATATATATATATATATATATATATATATATCAACAGAATAAATCTCTATTAAATACATTTTTACGCTGAAACAATTTAAAATAAATTGCCTTTCATCAATGTGCACATTTGTATTTAAGGCTTCTTACGATACGTACACCGAA
This sequence comes from Coronaproctus castanopsis, assembly GCA_032883995.1. Classification (NCBI taxonomy): domain Eukaryota; kingdom Metazoa; phylum Arthropoda; class Insecta; order Hemiptera; family Monophlebidae; genus Coronaproctus; species Coronaproctus castanopsis. Next base: position 32,470,446 of record CM065054.1, on the reverse strand, counting down.
TAAACAAATTTATGTACAATATCACACTATGTACAGTTATAAATATAAAGATCAGTTTTCGAATTTAGTTACAAACGGCATCAACGTGAAAACACCGGTTTATTTATGATTGGAAGTTTTTTTCGGAAAAATTCATGCTGTTTGTATTTAAGTCATTGATCATTATAAAACAATGCAAAATTGAATTTAAAAAGGTAAAAATTTGTTTCGTAACATATTGGTTCTAATAAATTTATTTTTATTAATACCGTAATATGGTAGTTTTACAAATCTAATTGTACAAAGTAAAATCTCGTGAACGAACACTAACTTTTAACAAGAATCTTGATATATTTCATTTCATAAAGTGTCAGGAAATAATAGTTAAATAATAAATTACAACCTTTAGATAAAAATGCACTAAACATACACAAATCTATATACCTACAAGTAGTAAATATGATTAGAGCTGTTTGATAAATTACTTACTCAATTTCATCCAGCTATCGTTATAAATTAAAAATGTATCGCCGGCAACTTTACATATTAACATATTTTAATGAACGAAGATATATATTAAAAAACAGACTCACGACGAAACCGAATATTCGACGATTCTAATAAAACATAAAGAAAAAATTCATGAAAAAACACCTTACAAATGTTGTTTTGCGGCATTTTCTTTTTTGTCTTTACACTCGCAGATTTGTAGAACGAAATAAATATTAAATTTCAAAATAATAATAATTAATTATCGAAAAATTAATCAAACTCACAATACGAACATGAGAATAATTTCATGAAGAATTATTCTATTAAAGATCATTTATAAAAAAAAAAAAAAAGGAAAAATTCTAGTCCTTACTTTACTCAATTTTTAATAAATTTTTATTTTTTATTATATATTCAATAGAAACTATTTTTAGGTTGTATCATTTATAAAACTTTGAATGTCTTTTATTTTCTGTTTTTATGTGTCAATAATTAAAATTGTATTTTGCTTATATTAGGGTAGTGTAAATACGACTAATTAAGGCTTAAGAATACGATTATAAAATTTGTTTGCTGAATTATAAATTTGATAGTAATTTTCAACATTAAAATTTTTACGCGGTCTTACTAGTAATTTATTTTTAACATATGATCTTTTTTACCATCAACTAAACCAACTTACGACTATTTTCGACGATCTGCTAATAATTAAAAGTTCATTAACAACGATTGGTTAGCCAGAATAATTTTATTTGTTCGTTTCAAAATATAGTAAACGAAAGTGAATTAAATATGGCTAAAGTGAAGAATAATTTAATTTAACCGAATATACGTCTGAAAATCGACAAAAAAAAAAATTAATTTAACGCGTACATTTATTAAAAATTATATGTAACGAAATACAGACACATAATTTTTAGTAGGAGTTAATACCTATTTATTATTGCACTATTATATCCGGATATATTTAAATAAATTATGTATCTCGAAATATTTAAATAGCGACGAATACACGAGTAAGAATCATTAGTAAAAAGTCACGATTATATTAAAATTTGAATTAAGACGCGCATAATACGTTCGCAAAATTGACTGTAGAAGATCTACAAGAGGAAGTTAAAACATTTAAAAATAAACGAATAACATAATAATATCGTGTACATTTGAGAAAATACGAACAATATAATTAATGACACATTTTTCTATGCATATAATTCAGGAGATTGTTATTTTACATGTAAAGTTTTATTTTTTTAGTTTTTATTTGAAAAATATACCTTTTTTTATGAGATAGTTTCAATTTAAAATCACTCTATTATTACAGGTATTTATTCACGTATCTACCGCTTATTCAAACGTCGACAAAAGTGAAATATTAGAAAAAGTATATCCTATACCGGAAAGTACAGTATTTAAAAAAATGGATAAACTTTGGGATGAATCGTTAAATGAACAAACATTCATGGAAATTGGAGCGGAATTACAAGAAAAGCACCCGAATACGTACACAGTGACAAAAGCTATGGCCGAATGGGTAGTATCTGAAAATGCTGGCACATTGTCCATAGCAATAGTTCGACCGAGTATAGGTAATATTTTGAAATTATAAATTTATTTCAATTACGTATTTTACAAGTAATTCGTACTCTGTCGCCGATCTTCATCGGGTATCTATTTAAAAATAGATCTTCTACGAAGACGATTATGTATCGGAGAATTAAGATATTTATAAAAGGATATTCTAAGAAAAAATAGTATTATATACGTTAACTCCTATACGAAAAGCGTCCCGAATTTTATTTAATGACATTAAATTCCCCAGGAATGTTTTTGAACGATGATTTATATTCTTCTAAATGTTTCGTGTACTAAGTAGACAAAATTAACCCTAGTACCTAATATAATCGGAAGAAAGTGTACCGTATAAAAAAAAACTACGATGAAATAATACGGAAAAATTTGAAAAAGAAAAAAGCACCGTAATAAAAAAAGAAATGAAACAAAAAAAGACAATACGCAATTAAGCTGAAAAATTGATTAGTTATTTTATTTAATATATAAATAAACAAATATATAAAATAAGGAAAATTAAGTTAAAAATCGACGTTTTAGTATGTTTTTAGGGCGTATACCGATTACGTAAACTGCCTATATTATTGCCCCCTATGGCTTTAATTAATCCATTCTCACGCAGTTTGCGTAAAATGTTTTACAAAGCTCGTTGAATAAGAGTCCAACGTTTACTTGAAATATCTCGAATCCTGGCAAACCTGGCGACAATAAGATCCTGTGCAACAACGATTTTGTAACAATTGTAATTTACTATATGTACTGTTAGAAACCAGAAACCAAACGAGATATGCGTAACACCGCGAACGAGACTAATTAATACATAGTGAATGCTCCGCTATGGCGCCGTTACGTTCGGAGCTTTACCTTGTCTTGCTACGTTCTTCGAGTATCCGTATAATGTATCGTCTATTCAACATGTGGATAATCTACAATTGTTCCCCCATATAGCGACGTTTCTAGATAAGTCAGCATCCTTCATTAAGATGTAGATAGTCTCCACAGTATCACGTTAAACTGTAAAGGCGCAAAACAAAAATACATAGTTGTGTACAGGGGAGTTTTTTTCGAGAAGGGTAATGAGTGCGTTCTTGAAAAAAAAAATTAACCTCAGTTTTCTCGGTTTTAAGTTCAGCTTCCGACGTTTATAGTATTTATAAATAGCCAAGTTAGTTTTTTGCAATCTATTATAAATATACGAATTACACTATTAAGGCCAAGTCGTCTGCGTAAAGAGTAGTTTTAATAAATGAAATTTTAGGTAAATAATTTAATAAGAGTATAAAAAGTTAAGAAACTATACAGGACTCCATCAAGAAGTTATTAGAAAAATGAGTAACATCGAATACTCTATTACATAAATATGATTTTATTGCTGTAATCAAATTGGCATAATAATATTGCGACATTTTATATAAAATGGCATCGTGCCAAATAAACAAATCTATAGAAATTATTCCGCTTCATTATAGTATCGACAGTCTTTAATTAGCATAATGTTTAATTACATTATTACGCGCAATATTTCATTTGTCCAGTGATAATTTTTAAACTTGGCATTATTTACCGATTAGAAATCATATTTTAAATAAAAATCTAACCTTCCGGTATTTAGAAAATCGCTAAAATTAATATTTTCGATGCACTAGCTTGTTATCCTAGTACGGTATCAGTAACAATATAATTAAAATCAGCATAACTGCACGATATTCGTAGTTTTTTTATTCTTATTATTCGAATCTTCCGGATTTAAATTAAATTTGGATTATATCGAAAATCTAAAAATTACTGAATTCCATTTTTCTCGAATAGTTTAAATTTTGATTTTTTAATTATTACCTTATATTATTGCACGATTCGTTTTATTATCTTTAACAAAGTACATTTATTATTATTATTATTCACAAGTTAAATTCAACCGAATAAATTAAATTATGCGTTATTTTTGGATTTACGAATAACTAAGCATTTTTAGACGCATAATCTAAAATCTAAATAATTAACATTCTAAAGAAGTATTATAGCGACGTTTATAAAGGCTTAGTAAAATCCATATAGTAACCACTTGCAATTGTGTCAAGCCGTACGTAAAGCTGATTAACCACGTCTAACCATTTAAGTTGCTAATCATAATCTAAAGTGGTTTATATTTTTTATGGTGCATATCGTATCTTCAAACGTAAATTATCATTAACTCTAGAATAATTATTACACGGTAAAGTAATTAACCGCGTAATTTCTTCTGGTCGGACCTAATACTACATCAGCTTATCGATTAAAAATGGACTCTGCAGACGTGCTTGTAACACGTACTTATATGTATATATATATATATTAAAATGTACAAATTAGTAACAGCAGCATGGCGAGAACCGTATCAAGGATGGGTCGATAATGTGAACGGTATAACGGGAATCATGATGGAAGTTGGTCGAGGTACGATACGCAGTATAATATGCGATCAGCGGTTAGTGGTGGATATCATACCGGTTGATTTTGTCGTTAACACTCTGATCACGGCAGCTTGGTACACTGTAACGTATTGGTAAATCAAACATTACTTTAAATTAAATATTTTGTTCGCTTTAAAATATATTAGTAAATCAAACATTATGTTAAATTAAACGGCATTTTATTTAGTTTGATTACGTTATTCTATTATTACTACCGATAATAACCTAGTAAGTCAAAAATTTCGATAGGTTTAACGAAAATTTTTCAAAGCTCCCTTAATATGAATTCTTTGAATTTTTTTTTTTTCACGCATTCACTCACATGTTCCATTCTTAATCAAACCGCTTACAGTTATCCCAGACTATCAGTTCGGATTACGGACAAACTCAACTGTTGACTAAGTGTATCTTCTTCTTAGCATATAATCGTCGGTTATATATAATTGTACGAAATAAGTCTAACTTTAAATTTATTAGCCAGTCTACGGCTCTGTCGTTAAATGCTGCATTATTTGTCTTAGACTTCTGCACTAGCACGCGGCAGACGTCGTTATACTCCATTTCTGCGTGAAATATACGCATCTTCCCTGTCCAGTCCTAATTTTATCGAGTGTCATCCGTTGTTTCCTAGGTAAATCTATTTAACGTCATTCCTTGGGTCGACTACTAAGTCGGAATTCGTTGTATGTTCTACATTCCTTTCTTCCGTTATTTTCCATTTATTAAAATTTTTCATATCTTCTACTAATAATTCATCCTATTGTCCAAGGTGATTTTCCGGATTTAAGTCTCGATACTTGTGCGGATCTTATCTCTTCGGGTACATGTGACATTTATTTCTATCTGTGAATAATGCAACGTCTCTGATATGATTCGGAGTGGTTCGTTTAATATTACATATACTTTTTTAACATTGATGAATAATATGCAACTGTTGAGTATACAGGTGTAGGTGAACTGTAGATAATTTTCAATGTATTTATATAATTATTTTATAAATTGAGATATTTCACGTTAACATAGAAAATAAAACATTTCAAATTTCACGACGGACATCGCGACCGAAAGTGTTATTAAGAGCTCGTCATTTTGTCATGTTTTTTTTTTTTTTTGTCTTAGTCCCGGTGCGGTTAAAGTGTACAATTGTACATCCGGTAGTTCGAATCCGATTTCTTGGGAAGAATTAGGAGCGTTAACGGTGAAACACGTTTTAAAAATGCCGTCCCAATATACGCAATGGTATCCGGGTTTTACTTATCGTACGAATAAGTTTATACATTTCTTGTGCGAGCAATTATTTCATTACTTACCGGCATTCGTTATCGACGCGGTATTGCGAATGTGCGGATCGAAACCGATGTAAGAATTCATTCGGTATTCGTTTATTTCGCATTTAAATATAAAATTCCGCGACTGCATTAAGCCGAGTTTAAAATGTTATATATATATATACATTTTGAAATGCGGTTACATCGTAAAATATTGCTCATAAAGCGGACAGATAAAATAAGCGAATCATTTTTTTTTTAGGTAATCTGCTAAAGTTAGAAACATCATGTATGGCAGGGTGTATATATATATCTATTCATTCGACCTTAATTGTTACATTATGTGTAATGGTAATTTCCTTTTCTGGGACCGGAAGATATAAATACAGCGAAAAACATTGTTCGACTCCTATACTTATTTGAAACGTCTCTGATTCTCGATCTCGTATCAACACGGTGCCTACGTTATTTTAATGTACAGCCGACTTCTTCCATGCATTTTATTAATAACATCTTATGAATATCGTATCTAAAAAAATTTTTTTAATATCTATATAATGATGGCTAACGTAAATAGTATACTGAAAAATCTGTTAAAATAATTTTAAAAAACTACACAGAATGACGCATCATAAATATAACCGAAAAAAATTGAAAGACTTTAAGGGCCTACTGTAACAACATATACTTATAATATTCTAGTACTAATCGAAAAATAATATAATAAAATCGATAGCATTAATAATAATAATAATCCGTAATAATGCTAGAATTTGTATATATATATATATATATATATATATATATATATATATATATATATATATATATGAAATAAGCCACTTTTTCTAAAAGTGTAAATAAATTTTGATCGGTTGAAGAAATCCGACTGAAATTTGCTATCATCCCCGGACCAAACCTTCCTAGTGTAAATTCATCCTGAATAGGTTTTTTTTTTTTTATCCTTTGTGTTATAAATTTTCCTGAAATGGGGTTTTCTTAAGGAGCCGCCCTTTAATACTGTGAAGTGAATTTTCATCTAAGTCGTATATAGAGCATTAAAAAACACCCTAAAAATGAACTTTTTTTTTACATAAACCCCTGTATAAAATCTACGTTCATCGGATCGTTTGAAACTAAAATTCCTCATATGTAGAACACTTTGGGGGAGGAACGTTTTTATACTAAATATTATATATATATATATATATATATATATATATATATATATATATATATATATATATATATATATATAGATGTTGTGTATAATGTGGTTACATTTACGCGAAAATAATATTACAATATTTATTATCTTTAATTGTACGCAGTATGCTTAAAATATATGCAAAATTTAAAACGGCTGCCCAAACCGGACAATTTTTCGCGCTTCATCAATGGAATTTTTCTCAAGAAAACATGTCGCTTATGCAGAAACGACTTAAACGTGTACAAGATAACGATTTTTACATCGATATATCGAAATTAGAATGGAACGATTATATACGCAATTACGTCTTCGGAATTCGTAGTTACGTATTGAAAGAGAGTTTAGATACTATTCCATCTTCTCGGAAAAAATTACAAAGGTACGCTATTAATATTTGTAATTTAAATAACTAATCGTTTCAGTCTTTTCAATCTTAGTTTCCTTCGAGTAGTACACGAACTTTTAATAATACATACTCATAACGAGAGGCTTCTGGTTGATATTAAACGTTTCACGTTTAAAAATATTTATACAACACATTAAAAATTATCTAACGTTATCTAAAAAGCAGTTTATACACCGAATATTACTTTATATATTTTTTCTTTAATTATTCCATAAACCAAAACCGTTTAATTTTGTGTAACAAATTGTTGATGTGTGACTGCAAAGGTTAACTGGCATTATATTTATATATATATATATATATATATATATATATATATATATATATATATATATATATATATAAATTTTTTATAATGTGGAATGTAGTGATATTTTTTTATAAAAATCCAATTGAAAAATTAGTTAAGTCACTAACATTTATTTTCTTTTGAAAACACAAAGCTTTTCGGCATTTACGCCATTATCAAGTGAACAGAAATTTTAAAAAAAATCATAATTTTAAAAGTATAAATTAAAAATAATTACTTAAAAATATTTGATGGTGACGGTGAAACTATATTCCATAGAATTTTATTCTGCTTGTCTATAATTTTATATCTAATTTAAATAATTATAATAAAAGCATTCATACGTTAGAAATAGGAGGAAAAACAATAAATTCTTTAGATTTAAATATTAATATTATTAACCAAAAAATTGATATAGATATACACAGAAAACCTACACAAACAAATATATTAATACCAAAAGATTCATTTCGCCCGAAAATGCATAAATTAGCAAGTTGAAGAAATCTTATTAATAATAAATTTTAACAGACAATGATAAATTGAATAAAGAAAAAACCTTATAAAACAAATAGAAATAAGCAACAAATATAACCCTATTATAGTGGATCAAATATGGAATAAAACTAAAATCAATATAAATAGAGAAAAAAATAAAAAGAATTATTTAGGTTCTATAAATTATGTAGGAAGTTATACATATAAAATAATTAAAATATTTAACAAATATAACATTGATTTAGCAATAAGAAATAATAATACATTATTAAAATCAATTAGTAATAACAAAATAGAAAATAGAAATATATCAAAAAATTCAGGAGTCTATAAATTAAATTGTAATTAATGTGAAAAAAATACATAGGAAATTTTTCAATGTTTAACTACATATTCAAAATTAATTATTATCTGGCTATTGTTTTGTAAATTTTATATACTGATAGTTGATTGTGTTGTTCACCAAGGTCATTATCAGATATTTCAAATACTTATTTTTCATTTTACTTGTAAAATTGTGCTTTTTTTTTAAAAAAAATTGTTGTGTTTGTATATTTTTATATTTTATATTTTACTTTTGGATATCGTATATTGCGACAGTAAATGAAAATTTAAAATTCCATCAGTATACAACTTCTGCAGAATTCAGAAAACAATATCGAAAAAAATTGATAAAAAAACAAAATCAGTAAACAAATATATTGATGTTAATATATTCAATTTCAACAATTCAAAAAATAAACAGAACAGACAAGCAGAATAAAATTTTATGGAATATAGTTTAACCGTCACCATCAAATATTTTTAAGTCATTATTTTTAATTTATACTTTTAAAATTATGATTTTAAAAAAAAATTTGTTCACTTGATAATGACGTAAATGCTGAAAAGCTTTGTGTTTTTCAAAAGAAAAGAAAAGTTAGTGATTTAACTAATTTTTCAATTGATTTATATATATATATATATAGTAGATTCCTGGTTATCCATGGTATTGGGTGGCGTGGTAACCGCGGATAAGTCAATTCTGCGATTAATCTACCAAATTTTTAAAAGCTCAACAAAACAATCAAATCAACGCAAAAATTTTATTTATATATGTACATACGCGCATGCGTACATATAGGTATAGATGTTATGTAATTTATAAAGTAACGGTTTTAAAAGTAACATGTACATTTCACAAAAAATTTGTGACCAGTTTTAGTTTTTTCGAAATTAAACGCATCTTCTTTACTTGAGATTGAGAAGCATTTTATCCCAGAACGACGCAACGTCTTATTTTTCCGGATATTGAATAAGTCCCGCGATGTGTGCTAGAGCTGCGTCGTGTCTTATAGTAAGATGTTCAAAACCTGAATTATTGGCATCGCAATTAATCCGCTCAACAATATTTTCTTCATTGACGTCACTTCCTTCTGTAACGAATTTCGCTAAATTAGCTAAATCACAAATATAAAATTCTTTTTTTTTTTCCGTAGATTCTTGTAAAGATTTTTCCAAATCATGCAAAATTTTCCCCCTGTTACTAGCGTACATTGTTTAACAGATTCCGATAAACAGTATTTATATCGTAAATGCTGTCAAGAATGGTGTAATCTTTTCACAAACTGTGAAGATCATTTCCATCTTCAATCCACCGAGTTATTACTAGAATCGAAGATTGAATATTCGTGAATTGTTTGGCCGAAGATACCTCAAATAAAATAGAGGTGTATTGAAGTAGAATGAGTCATTCTCGTTGGCGCTTCTAGCAAGATTGTCTACAGTATCACTCCAGTGGATGAGTGGCTGGGAATCCAGACAAATTTGACATCAACTAGTTTCAGAGATAGATCATGAATATTTCTTAGAATATCGTAGATTGGTGGAAAACGGCGGCTATTAAATGAGGAGTTCAAAGTAGCTTTGAGAGCGTTACGTGAATCAGTGAAAATTACTACATTCTGACTGATCTTTGCTGAAGAGAAAAACGCGAAGCGTCCTGAGAACAGCAAGGGACTCTCAGCTGTAAATATTGAAGAAAATTTAGGATATGACTTATTTATAATTAATTTTAAAAAATTCGCGATATTCGATTATGAAAAAAAAAACGCGATTTAACAGGCTCAACATTCTGCAAGTATATTAATTAATAATATTAAGTAATAATCATTATCTTTTACAGATTGTACTGGGCTAACAAATGCCTTCAAGCGGCTGTTATCGTCGCGATACTTAAAATCATACGATAAGATTGATTATTATGATTATTAGCCGCCATGTCCGTGTACACATTTACATTCCGTTCACGATTTTATTACGATACAAAACGTACATACATACATGCATATATTATATATATATATATATATATATATATATATCAACATATTTCAAAACTAAACGTATTATCTAATTGTTTAGTGTTCGTTCGGTTTTTTTTTTTTTGTATAAAATAAAACTCTTCATTATGTTACTCTTCGTATTACATGTTTCTTTTTTATGTGGTATATTTTTGTAAAAAAAAATATAGTTAAACAATTTCTTAAATTTTTAAATAGTTTCGTCCACTTTAGTCTCCCTAATCTCCAATGAATTATCCGGGAGATTTAACGCGGTGTTATTAGTACAACTGTACAGCGTTATGTCTTTTTGCTGTTTCCTTAATGACGTCTTCTACATATTGAGTTTTTGTATCTTGGTGAAGGGTATCATTGCTCACGAACCAAGGTGCGTTTATCATTGTTCTTAAAATTTTGTTTTGAAATCTCTGTATTATGCGGATATTGCTTTTAGCACTGCAGCCCCATCATGCGTAGATCTAAACGGGTGCGAGAATTTGTTTTACGATATATTAATTTAATATTATTATTACTGTTTTCTTTTTAACATTAAAATTACCCGATAAAACAACATAAAAACACGGTTATTTACTATTAAATTGTTTTATTAGGACGAAGCTTTTCGGCAGTTACGTCATTATCAAGACGTAACTGTCGAAAAGCTTTACATTAATAAAAAATCGTTATAGTTAATTAAACGATGTTTTTATTTTGTTTTATCAATTCGTAAAATCACTACTCTTGGATATATCAACTTAAAATTACGTGCAACAGTTTTTCCAATATAAAAAAAATGTAAAAACCGAAATAAACACATAATTATTATCGATGGAAAGCGACGATATCTTTAAAAATCTACTTTCGAAGTATCGTAGAAACGGACTAAATTAAATGATATTTTTTTTTTATTTTTTTTTAACGGATAAAACAAATTTCAATTGCTTCTAGTTTTCTCGATTGAATGTTTTTTTTTTTTCAATGTCCACGACTCTGATCCATAACACGCTATCGAGAATACCGGTGTAATCGTTTTTTTTTTCCGTTATTTTTATAGAATGATTTTTTCATATTCTTGTTAATCTTACTAGAACGCTTTTGGCCATTCCGATTCGCCGTTTGATTTCACTTTCATTTCCATTGTTATTGGTGTACGCTCCTAGATATGTCGTTTCCGTCTTTTTCTCTATATCAGGTAACACATCCAAATTTTAACAAAGAAGATGAATACTAGATTAATTCTACATGGGTACCGGTCATTGCCCCAAAAACAACTCCAATGATGACAAAAACATTGATAAATGGATGTGCACATAGCAAGGTGCTTGTTTATAAAAAAATATAGACAAACATGAAGTCAAGATTGTGCTCTTCTAAGCATAATTCTATAAATATACTACACATTCATAACCGTTCTCAGTTTGAAAATGAAAACTGCGTTCTCAAAACGTTACGTCACAAAAATATTGACATTAGCGATGAGAAAAACCGGATATTTAAAAAAAAAACAAACAAATAATGGATAACTGGATGATAGAAAAAACCGGATGATTATTCAGATGATTTTCATCTGATACTAAATACTATCTGTTCTAATCTGTTTCTTTGTACAGTGTTGTCTGTTTTATAAAACGTGTATCAACGTTTCATGTTTGCAGTTGTGTATATTCCCAGTTTGTTTTATGTTGTATTTTATTATTAAAATTTTTATAACAGATATTTTTTATGTCTCTAATAATTGTTTTTGCTAAGTTTTTAAAATTGTATAGGGTAAATACACTAAATATGAAACGTATTCCGAAGTATTTTTGTACACCTTTTTTGTCATATGTTAATAAAAAACAACGCTTTTTAAAATTCATTTTCTATATATCGGTTAATACATAGAAATTAATTTGAATGATTATATTTTTAATTCGTAAACCAACTTTGCGACTTAAATAATTAATCATCCGAATCAAATCATTCAAATACATACATATTCAATAATTGCGGCCAAATTGTGTATACAATTAACTTAATGAAAATTTTGACACAATTCTAAATCTATGCTACAAGCAAAGTCATTCTATATAACAACTTACTAAAACCACCCATTTGGCGGATCCGAATTATGGGGTTGCTGTAAATCATCAAACACGAATCGTATCCAAAGTGTACAATCCAAAATATTAAGAAAGATAATTAATGCTCCATGGTTCGTTTCGAATAAAATAATTCATCGAGATCTAAACATATCGCTGGTCGCAGAGATATAAAAAATTTCACAACAAGTTGGCCTACAATAGTAATGCTCTAATATCAGCCTTAGCAGAAAATCAATTACCGCGTACGCCAAGACTAAAACGCCGATGGCCTCGTGATATACTGAGTTCCCATGATTAGCTAACAAGTAACAACTGTACGACGCTATGGAAGTACGTTTCTTCTTACATTTATAATAAGCTATGGTTACTCAGCAAACGCACTTATTGTTTCATAACAGTTGCGCGATTAAAAGTAAAAAAAAAAAATTAAAAAAATGGCAATAACAACATACAATAACCTAAAAATTACAACAACAAAAATAAAAAGACGAAGTAGATATAGAAATCAGTAATGTACACGCGCGTTTCAGATAATTTCATTCGATATTCGATAGTTATCGGTCGTGTAATTTTTTATCTATTTATAAACATCGGATACTGATTACAGATAGTTTTATTACTCGGTATTAGTTATTCATCGTTATTCGGTATTCATTATCTATTTATAACCATCGGATACTGATTTTAGATAGTTTTTTTTTTTTAAAAAAAACCGGATACAGATAGTTTTTTCAAAAACCGAATAATCGGTTATTTTTCATTCAGATGACCCCATCACTAATTGACGTGGTTTACACCGAAAAAATCGCAAAAATATACACTATATTATTTTATTATTGAGAAATTAAATAAATTTTGTTCAAATTTAATCTGCACAACGGACCAAATATTATTTTACGCACCTTTTATGCTAAACATAATAAAATTATTTGTCTGTGTCTGTTTACTTGAACTCAACATAACACACACACACACACATATATATATCACATTTCTTAATATGCACATATCGATGAGTTATTAAAACAAAATTATATTCATGTTGCAAAATTAATTAAACACGTAAGTTAAATGATAAAAGCTACTACATTAAGTAATTCCATTTAAAATGTTACCATACTAACTTTTTCAAAATCCGTAATTGCGGCCGAATTCTCCTTAAATTTCGAATTGGTGTTTTCATTATTAATAAAATAACCGATTTTAAGAAATTCTTAATTACTGTAAAAACGCAACTATAAATCAAGCGTCGCACCTAAAGCATCAGCAACAAAAATAGTTTATCATCGAGGCGATGGACCTGAAAAAAATTGATCAATTTTATAAAGCTAATTTTTTTCATCATCGCGATACGTTTTCAGTAATTAAAAATGCATAAGATAAAATTTTTATGAAGACAACTGAATTTTGCACAAAAATCGATTAAGAAAAATTCAGACTTTTTATTTCTGTTATCGATACGAATTACTTTTGATGGAAACTTCATAATAAGTAACATAAGATGCATGATTTTGATCAGAGAATGGGTGTAACTAACCGCATTCAAACTGAACGAGTTACTCGGCGATAGATGGATACCGTTGGCAAACCAACTAGCACATTTGACCGTTCAATAGAATTGTTAATGATATTCACGAAATGCCAACGTTAGCGTTGATATGGATGCGAAATTAACGATTTTCCGTATGGACCGTACAATAATAATAGTAAAAACTGTCGTTTTAAGATGAAAATAGTCTGTTTTTCTATAACTTTAACAGCGGTAATGTGATTTTTGTCAAAAATCAAGTTGGCGATTTTTTAAATAGACAAAAACAAACATTTTTTATCATAATTTTATTTAACTAACAATAATGCATTGAAAAAAAAAACAAAAACGACATAGTATATTATCGTTTATGAAGTACTATATTATATATTTATTTACTGAGAATAATCATCAAAATAATATAATAATTTCGGTATAGTAAATTTCTGTGGAATTTGCGCGTGCACTATTCGTTAAAAATCGAATATGAAAAATAATTTAACAATTTAATACAAAAGTTATTCGTTTAAAGAATTCGATGTAATACTGTATAAAATGTCCCATGAATTGTATCGAAATCTTATAATAATATCCGCCAAAACGCATAAAGTGGAGAATCAATTTATTGTGGTAATAGAAAAATGAAAGAGTTATCAATTGAAAATAAATAAAAAAATGCGTATAAAATTTGATAAACATAAATGAAGTACCTGATATTTAGTCAGCTCAATTTATGCATAAATTAAGAAAATTATCAACTTAAATTGTTCTTTGTTGTCTCGTTACCTTTTGTAATTTACATCGACCGAGTGGGGGTATTCGTTTTATTCTGTTAGTTATCTATCAATTTCGTTTCGATCCGAAACGAATTACTGTTCTACGTTTTACATATCGGTGTCTAAATCATTATTAAGCAAGCTGGATCAAATACAAAACGAATGTGTTAGGCTCTTCATTGATGCTGATAAAAACATTCGAAACCGGGCTTTAAGCGCAATGTAAGATTCCCCCGACCAATAAAATTAATAAAATTATTGAAATATAGAATTAACATAAATCGCTTTTCAGTTTCTTATAAATTTAATCAAATTCATTCTAAACGGCATTTTCGGTTGTTACCAGATTGGAAGAATTTTAGGTTTGTCTTGCTCCAGTCCTTCTTCAGTTTATATTACCAAAATTTCTATAATTTTACCCGGATCAACTTTTTTTCCCTAGGAACTACATTCATTATATTTTTCCGATAATCCTTGCTACATTCAATAACACTACCTCTAAAAAGTTTCCTTCGTATTTTCTTGTTTATACAGACGGATCAAAGTTACCTCAGGGAATAGGATTTATACTCCGTCTGTTAATATCATCAGAAATAAACTATGTAATCCTTGTTAAAAAAAAAAAAAAAAGAGAACAAATGCACTTTGAGAATATTGAACCTTTTATTGAATTACAAACATCTCTCCCCAAAATACTATCATTCTACTTTTGTAAAAAAGATCAAGCGTAAACGAATTACACTGATCGGTAGATTGCGGTCTAGACCCTATTTTTTTTCTTGCGACTTAAAGAAACTCCATAACGTATAATCTGAAAATCCAGATAGTTTTCTTCGAGTATTTTTCTTTGACGACATTTCGTTCTGAAGACCAATGGTTATTGCGTTATTGCGCTGCTCATTATGCATTTGCTTTCCATATAACTTATCTCCCTTCCTCTAACTTACATATATATTTTCAACGTATATATATTTATTTTTGTCATTTTTTTTTAAAATTAAATTTTCACATAACTTATTAATAACGTTACAAAACAGAGATATATGGACGAATTAACGTAAAAAATAAATCAGTCCAAGTTATTTTATAAAATTACAGCATCTATCTAATTCAGAGACGGAGAAAACAAAAACTGTATTATCGTAAAAACAATGAATAAACTCAATAATATACGAACGCCCATGATCAGGTCTGATGTCATAACAGCAGTGCTAAATGAACATAACTACCAAGTATATAATTTGCGCAAATGTAAAATAGAAAGTATTATTATTTCCCTCCTGCTTTCGAAAATTTAAGAATATACATTCACAAAATAACAGTGTATAATAGTGTATAATGTACAGGAAATTAAAATTCATGATTGCACGTAAATTTAATAATGAAAGCGAATAAAACGAGACATATAAATAATCATATTTTCAACTTTCTTAACTAAATTAAAGTTAATTTACCTCGAATAAAAAACGTATGTATCTCTTCAGCTAATGGTATAACTAATATACTATCCAATAGTCGTAGTTTTCTCAATTTTTAGCGGAATCAACGTAAATAATTTTCAATTCCAAATCTGTTTCTGAACAATTTATACTTAACACAAGTTTTAATAATCATGAATTGAAAATGCATTAAATTTGTAATAAAATTTCAACTCAATAAAAATGATGTAAATATAATTTTTACCATGTTGCAATTCTTCAGTAATTTAAAACCGGAATAGACTTAAGAAAGGGGAAACATGTAATGGCTAAACTACAGATGTGCAACGTTAACGTAGCTTAACCATTCCTGAAATTAAGAAATCAATCTTCATTATTATATTGTTATTTGTATTTTACGGAATATTATATCAACATATTGTACTCAAGAATTAAATTTTGGAAGTTCGTACTTTACCCAAATAAGTATATTCTATAAACTATTTTAATTTATCAATATATGTAAAATTGATAACTCTGAACAATATTATAAACATACAAATTCATACATCACGTTTTAAAAATTATAAAAACAAACACAAATTTTCTCTCCAATTTATTAAAGATCGAAAAAAAAAGTTATTTATGCAGGACTTAATTTTTTGGAATAATATAGAATTATAGGCTTTTCTTTCACATTTCAATTTGAATAATGAAGAACAATATTTTAAACTTAAACAAAGAGCATGATATTTGAAAAAATAAATGTTCAATAAGGATTAAACAAATACTGAATTCAAACGGGAAATAAATTTTTGCAATTTAAAGCAATTATCACGTTTAAACACAGTGTTTGGAATTTAATTTATAACTCTGTATTTATTTACAATCGCTACTGGTTCTTTACTTAAACATGAATTTAGTAAAAATTTTCTATTTAATCAACCTTTTTATATCGTTATCGATTATAAGTTATCGCATTGATACCAAATAATTGTTTTCGATTTTTTTTGTTTTTTTTTTTTGTGGCGATAAAATTAAATTTATATAGTGGATAAATTGACCACATGTAATTTTTCAATTAATCATTTCGCGATAACATAAATTATATAATATTAGAAATATAAATTATGTGCACAATTACAAATAATTTACTATATGTAGTATTATTTCATTTACATTATAATACGTAAAAACACAGTTGTTTACTTTTAGGTCAAAAGATTAAAAATTCTCTATTATGCCTCATCATTCTCAACTTGCTTTATTTCGTAAGTAACTTTCTTCTGTTCACATATTTATAATGCAATTCAGTTCTTAAGATTGGTTCAATATTTACAGCTGCACGTATTCAGTGTAGAAATTTAATTTTTTTTTTTTTTGGTTGATCTGGTTTTATTCTTACGTTTCTCTTTTAATTTTCTGTTTTTCTTTTTGTTTCGTTGCTGTAGGACATACAACAGAACATTTAGAAAGAACGGATACAGAATTAGCCGAGGATAATTGCGCAGAATGCCAGTTTGTGTTAGCAAAACAGATCTTAAATAATAATTCTAACGACTATACCGGTATTGGAAATTGCATTATTTTTAATTGTCAAAAATAAAACTTGTAACCATTAATATACTCAAGTTTTTAACAAATTTTTCCTCAATATCGCGCATACTTGCTTTTTACATATTTCATAATATAATTTCGATTCATACGTAATCGGAATGCTATTTTGAATTTTTTACCTATGAATTTCTTATGTATGCGTAAGTATATTTATTGTTATATAATTCGAGTTTATAAGATTTTTTCGATTCATTATTTTAACCTAAAATATATAATTAACATTACCAGCGATTTTTAAATAAAATTTAAAATATCCGTTTGATTATTTAGTAAGTTCATTGGCACGTTATGCGTGTACAACATTTTGAACGTAATTTAATCGTTTATAATGTTTTAACGCGTTGTTTACTAGATGACGAAGAAAATGCTCAAGGTATATATTGGCTAATAAAGGCTTCGAAACAAGGCCACTTAGAGGCTACAGAAATGTTAAAGGAATGTTTTTCTATTGGACGAGGTACGTCGATTTTAACGTTACGGTTTAGGATACCTGGTATTATGAACTATTAGTATATACATTATTGAAATTATCCCGACGACGTGTTTAAATACCTCGAAATCTCTGAGCTGCACTAATAACTACATATAATAATTTTTCTTAATCTTTATGTAAAAATAAATCATCGAAGAGTGTAGACGGAGAAAAAAAAAGCAAGTAAACTTTTCAATCGGAATAAATTTACACACGCTCGACAATAATTTATTTAAATTAAAATATTTTTTTTTTAAGAAGCGAAAAAACTTTAGTGAAATGAAAACTTAAAATAAATGAACCGGTATATTAATAATTATCGATATATAAAATAAAACGGAAGAAAACACAGCTTTAATCGTTACGTTATAAACTAAATGCGAAATATGTTATTAATAAGGTAACATTTAAAGTACGATTGTTACCATAAAAATGAGAATCCGTTTACATCCTAAGTGTGAAAAATGAAACATAATAAACATCAAAAATGACGTGCAATAATTATAAAATAATTAGATGCGAAAATAAAAACTAAAAATTGATATAAACTAATTCTAATGTATACATGGTTTATTTACGGGTAATTGAAATTATACATAAATTGAATAAACTATACATAACATTTACTCTTATACGCGAAAATAATACAACAGTGTTTTCGGTTTCATCAAAGTAAATTCTGGTACATTTGAGATTGCTTTTTTTGTTTTGTAAATTTGCGATAAAAATATTTTACTACATACGTAATGAAAATAATTTTTTTTTTGTTTTTTTTTTTTTTAATATTTGCTAATTTACAACTAGCTCTATAGTAAGTAAATGTAATATCTCAGTATCATATGGCTTGTTAAAGAATCCTGTCCAGTGACAGGATCTCATACAAAATATATACGGAATGTATACTTTATACTAGGTCCATAAATTTTGTTCTCTTTAATCTGCGAGTTATCTAACAGTAAATAATAACCTCGTTAAAATACAAATATGAAAATTCTCACATAAAAAATCAGTGGTTGTAACCGTGTAAAACAATTTGTGGAATAAATAATAGTTAGAAATTTTACGTATTATCACTACCTGAACAAAGTAACAAAAATTAATTCGTGTTAGAAACCAAATTTTATGCAGTGTAACTTCGATAACGTTATTCAACGTTTCGTATAAAGCCGTATGATTCTAATTTGGAAAAGACAACGTTTTAATTTAATTACAGAAATTAGTTAAAATCACTAAACGTTTATTTTCTTGAAAAAATTACATTTCGGCAATTACGCCATTATCAAGTGATATTTAAACAAAAATAAAGATTTAAAAAATAAAAACACAAATATATAAATTTAACAAGTAGAAAATGAAGAATGGATACTTAAAACAATCTGACAGTGACTGCGTTAAACGGCACAATCAACTGTAATATAAAATATATTTACAAAGCAGTAGCCAGAAAATAATTATTTTTTAAAAATATGGTTGAACAGTGTGAAAAAATATATTTTATAATAATCAAGAAAATAATACAAATTTTTTATAATATACTTTTTAAAATTAATTCTTCCTCAAAATTTACCATTGAATTTAATAAATTATTTTTATCTCTTTCTTTTATTATTTCTATTTTTTCGAGTAGTTTTCTTTGTAGAAAATGTTTTTCTGTATGCGAAATTTTATAATTTAACAAAAAAGAAAAAAACACGCGCAAATAGAAAGCGTTTAAACATTATTATTATTATTTTTTATTTAACAACAGGAAAACAATGATGATACCGATTTATTTTAATTATTAATTGGAATGATTACCTGATTAATAGGTATAAATGAACATAATATCGTCGATGTAAAAGCTTGTGTGACATCTTCGATCATCGAACAACAAACGGTGAAGTTGGCTAAAGATATATTCATCACGTAAATATTGCTTCTTATAATTTTCTTATTTTTTATTAATTACATAATCAGTTTCGTTGTATATGTTGAAAAATAAATTTTATAATTTTATGATCTTAGTGTTTGTTTTTTTTCTTTCTTTTTCATTCATGCGTCGACAATTATCAAATGAATAATGTTTATAAGATTTGAAATGTTAAACTCGAGAAATTAATTTATATTTTATACACTGATTAATAAAGTCAACTCATAAAGCAGAATTGCTTGCTGCACGCTACCTTCATGTTCACAGCACAGAAATATCCATTTAGTTTTCAAACTATCAGAAGAATAAAGTACATAAAGTTGTCGATAGATTTATCGCATCACCTCAAATAAGAACTAATATTAAATTAACTTCTCCCAAAGAAGTTTTTACATATGTAAAATCAACAAAGGAGAAAAACTCGGTAGGTCACGATGGATCCAATCTACTGTCATTAAAATGCTACCTCAAAAAGCCATCGTCCAGTTAACTAATTTGATTAATGCAATGTTTAAATTTGGGTACTTCCCTTCTAGTTGGAAAGTGTCTAAAATAATTCCAGTACCAAAACACGATAAAGATTGCTCTCAGATAGACAATATCCGTCCAATCAGCTTAGCAATCTTAGCAAAATCGCTGAACAAATTATTATGAAAAGATTTTAACGACTTTACTAATTCTAATAATATAATAGCTAGTAGTAAATTAGGATTTCAACCAAAACGTTCTACAACATAACAGATAGCAAGAGTTGCTGGCTCTATCGCAGATAATTTTAACTTCAATAAACATACTAGGATGGTGTTATTTGATGTGGCAAAAGCTTTCGACACAATCTGGCACGACGGTATTATCTACAAAATGATCGCTACCAGGTTTTCCAATTACCTAATTAAACTGATTAATAGTTACTTAAGTAAAATATCATTTTATACCATTATAAATAATGCGAAATCAAGTAGCAAATCCTGTTCTGGCGGCGTATCTCAAGGTAGCGTAACCATTCTTATTTACATTTTTCATGCATGATTTCCCGCATATAAATAACATCGAAGTTGCCTTATACGCTGATGATACAGCGTTGTTCTGCAGTTCCCACAGGCCAAGTGCTGTCAGCAATAGGTTACAATCCGATGTTAATCGTGTAATTAAGTATTTTTCTAAATGGCAAATTGCTCTTAATCCTTACAAAACGAAAGCAGTTTTCTTCACTCGTCGAAGACCGTTTTTACCGACCAGACTTCACGTCAGTGGCGTTGATATAGAATGTTCTGACCAGATAATCTTGGTGTCATTTTAGGACAAGAGGCTAACCTTTTCCAAGCATATTGACCATGCATCATTGAAGACAGAGCAATCTGTTCAATCTACCCCATTTTCAACCGTAAATCTTACTTAAATATTAATAATAAACTAATAATCTACACGTCTTTCATTAGGCCTATTTTAACATATTCTTGTCCAGTTTGGTCTTCAATCTCGAATGCTAGTTTTAATAGACTGCAGTTAGTCCAAAATCGATGTCTTAGATGTATCCTCAATGTCCTCGTATACACTAAAATTTCATATATATGCATAGTGTTCTGCAGGTACCATTAGTAAAAAAAAACTATAACCTGAAACTATCCGGAAAAAATTTTTCTCAGTTGTAGTGCGCACCGTAATAATTTACTTCCGGCAATAGGAAATTACGATCCCATATGGAACTAAGTATTATACTAAGTATAAGCATCGACGCATTAAACATAATCTATTATTCTCATAACGTTATAATTTGTTTTCGTTTCCATTACTTATGATATTTCGTTATATAAACTTATATTTATTATTTTTTAAATCACCCATTGAAGTTGTGATGGTTTTTTTTGTCTGACCATCGATACTATTTATATCTCGTATATTTATTATTTACCAGTTTATATTATTATTTACTTTCATAAATGGAGAGGGTATTTGTTTCGGGATTTAACGTTAATAATTCGATATCAATTATTGTTTAGAATCGATTCTAGTTAATGTAAATAAAAATTATCTACATTCAACCCGGCTGATAATATTTGAAATTATGATTTACCTTAAAATGGAGAAAATTTAACGTTAATAATTCGATATCGATTATTGTTTAGAATCGATTCTAGTTAATGAAAATAGAAATGTGTACAATTAATGATGTTTCAAATTATTATCTACCTTATGACTGAAGAAATTCAAAGTTAATAACCTCATATTAATTTATCTATATTTTGTCAACTTTTATATATGCATATAATCTTATCGGCGTGTCAAGTTGTTATGGCAATATAACGCGGCTGGTTTAGACGAAAAAAAAAAAATAATAATAATAATTATTCATTTTCGACAGAATATCCGATGGAGAAGACTTTATTACTAATCATCAATTGCAAAATGCGCTAAATTTAGCGGAACGGATTAGCGCCGGCGTGTCAGCTAAAACGTATCAACGATTCATGCAAGATATAATAACCGGAATAAATAACAGTACATCGCAAAGTATGAGAATATATATATTAATTTGTGCTCGCGTTTAGGAGATGATTTAGTTATTAAACGTGATCTTATACAGACGTCAAATTGACGTGTTGAATTTCTAAATTATCTATCTACATTTCGATGTATATTGCCGTTATCGAAAAATGGGTATGACCACTTTTTTACATACACCGTTACTGAAAGTAAAGTACTCATCCACCGGCGGCCAAATTCATCAATTTTAAAACCGCAAAAGAATTTCACGCATACACAAAAAAATCGTGTAATTAAAAATTTTATTCGTTAAGATTTCTTATTTTACGCTTTGTCTTCTTTTACTTTTATCGTTTGCATAAATTTGTTTAAAACATTTCATTAATTCTTATCGTATTTCGTTTTGTAAATTAAATTCATCTCTCTAAATCGACCGATATTATTATATGTTTCCCTCCCCCTGCAATTTGCTACTAGCCTGTTTATGTAGAAAATGTTGTTTTGGAAATCAGTCACGAGGTGGCTGAACTTACTCTACTGTTGTATCAACTCGGAGGGTTTTGTTCTTCTTAACGACCGAATGCCTATGTCCGTTGTGACCAATGCTGCTGCTACTCAGTCGATATGACTTTGTAATTTAACTGTATTAACATCGCTCTGTGCCTTGATTACTTTTGCCACTGTTTGAATTCCTAGGTCGTGATGTAACGTTGCGTTTGAAAACCAGGGCGCCTTTGTTAACTGCCGTAGGAGCTTATTTTTTGAATCATCGGATAATTTGGTATATTTGACGCATATCAACAAGTGGGCGTACCTCCATAATGGTTTCAGATACGCGTTGTATAACAGAAGTTTGTTTTGCAAAGACAGCTTTGAATGCCACCCTAACAACCAATTTAGCCTATAAAATGTTGGATCTAGTTCTTTTCGTTTTTTGCACAATGTGTGCTTTTTGCGTTAAACGCCTATCTATCAAAAAAAGCCCAGTTACTTGACCTGCTGACGTGAAGGGAGCGAACAGTTGTTTAACAATCCGTGATATTCGGTTTGTTTGAAACTTACATAAAAGTTGATTTTTACTCGTTCACCTTGATTTTCCACTTAGCCGGTAACGTATTCGAATGATTTTGAAGTTTTCTTCTTGACTCAGCAGCGTCAGAATCAAATGATGGCTGTATCAAAGTAGCTAGCATAACGTGCTCGGTATCGAGCATGTCTGATTTATATTTCTAGTTCCGAGCATGATAAAATTTTTAAAATTATCTTCTATATTTTGCTCTTAAATTCGTCGCAATTTTACAGCCGTTCGAATATGTTTAAAAAAAATCAATCGTTCTAACTGTAAAAATTCTTATTATGCGAGAAACTATTTAGGATAATTCGTTTATTTGTATATACAAATATAAGACGGTCCGACAGGAATACTTGAAGAAGACCGGACTTTGTAACGTAGTGGAGCAGATGACCAAGCTGAAATGAACCTGGACACAGGGTACATAACCAGAGGGAAGGATAATAGGTGGATAAAACAAGTATTTTGCGACCGTTTCATAAGTCAAGAATGTCAGACCGGTGATCGTTGCTATGACGATATAATTCAGGTAGTGGAAAAGAACTGGATTCAGAAAACTCAGAACCGGAACTAATGGAACAGATCGGTGAGAACTTACAACTGAGCTTTCACTTCATTTTCGTAAATATAGTCATTTAAGCGTGAATCGTAGATTGGTGGAAGAATACTGTCTCGTGTATCGTCTGCAACTTCCTATAGACGATTAATAATATAAAACCGCTTCTGCAGATACATAGCTGATATTGATCATCACTTATCAACTGTTACAAAATTAATTACTTTTTCCTGGGAACTTTTTATTCCGTATCCACGCACGACGTTACTAACTTGTATCGCGGTACTCGTCAAATTTTAACAACTATATTAGGAGATCGTTTTACTAATCGTTCTCAAAATTTGAAAAATATATTAAATGTTCTTAACGGACTTGTTAATTTTTCTACTACGTAAATTTAAAAATTACAATACATTCTCGAAGCTTCGCTTATTAATACATTTCATAAAAAATTATATTTAAGATAAATTATTTCTATCAAGTATAATTCGCGTGTTGATTTATGTATCTTTTTATTTAATTTGCCTTTAATTTTTTAACTTAAAAAATTAACAATGGCTAAAAAATATAAAGGGAAAAGTGATTATTTAATAACGTTAGAAAGGTCTCATTACTATGTATATATATATATATATATATATATATATATATATATATATATATATATATATATATATATATATATATATAAAAACTAAATTAACAATTTATAAATATCTGTTACAGTTAAAATCAATTTCTAAAATTAATTTCGGACGTAGTCATGCTGGGCCCTTTCGAGAGCGAAGGTCTTTCCCAATTTTTCCCAGTTGCGTTTGTTGTTGTGTGTCAATCTATATAGATCGCTTCTGGAACCCAGGAATTTCTTGAAGTCGTCATCCTAACGTGTAAACGGTCGCGACTTTTTTTTCTTGCGGTATGCCAGTACGTGTATGTATGTATGTGTAAATAGAGAGGCGATTTTATCACGGATGATTTAATAATAGATAATTTCGCTAATCGCAAATTTACAATTTAACGATTTATAATAATTTTTTTCAGATGGATACGTTTTACGACTAGGGGGGTCTTTTAAAAATTTGTAAGTTCCTCAGTCACGAAGTTTATGACTATGAACACGTTTATAAACGTTTCCTATTTTACTTTCATTAATAACCACAGTACTAAGTATATGGTCCGTGAGAAAAAGCATCGTAATATTTATAATTAAATGACATTCCTCTAAATTTATACGGCTATAAATCTTACAATGAATTAAATTTATCATATTACTTTACCAAGCGACTTTAACTAGATTACGCTTGGGGCATACATTGCTCGCGTCTCGACATCTACTACACGGAAAAAAATGTTATATAACTTTTTTTCTTTCTATTCTGTCCCATTAATTCGTAAAATCGCTACTCCCCGATATGTCACCGTGTATTTTTTATGTTTGTTTTTTTTTTTTTTTCCAGACTGGCGAGTTCGCTCGATCAATAACTGCGAAAAAATCGACGAAAGTTCTTTAACTTTAGCCGCGCGAACTTATTCTAAGGGTCAGATTCCGTTGTTGGGTCGTATGTTTATGTTCGTCGAATTATGCTTTCTATTCCCTTGCGTATATCTTTCGCGTTGTTTATTCGCCGTCGATAATCCGTTAAAATCGTTCGGGCGATTTTTCGCTATCGTATTCGAAATTGTTCGTTTTCGTAATCTGTCGCGTTTAACGTTAATTCATCTATATCCGCGATTAACCTGTCTGCTGATCGTGTTACATTACGCGACTATGCGAACGGAATTTTACAGATCGCCGTTAATAACGATGACCGTACACTGGTTGTCGTTATTTACGATGATAGCGTCTACTTGCGAAATTCTTTATCGTAAACAGGAATTTCATCGTTTTCGATCTTGGACGAATTTATTTATCATTTTCAGCGAAGGCAGTTTCGTAGCTAACGAAGCCGAAATACGATATTCGCGTAACGTTCTATCGTCTTACGCGTGGTTTTTCGTTTCGCTGCTTATTTATCTGGTCGCTTACGTTAACGATAATCTAAAATTATATCGGCAAACCGAATGCGCCGCCTTTAGTTTATTGTTCACCTTGTTCACATTTTATTCGTTTTCCGTAAGTATATATGTATATATATATATATATATATTATGACGATCTAAGACGATGGGGGTACTGATGAAAAAATAAAAATAATAATAAAATAAAAATAAAAATAAAATTTCGAATAAGATTAACGTAATATAATATCGGTCGATAATCTAGGTATTTCCATCAGGATAGTTTTAGATCGTCAAAAGTAATAAGTTTTAACATAAAGGCACAATGAATACAACGATGAAAGCAATAACCTGGGAAATAATAAATATTATTTAATTAAATGCGGATCGCCAGGTTATGCAGCAAAAACCGGGGAATAACGGCGGGTAGAACCTGCAACCGGTAGTCGCGTATTATATATATGTGTGTGTGTGAATAAAAAATATATCGTTCGATATAGATGTACTTTTGTTCTTATCCGTTAAGCTTGTCGATTTTTCTAGTCGAGATATATATCTTTTACGTCGATGATGGTTGACGACTGTTCATTCTCTCTAGTCTTTTAGTAGTACTCGTACATCACGTGGCATCGATATAAATACGAAAATTTGCTTCTTATTTTGGAATTAATGTAAAAGAAGTATATAAATATTTATAATTCAATAAATAGTAGCAAAGAAATAGAAATTTAAAGGAAATTTATTTAAATAATAATTTCGAAGAAGCACATATCATCGAGTACGAACCTACAATGTCGGCAGTCGCTTAGGACATTTCAACAACATCCGGAGCCAGCCATCGCCATTACCTGTGGTACCACAAGGTCGTACGATTTTTATTATTTGTTTTATGATATATTATCTTTTAATAATTTTAATACGTGTCTTTAAATTGTGAATGAAATCGTAATTATGTGTTATAAGTGAGTTATATTGTGAATACTATTTGTATTAAATTGTCATATACGTGTAAAACTGTAAAATAGAATAGTTTAAATTAAATTATCGTTACTAGTCGTTCATTTTTGAATATAGTGATACCGGCTGCTTGTTCTACACGCAGGGTTTCCGGTTAGACATTACGTCATTCACATCTAATCGCATAATAATTTATTTAATGATAATAAATTAAAAATAAATTTTCAATTAATTAAATAATCATAATTTTAACGTGCCCTAATAGGCACTGGCGACCGCGATTTATAATCATTTTAATCCTTATTACGAAACAAGCCCTCTAATTCACAATAGATTGTCTACCTTCTAATTCAGTAAATAAAATTGTTAATCAGCGTGAGAGGATTTAGGTCATTTGTATCAAATTGGTAAACAGGAGATAGAAGGTACGAACAATTCATAATAAATTGGCGTCCGCGTAAACCGGATCAGAGGGTTAACTAAATTAATTTCGTAATAATATATATATATATATATATATATATATATATATATATATATATATATATATATATATATATATATATATATAATATAATATAATATAATATAATATAATATATATATATATATATATATATATATATATATATATATAATATATATATATATATATATATATATATATATATATATATAATATATATATATATATATATATATATATATATATATATATATAATATATATATATATATATATATATATATATATATGTATCACATTTTAATTTTTATTTGATATATTTGACTAATTTCAAATTATATTAACTAATAGACACGTCGAATATACAACACGCGCGTAGAATAACATAAAAATTAAGATAAAACACACACGTACACTCTGTGGCATATTTCAATATACAAAGATCATAGTGCGGATTTCTCGACATTTACTATTTTGCTACACGCTACACAAGATTTGACCACAGACGAATTCGAGATGACTGATTCTGCAAATCAAATGATAATTTATCATTTTTTTTAATCTTTTCTTAAAGAGACATTAATAAAAAAATTGTTTTATTATTTTCGATTTTTAGTCGCGTAGAAATAGGAGAGTAAGGTCGTTCTATATGCCGTATTTTGTATCTGTGTGTAGAATGATAAATCGTGTAAACCGTCATTTTAGTTTTACCGTTTATTTTTCATGTTTTTTACGTTATTTTTTAGGTGAAGGACACTTTTGTCCTACTGAAATTAGCGCGTACGAAAGATATGGAAAGAAGCTTTTCTTATGTGAAAAATATTCTAATCGATAAACGTCACCAATTTGACTGATTAAATTTTGAAAACCATTTAATTCTTATAACGCCGATTTATTTAAGTAAACTTGTTCATATTTGTGTACACGTATGTGTAGTTGATAAATCTATAATTTCGTATACTGTAGTGTTTTACGTTTTCATACGAAATATAATCCTTTTTTTTTTTTTTTTCTTTTTTTTTTATGAATACCGAAAATGACTTTTTAAACGCGGTAAAAAAATGTTTAGTACCGAACATGATAAAATTTTTACATCAAATATAACCTTATAATTTACTGTGTTCATAATTTATAACTTGGAAACTCTCGAAATCCACACTGACAGATATGTCCAGTGATTACAACACCATGTAAATCCACCTGACAATCGATCCCGAGATAACAGCGTTCAATTTCAACCTCTGAAAAGACTTACCCAAGTGGAGCTATGTAGCCGATGTTTACTAATGTTTATCAAATAAAGAATGGCTATCGTTGGATAGCGTTCTGTTAATATTCGATTAACATTGCTACTTATTATCCACCTAGCAGAAATTGTATGCAAAAAAATCTTTCTACAACCTATTTTCACATTCACTTTCCTCATTGCTGTCTCGTTCGTATTCTTATATATACACTGTCAGCTACACACACTTACACCTTATTGTTTTCCCTTTCATTCTGTAGTAGCTCTCCCTGTGGTATCCGCATTGCATCTTTATCTTTTTTTTAACTTTATTATTATTTTTTAATTTCATTAAAATTCCGTCAATTGCCGATTAAATATTTCCCTATTTCAGATTATATCCGATATTTTTCTATAAATTTACATGTGTAAATTTATACGGTAATACTAATTTCGTTAAACACAATTCCGTGCGGATAAATTTCGTTATCAGTTATTATTCGAAACTTTGCTCATATTTCGTAGCGTTGTTTTAAGGTTAATAATTAAATGTTGTCGTTGTAAGGATAATATTAAATATTATTAGTTTTTAATAAAATAAAAAATACTTTTACCGCGCGACAATACATATTTTATATATATATAATAATAATAATAATAATAATAATAAAATTAACTACTTTCACAGACTACAGCATCATCGGGAAAAGTTGAAAACGATAATTTTAAGGATTTTATAACGATGTTGTAGTTACCTTTTCCTTTGATTATTATTATTATTATTAAATATATTTGGATACGGTATAAAAGTATTTTTATTTTATTTTATGAAATATCTTATTACCGAGGAAACATTACAGAATCATTTTTTGATATTGTAACTATTTTTTAATTACTTTTTGTACGATACAACAAAAACTAAAACCGAATAATTAAAATTTCAGTTATCCCGAACGAGGTATTGCAAATACGGGTTTTCTATAGACGTTTTGAGCCTATTATCATTCACGATGCACGTCGTACTTAAATATCCGTACGAAAATGACAATATTTTAAACGGCCTGAACTGGACACATCTGTATAACATTTTAGGATCTGGCAATTATTACAGTCTTAGGAGTACGTATACGTAATTTTTCATTATTTAATTTAATTTTAATTTGTCCACTTTTTTTTTTTATTAACATATAGTTTATGATTTATTGCGATGTTATTTTTTTATTTTTTCGTTCGATTTCAGTTAATTTAGTTAGGTCTCTGTTTATTGCGCGTTATTACATAATAGGCTTGCTTAAATTTATTTATATATATATATATATATATATATATATATATATATATATATATATAATATTTAGATACAACAATTTCGGAATAACCTAGTAAAAAAAATTAAAAATAAAACCGATATATTAATTAACCCGAGTTTACGTTTCGAGCAACATGCCGTGCCCATCATCAGAACTATATAATACTTGTGCATTTGGTCGACCACAAAACAAAAATTATAGGTTAATGTAATGAAATAATTGCGTTTTAAAAATAAGATCGAGCTCGAAACGATATAGGAGAACGTCTCTGTTAAAACTTTATCTGAAAAAAGAAAAAAAAAACGATTAATAAACGATATTAACTCGGAAAATAATGTTATTAAATATTCTAATAATAAATAGAAGAAAAAAAATAATGTAAAACTTTATAGATGTTGTGTTTTCTTTCGGGTGTAGACGCTTATAGCAGTTTGAAAAGCTTTATAAATACGATAAACGTTATTTAACCATTATACGAAAATAAGCGTGTATAATACAAAATAATTTAACGGTACTATACTAATAAAACATTTTCAATTATACAATGTTGACGTAATTTAAGAAAATAAATGAACAGCGAACACACTACATTATAATTTGCAAATCGAAATCCGACGCATATAAAACATCACAATATATCGAAGGTGCCTTCTCAATCGAAAGTTCAGTCTGCCGATCATGTTATCAGCCTCAGAGATGGATCGGATTTGCCTGCTGGCCGGTATGTGATACTGACTGATTTGGCATTTGAAGCGATAATCACAACTGTGGCAACATATGGCACGGCATTCTTGAATTAAGTGTACGTAACAGCAGCATCACTATCGTGTGGACTGCGAGTCATCGAGGGATAATAGATGACGATGAGGTACACCGTGCTACACAAGGGCCTACCCAAGTTTACTTGCCGATAACGCTAGCAGAAGACACATTATAGAACATTCCTTTCGTATTCGGTCAAAGTATACTTGACAATATAAAGGAGGATTTAACAATTTGGCCTTTAAAAGTTGGGGGGGGCTAAAATCTGTTCAGCGAGGCTGGAAACAGCTGTCAACGGAATATATATTGACTACACGCTGGTATGTACTCAGTATCCAACCACCGCCAACATGCGAAGTATTCCGTACACCATTAACGGTCTGTCATATTGTTGTAATCTGCTAGAAATATACTCAATATCGTTGCAATCTGTTGAAATGACAATCCTTCTCATCAATTTTATAATAAATGCCAAACTTTGTAATTATTTTTAAGTAATTAGAATATCCTTATAGGTAGTAGCTAAAAAAACATACGCGATATATATATATTTTTTTAACTTTACGCACAATATGTATAATAAAAAAAAATCAATAATTATTTTAAAAATATAATAAAGGATCGTGTCTATTATGTAATCTATAAAACGAGTCGGCGGACGCGTCCTACGCTTCTCTTCCCTGGAATTACTCATCGTGTTATAATCTTTAACCCGTTTCGTCTCGTGATATGTCCAAAAAATTGGATACATCTTCTTTTTATAGTCGTATCTTTTTGTTCCATCTTAAGTTGTAGTATTGACATATTATTGGGAATGGTAAATGAAAAAAAAAAAAGGAAACTAATTGAAACAATACAGCGAAGACGCGAAAGACTTCTAGGGCACATGCGGCGGCATAACGCGTTCCATAATCGAAGGAAAATTGGAAAGAACAAGAAGAAGGGAAAGACCTAGAATGACGTGGATCGATCAAGTAAAAGAATGTAAATGACGTATAAAGAGAGATGAAGAACATAGCAGACAACAGGAAAGAATGGAAGAAAATGATTGGCTAGCTACAGCGACAAGAGCATGCTCTTATATACTGATGATGATGATATATATATATATATATATACGTACAAAGAGCAAAAATCAAAACGCGGTACCACAATTCAATTAGCTAAAATTTGCGATAAAATTACCGATAATTTTAATCAGAATAAACATACAGGAGTAGTCTTGATGGACATTGAAAAAGCGTTTGACACAACCTGGCATGATGGAATTATCTATAAATTAATTAAATATGAATTTCCTCCTTATCTAGTATTCACTATTAAATCTTATTTAATGAACAGGAAGTTTTACGTGAAAATAAAAAACCATAAATCTAACATGAGATTTATTAAAGCTGGGGTACCTCAAGGGAGCATCCTAGGTCCTTTCCTTTTTATACTCTATTCGAATGACTTGCCAACCATTCCGGGACCAGACATAAACCTTTATGCTGATGATACTTCTTTAATGGTATCCTCTTATAGAATTGACACAATCGGTAACAGACTAACAAGTGCAATTGATAAAATATCGAAATTTTTCTACAAACGGAAAATTAAGGTCAATGATGAAAAAACTGAATCAATCATTTTTACTAGACGTAGACGCCTCTACTTAATCACTTCGAGTCAAAAACAATTACCTCGATTGGAAGGAAAATGTAAGATATTTAGGCATAACTATGGATAGACGACTTACATTTACGAGGCATATTAATAATTGTGTAAATAGAACGATGCGCAAATTCATAACGCGTTCATGAAGGTCATACGTGGATCGATCGAGTAAAAGAATGTAAATGACGTATAAAGAGAGATGAAGAACATAGCAGACAACAGGAAGGAAAGAAAGAAAATGATCTAGCTACAACGATGATACATGCTGTTAAATACTGACGATGATGACGAGAATATCGTAAATAGACGAAAAATATATAAAAATATTACATACCGTAAACGTTGGTTATAATAAGTAATAAAATAAACTGTCAGTTTCCGACGGTCATATCGAAAACCGAATCGGCC
Source organism: Coronaproctus castanopsis (assembly GCA_032883995.1). NCBI lineage: Eukaryota > Metazoa > Arthropoda > Insecta > Hemiptera > Monophlebidae > Coronaproctus > Coronaproctus castanopsis. Next base: position 32,437,264 of record CM065054.1, on the reverse strand, counting down.
GTTAACTTTTAATAAACGCGGGGATGTTACGTTGAAAGGAACGAAAAATAGAAAATGCTGACAACCAAAAACTAATTGACGTATCGATAGCGGAAAAGGGTTTTTCTTTCATAATAGCGGCAAACGGATGAATTCGATTGAAATTAGTTCGAATACGAACTCCGGAGATACGAATATTTACTCATTTACGAAACGAGGAATATACCAAAAGAGGAACACCTCGTACAGAAGGTTCGCGGATGACGTCACAACGTACGCGCCCAAATTAAATCGTTAAATTATATCTACGTTTGCCTGTTGCACACACACCGACCTTCGTTTTAAGCAGAAGAACAAATAGTACTTGGAATTTCGAGATAATAGAGTTATTATAAAAGAGAAAAAAAAAAGACAAATTTCTTTATGCGAGTAAATTTATCAATACGTTCCGTTTTATATTATTCGAAAATATAATTGTGATTTTTTTCATGCATTAATACCGCGCTAAAATCGATCAATAATTTTATTACAACAAACGAAATTTTTCAATCGGATTAGTAGAAAAAATAAATATAATATTTAAACTATATCTAAAATACTATAAACAAGTTCGATGTTGTTCTTTTGAAATATAAACTATCCCCCCTCCCTTTTTTTTTTCTATATAAATAATACCCTAGAAACGTCGAACAACTTCAACTATTTATGTATTCGATGACAATCTTAAATTAAGCTAATTTATACTTTTTTTTGCATAAAAATAAACCGTTTAATGCTATTGTATCTGTTTATACGTAAGTAAAATGTGTATACCTAGCAGATTTATTATTACCAGTTTTAATTTTGTAATCTAGAAAATGTATTAGATTAAATATTTTATTGCAGTTTATTTAGTTCTGACACGAAATTATTTATTTCACTGTTATTGTTCCGTAGTTTTTTTTTTTTTTTTTAATTTTTTTATACTATATTTATATATATATATATATATATATATATATTAAGTATGTTTTGTTACAAAGGAGCAGCAGCATCCCAGTGTACTTATAACTGTAACTAAATTTTAACTATAAAGGAAAAAAGAAAATAATATTTATAATAAATAGTATGCGTGTAATGGGCAATACTGCTAAGTGTGACTTACAAATTAAAAGGTAGACGCTAGAATGTAAAATAGTCCCAGCATCCACATTACTATGATTATAGATTATAAGAAAAACTATCATAATGAAAAAGACAAAAGAAGATAAAAACATAACAATAATTCGATATGTATATAAAACTTTTAAGTAATCACGAGGAGAGAATCACGTTACGCAGTAGAGGAATTTAATGCTACGGTATCACAGTTGAATTAGCTTAAATATGCAAATATGCGTTACCCACTCTATATTTCCTATACATGATTCAATATAGTTTTTCGCATTTTTCACGCTGTGAATGAATAATTGAATATTTATTTTATAAATTATGCTAATTTTATTATAATTTAGTTGCTTAGTCTTTACTCTTACAAAAAACTTAGTATATTATGTACGAAATAATTAATAAATAAATGCTTCTTCTCCGGATAATTATGATGTGTCAGTGCTTTCCGAAACTATTCGCCTGAAAATAATGTAATTACCAAATGACGGTTCGTTTAAATAAAATACGAGATTTTAATATGATGCAAGTTACTATGTGATTTATTTATTTATTTAGATCTCGATCTGGAAGTGGTGAACAGTATCCAAATAATTATGTATTGTGTCGTTTTCATGTTATTATTTTGCATGGCACAACGTTATCGATGGAACGGAATGTACACTGATTTGATACCTCATTGCCTTGTGTTATCTTGGTGGCAATTAACTCTTCTTTTTTCCCGAGGTAAATCATGTTTACACGTTAAATCTGAAGTAATCGGTTTAACTTATTTACTGATTAATTTTAACCCATCTTCAGACTGATTGTATGAAATTATCATATCGCAACTTGGAAATCAACGGATCACATGTAATCGGCTAAAATTGTTGGGTAATAAAAAACAAAACAAATACCGATGTTTTGAAATACTTTAATAAATCATAAATTTTAAACCTGCTAATATCGAACATTTTTAAACAAATCACTATATATATATATATATATATATATATATATATATATATATATATATATATATATATATATATATATATTAATTTTTTCAATGAAAAAAAAAATATATATATATATATATATATATATATATATATATATATATATATATATATATATTAGTTTTCTTTCTGTTAATCACTAATAATCGGTCGTATTTGTTGCAAAGTTATTTCAATCGTCAAAGTTATGATAGTTTGGATTTTGGTTGCTGTCAGTGTAGTATTATCAACGTATCGGAGGTTTGGTATTTTGCTTTCACCAATGAATAATACATCCATTCTTTGACCTCTGTTCGTACATACTATATATTAGCGTAGTTGCTAGAGTGCTCGACTGTCAACTCGACAGGGTTCGAATCGCAACATAAAAAGTTTTTCACCATTACTAATTCTTAATTATCACGGTGCTATGACCCCCCCCCCACTCCGTATAACATCATGCGTTCGCATCTGCGTTGCGTATAAATAGTGTCTTGAATGCTAGTTCATTTTGTACTTAAAAATAAACATACAAGACTAGTCACGATAGTCGCCAACGAACAATAGAACGATGATTATATATAACCCATTTTGTATGTAATGTACAATGGGCTAGTCACGATGTCGCCAACGATACGACGATGATGATAAGTTGTAAATTATCACGTGTGCGCTGAATTTAAGGTACGTAATTTGTCGTGTATTCGTTAATTTTAGTCGTATGCGAGTGTTTCTAGATTTTTTTAACCCCTTCAATCATGCATTATCATTTTTGTTTTAATTATACATATTTTAATGAAGTAGTAAAAAAGAAAATGTCTCGAGAATGGTGGAAATGTAAAATTTTTGTTTACGACGCTGATTTTTAGATGACTAGATAATTTTTAATGTGTTATAATGTGCTTTTTATTATAAAAATAGACATTTCTTTTAGCATTAAAACTTTATGTTAAATCGTGAAACGCCTGTAAAAATGTTTTATTTTTTTTTTCTGTTTACGTTATTTTTATGATGGTTATGTATGCACACGGACTGAGCTAGAGTTAGTTTATCACGTTATTTACTTCATCTTCTTCCCATTAACGTGCCATATACTGCTGCAAGGCTGGAGACACGGACGAGAAGACTCGGATTAGAAGTGAAAGGCCGGATGATTAGATGAATCGAAGAACACTTCGTTCGAAGTCGTCGGCAGAGCTAATTTAGTGTGCACGAAGCTGTGATTAGTACAATCGAATAGGAGACGATGCACTGTGACGATATTAGGAACAACGCGGAAGAAATTGACGCTGAAGTAGGTAACTGTGAGTGATAACTGTATGACCGGGTCTAAGACGACGTATATTTCAGCTTTCCGCGATAAGTCAGAAGGAGTAACGCGCACTGTCTAATTTTATTGATCTTTAATTTATTAGTAATTGGCATCTACGCGCGGAATGGCAAGGTTTGGATGAGGATGCATGGTTGCTGCTTGTTTGGCAGACCAGTCTGCCATATAATTTTACCTGCAATATGAGAGTGACCGGGAACGTTATTTACTTATACCATTGAATTGTTTATATTATGTACATATTTCATTAGGTTAACGTTATGATATTTATGTTGACGAAGTGGTTATAAATTTTTGTTCCCGTTTCTTTGTTTATTATATCGACGCTTGTGCAAGAGTGCGCATAGTTCAATATTAAAATAAATATTTAATTTATTACGTACATTTTACAATATAGAAGTGTAATATTTAAATAAATTTATATTATTATTTCGACGTTTAATTAGAAATATTTTTATTTACTACGATAACGATAGATTAAATAATAATATTAATTGTAACGATTTTTTTTCTTTTTTGTCTTCTCATTGTCACAGACGCTTCGTGGTATACATTAATACGCATGATGTTGGTCATATCAAGCGCTGTATTATTCCTGCCGTTGACCATTCTATTAATACTGTTATTTCCGGTATACTCCGTCATCGAATACATTAGATTTTACGAAGACAATGTAGCAACTATACTGACATGTGCCGTTATCGTTATCAGTTCGCTATTCTCGTTGTGTTATAATCCATCCCGTTACAGAAATTGGAAATTAACCATTTTATTTCAGGTATTTCTATCGACAAATAGAAGCTATATATATATATATATATATATATATATATATATATATATATATATATATATATATATATGTGCGTGTGTGTGTCGTAAGAAAGATGTCATATTATGATCTTAGAAGGTAAAAACCCACGCACGCACGATAGGTTGAAATGACGCATTTTCAATCGGTAGACGTTTAATGTAAGCCTTCGTTAAACGATACTAATCAATTACAAGCATCGAAAATACAAAAACAAAAAAATAGTTAAAATTGATTAAAAAATTTTCTTTATGAAGAATCATAAAGCTTTTCAACTGTTAAGCAAAATTATCATGTGAGTATAAAAATATATACAAATTTATAACAATAAAAAAATGTAGAAAATATTACTTAGATATACACAATTTACAAAAATTATCAAAATGATAAAATCATCTGATGTTGAATGTGTGTAAACAACACAACATAAAATTTATACGCAAACAATAACACAATTGCAAATAAAATAAAAATAAATAAAAACATTCGAAAATATACAATTTTATACATAATGAAAAATAATTTAAAATAGTTGTCCGATATATAAATTTACAATATACTTCTTAGAACACATTCTTCGTCAAAATTTATCATCGAATTTAATAAATTATTTTTATCTCGTTCTTTTATTATTTCCATTTTTTCTAGTAGTTTTTTTTTTTTTTAAAAATATATTTTTATGTGTGAAAATTTTATAATTTTAGTTAACATTTATTTTGTGTTTTCTAATTCTTTACACAATGTTTTCCGAACAATGATTTTTCATGATTTTCCATCATTGTTTATATATGAATTCTAATTTTTTTTATAATGTGGAATGTAGTGATTTTTTTATTAAAAAAAAAAAAACAATTGAAAAGTTAGTTAAATCACTAACATTTATTTTCTTGTGAAATCACTTTTGGATATCATACATCGCGACAGTAAATGAAAATTTAAAATTCCATCAGTACACAACTTTTGCAGAATTCTGAAAACAATATTGTAAATATATAAAAATAATAATAAAAAAAAAAATCTAGTAAACAAATATATTGATGTATGTTCAATTTCAACATTTCAAAAAATAAATTAATAACAGAACAGACAAGAAGGATAACATTTTATGGAATATAGTTTAATTTATACTTGTAAATTATGAATTTCTAAAAAATTTGTTGTCATCGCTTGATAATGGCGTAAATGCCGAAAAGCGTTGTGTTTTTCAGAGGAGAAAAGAAATATTAGTGATTTAACTAATTTTTCAATTGATTTTTTATG